>JACEVL010000132.1:1485586-1940586 GCA_020284085.1 Aporrectodea caliginosa | reverse complement strand
ACTATTTTGTCTTCCACGCATACAACTCGAAAATACTCACACTCACTTGACATATTTTGTTGTTAATGATTTCTATTATCCTGTCAAAATTTGCCTTTCATATAATTATGAATTGAATTTGAGCGAACCAGTTCAAGAAAATGTCGACATCAGCTGATTTTTGCCAGCATCAATGTCATCATCATCGCGTGATCACTACCGTTATCATCAGCGGAAGCAGCATCGCCATCAGAGTCGTCTGTGTCCATCTGACCATCATCATCATCATCATCATCATCATCATCATCATCATCATCATCATCATCATCATCATCATCATCATCATCATCATCATCATCATCATCATCATCATCATCATCATCATCATCATCATCATCATCATCATCATCATCATCATCATCATCATCATCATCATCAGTGCTACCATATGAGGCGATTGTTTCCATTCTCTGTTGCCCTTCCTCGCTTGCTTTCAAAGTTTTTAATGCCTTCTTTTTGATAAAGATTCCAAGGAATTTTATAATACGGAATATCAGTGCATGAGCTGAAACTATGTTTATAAATAAAGATATTATGTGCTATTGCAAGATTTATATGAGATATGTTTAAGTAGGCCCTACGTATGAAGCGCTTAAATACCTGCATTTCCTGAATAGCCTCCTACAGTTAATCGATATTTATCCGCTGTCCAAAACAATTTGACCAGTTTCTTGACTCACTTTTCGGACCGGCAACTGAGGGCTCGCAGACCGTCACCGGTCCGCGGACCACCACTTTGGGAAGCACTGCCCTAGATCATGTACTGATAGGTGGTTCTACGGCCATTTGAAAATTTACCTTTCAGGCCGGGCTGGAGTTGAGAGCGGATCTGAGCAGTTACCTTGAAGGGGCTCTAAATAATTTCTCTTACATGTGTTTGTTTGAGTTGTAGATAAGTTAGGATATTTTTACCTATTGCTCAACCCAGAGCCCTCGATAGTTTGAAGTTAAGCTTAAGTGTGGTCAAAGAAGAAGTTGATTTGCTTCTCCTGCCGCTTCAGGCGGTTCGATTATAATTCATAGATTTAAATCACAAGTTGTATATAACTAAATATAAGTCTAAGTCTGTTTACTCTGTCCTTCTGTATGTTTATCCGTCCGGCTAACGGCTCCGAAACGGAACGGTTTAGCGAATTGAAATTTTTTACAAAACATTATTACGCCACGTCTAGGTCACGCAACTATTTTCAGCTCGCAATTTTATTTAAACGCCGATATAGGCCTATGGCCATTTTAAATTTCCAACTGTTTCAACGAGGCTATCTCATTACCGGTCATAGTATGGCCATTTGTCCACGACACGCGGGCTAAATATGCAATCTTACGTAGGGTTGCCACCTTTTCGAACTAGGAAGTCGGGACGCAACTTTCTCGTAATCATCGACGTCGATGCTCACGAGGTACAATCATGCAATTTTTCCGGATGACCTTTTTTTGCTTTTACAGCTCATTTAAAAGGCAAAACTGCTCGAAAACTGCTCGAAAGTAAGTAAACTCGTTGTAAAGATATCATCTCCGTCACTAATCTAAGAACAATTAGCAGTAGTTAATACGGGTATTGTGTTTTAAGTCACAACGTTTTGTTAGTTTTGGTCACACATCTGAAAGTCGGGACATTTCGCTGTCCCGACTAGGTCAAGTCGGGACACGGGACATTTGCCTCGAAATCGGGACTGTCCTGACAAAGTCGGGACGGGTGGCAACCCTAATCTTACGTCATGCGGACTAAATATGCAAATCAGGTGGATTCGGCCGAATTTCCGTCTATTATATTTAGCCCGTGGAACAAATAATACGCCTATTATAAGGTTGAGATAACCCGTGTTGTACGGGGAACAAATAATATTGCCTATAAAGTATAGAAGTCATAACGTCCTTCAACCCACAACCCTCCTAAACGGAGCATCTTAGTCGCTGCATCTAGGTCAACGCTCTGATTCGCAACCAATCACGATGACCGTTGATTTCAAATCAGAAGTGGTCACGCCCACGGCAGAATTTCTAGGTCATCGGACCTAAAAATTCGCCAATGCAACACTTTAGGGATACGAAATTTTTAACGAACGTTTTCATTTGAATTTCTATAGATCTCAACCCAACTTTATTTCAACTACAAATTTACTTTAAATTCCGATATTTGGACATTTTAAGTTTCGATGTGGTCATAGTTTCAATGCCATTGAAATCTAGCTATGCTGCATTTTCGTCAGCGCCCGTGTATTTGAATTTAACGATGCGCACATTTTTCGTGTTTCTCTAGAGAATTTACGCGCTGGCTTGAAATTGTTTAATTACAACTCTATGCAATATATACTCCAGCATAGGCTATGCAGGAGTATATATTGCATAGAGTTGTAATTAAACAATATCAAGCCAGCGCGTAAATTCGCTAGATGGACACACGAAAAATGTGCGCATCGTTAAATTCAAATACACACGGGCGCTGATGAAGATGTCGTTAAATTCAAATACACGGGCGCTGAGGAAGGTGTCGTTTAATTGAAATACATCGGTCCTGTGGAAGATATCGTTAAAGTCAAATACACGGGCGGCTACGATACGAGGAACAAAGCGTCATTCCTCGCAAAGCCGTCTAAAGTAAGGCCTGGTAAAAATACCCCGGGCGAAGCCGGGTTCAAAAGTCTAGTAACTAAATAACTGAAAATGCGCTGTGTGCCTTGATACGTTGGTTTTGACGGCCGTTAAACCTTCTCTTAAATAGTTGTAGGCCTATATATCATTTATATAGGTCTGCGTCTGTTTTAAAATTTACGACACTAGAAAGAAAAAGCGCTGTATATAAATTAGGATATTTAAGATTGCTCCATATACAGCCCTCGTAGTTTGACGTAGAATGTGATTGTGACACAGAGGGTTGTTAGGTGCGTGGGTGTGACAGATATTATGGGGTTGTTCAATCAAAGAACTAAAAAGAAAAATTACTAAAGCGCTTTAAATACTTTAGGTGTCGTGGATATAATTTTCTTAGAATGGCGTAGGCTGATGTCTATAGTTAGCAACTTGTGGAAATGGTTTAACTCAAAAGACTGGTCGCTTGAATACACACATTCGATTGTAGAGCCTCCCAATTACTTGGGTAAACGGGTCAGTTGAACCTCGATCGATCCTTTTCAGGGTCTTCGCTGTAAGTTTATGCTTTGTTTCAGTAAATGGCATTGATACCATTCAACATCTTACGCTGCTTACGCAATATTACAGCGAGGTACTGTACATCGCTTGACAAAAGTCATTTAAAGCTCTACTCGTCAGTCTATTGTCAGGCTATGTTTCTTGATTTACAACAATGGAGAGCCAAACACTCACAAGACTTAGAGTGCTTGGATCATAAACAGTAGGCCTACCGGTAGGTTGAGTTTTAGCTAAGATGGATAATAAAATAATGTTCCTAGCAACATCGTTAGACCCTATTAGGGGTCGTCCATTAATTATGTCAACAAATTTTAGGCTTTTTGACCCCTCCCCCTTGTCAACAACTGTCAAACATTGACGGACCCCCAAAAATTATGTCAACAATCCCAGAACCCCCACCCCCTACCAGCAGCGTAGCCAGGCTGAAATTTTTTCTCATTTGGTTTGAACTACGATGCCCTTTTTTTTAGTCTTTCGCTACCTTTTTGGGATTCATTGGGGAAACAAATTTGTTGACGTCAACTTGCACCGAACCCCTCCCCCTGTCAACAACTGTCAAACTTTTCCAAACCCCCTCCCCCCTATTTTGTTGACATAATTAATGGACGACCCCTTATAATTTAGGAGACCGATGCACTTGTACTATCTCTAGATCAATGTTGTGAATAATTTGTGGCTCATTAGCTATCAATCCAATCATTCAGGGAATTTAGGAGGTCTATATCTATATGGAGCTAATTCTGCCAAATACATCACGATTAAAGTGAGCCGTTGCGTGGTATATGCAACTCACCGCAATTTATATACAATAATTATATGGTAAGAGGATATAAATGTTCACCGTCTTTAAAGTTTCGACCAAATTTAATTATTTAGAGCCTGTTGACAAATGATGTGCAGCTTTACAACAGCTTGGTATACAATCGCTGACACGGCTGTTCAATACAATACGACCGTAATTTGATAAAGCCCATCTTACAAAGTTCAAAAGTGCACTTTGAAACAGGGCAAGAGGAGACATTAAAGAATATAAGCAGACTGCGAGAGGCAAGTTTCAGTTTATGGCGAAATATAGTCTCAGTAAGAGATTTGTCAATTTACTGAGCATGTACAGAGTTCGAGATGGAGAGACCAGGAACTAAGACTGAACGGCTGCCAAAGGCAAGATATGTACAGTACCAGGAAGAGCAAATATTCTCGAAGATGCAGCCTTTGACACAAGGTGTAACGAAGAATGACAAGTAGGATGGCTGATAATTCACACCTGCTTATATTTACATAGTGCTCTAATATTATGGCTCATGACTCGCTCATTGCTTCAAGCTGGGGCCTCCCTGCATCGTTTCGTGGCTTAAAGACAACCTTATTTTCTCGGGGTCTCTCGCACTGGGAGCATCTCTGATTGGTGTAGCACTGTGAGCGAGTGGCGCTATATAAATTAACAGATACAATACAATAAATTACAATTAGTGCTACGCTCAGATGAGTTCGCCACTATGTGTGACGCGGGCGTCCAAATGGCCTGTTTAAACATCTTGGGACTCTTGTTGGCAGTCCGTCTATCATGTCTGTATGAGATCACAAGTGAGCAGTCCATTATTCTAGTATAAAACAGTAGGCCGTGAACGCTATACAGACACCAGTTGATATGATTTTCAACAATGTAGTTGTGTAATTAAGAACTGGAGGCTCATTCCACCGACTATCGAAGTTGTCAAAAATTGTGGACGTTTACGTAAAGGGTCCAGATTGTCGATTTTAGTTTAGGAGAAAACAGGGCGTAAAGTGGTTTGGGTGAGAATTTGTGATTTTGCGATTTTTATCTAATTACATTCTCCTATCAACGTACTTAACCTATAAGGTTCAAGCTTATATCATTGAAATAAAAGTTTTTTTATGACAAAGTGTTGTGTTTCTTAACAAAAATGCCAATTATTTGTTTTCGGTCCAGTAGACTTATAGTAGGCCTATTTCATGACTAAACTGCATACTGCATAGCCTAATTTTTTGGTCAGATAATTCAGCAGCAGTAACATAATAGTGAAGCTTACAGGAAATGGCTTCTAATGATATATAGCACTCCATAACAATGCTGTAGTAGTTGCGAAACCTTAGAACCTACAACTGCATGTTACTGTGGACCCTATTCTTTTATCGCAAATTACTCAAAATGAGCATTTTCTGGGTTGGTGTGTTTACCAGTCTCTACAATAACAAGACATGTGCTGGATTGTATGCAGATTTATTCTTTATTTCACTTTTATTCTGAACATTTCAGAAATGCCAATAACTCCAAACCATCTGGTCCCTTTACACGTAAACGTCCACAATTAACGGATTCTTTTGAGAGGAATATAAAACTGTGCAGTTTAACTAACTTTATTTTCAGAAGCATAGGCCTACACGTAAACCTTTCAATTATCAGACTTCAGGCTAAATCACAGTTGTTATATAATGTAAAATTATGCATCAAAATTCCAGCTTAACTGATTTCAAATATAACAATTTTCATATGTCAACAGAGGAAGTCTGCTTAATTAAGTCGCGACTACGAAATGAAATAAACATCAGAACAAATTAGAAAGTTGTTGTTCTATTGCGTATTGCAAAGAGTTCAGAGCGAATTCGGTTCTACTACACGGCAGCAATTTTCATTTCTGTGGCTTTCAGCGAATAGTAAGTTACGAAAGGCTCACGTAGTACCAGTAAATTGAATTATAGCGAGCATTCAAATTTTGAAAGAATTATGTCCATTTTAAATGTGTCAATGTCTCTGGACAGCATCTCCATCCAGTGTCTCTCTCATTGTTTGACACTGACTAGGGAAACCTGTATTTTTCAAGTTTTAAGCTTCTATTAAGATTTGGTGACTAGTTTTTTTTCTCACCTTTCTGCTCTAACTGCTACGAAGTTCATTAGAGTACATATTGGGAATAGTTGGCTGGAAGTTTTCTTTCCGTATTGAGTTACCAACTTCAACTATGGTCTACTAAGTAAAGTTGGAGTAGAAGCCCTCTGAAATTAATAAGCGTTTTTATGTAAAACACAAAAAACCAAGGTCAAAATGTCAAACTTAAAAGAAAAGGCCACAACTCAGCTAAATATTATTCTATTTTGGTGATTCTTTTACGTATTTGATCGGACCAGTATGGGCTACATCAGAGAAAGACATAGAACTAGAAGGCTAACAAATTTCAAGGTCATTTCAAGGTCAAAAGGTCAAAATCAAGAGAAAATTGGCAATAGCTAGGCCAAATTTTTCTTCATCTGGATAATTCTTAGTTATGGCAGGTCTGCATTGATTTCGACCTTTGGGCTTGAAATTAACCCAAGGTCATTTCAAGGTCAAAAGGTCAAAATCAAGGGAAAATGACCAGAACACAGAATCGCCCAAATAAAACAATATTTGGCTGAATTTTAGCCATTTCCAAACATTTTCCTCTAAAATTTACCTTTCTCACCTTAAAATAACCTCGGATTGTCTTACACTTAACTTAGGTCTGAGAAAGGCTCGAATCCGTACTCTTGGCGTTGCGGGTTGAACTTTTTAACCTTTCTGCTACCGCACCCCATTGTAGTAAATGAAATGAAATTATCAGGATTTTGAATGCCGTGCATCTTAACCTTTATTTTACCAACGTTCCATTTTTGGAACATAATGTGTAATGTTAAAAAAAATAATTATGCCTTGGTAAATTTATTATATTATATTTGCATATCAAATGAAAGAGCTAAGATTGGAGAATGTAAGACAATGGTAATTTTCTGATTGACATAATTTATTTTTGTGCTACAAAAGCGTAATTTTGACGAATTTTGTGATTTTTGTAAAAATGTTTTTACTAAGTTGAAATAAATATTTGTGCCATCATTTAACAGGTGAGACACGTTGTATTTTGTTGATTGATATCTATAGTCAGTGATAAAAATCAAAGTTACAGAAAAACAAGCAGAACTCTAGAAAATAAAAACCAGTTTTGAAGCATGTTCCATTTTTGGAACGTTGGTGCACTCTCATTGGTTCTAGGACGATTGGTCATAGGACGATTGGTCATAGGACGATTGGTCATAGAACGATTGGTCATACGGACGATTGGTCATACGGACGATTGGTCATAGGACGATTGGTCATAGGGCCTACCGGTCATAGGTTTTATCGGCGATGGGACTATCGATGGCTATCGAAGGCTAAAACAAAGAAGCTTTAAAACATGAAAACTATTTACTGGATCATTTTACTGTGAAATACGTAATACAAAATACGTTTATTTCTTCGGGATCAATCTCCATTCTTTGATGTGCGTTTATCTAGTGAATGTTAAGTTCTTTGAAGTGAGTTGAAGCCTGCATGTAATTATCTTAATAAGTGTCTTGATGGCACTGATTGTAGGCCTATAATTTGTCTGAAACCGATCAATGTCCCTAATTGATGATTTCATACTTGAGTTACATACGGGTAAAACGTGTATTATTTCGACCAAACGTTAAGTTCTTTGAAGTGAGTTGATCCCTGTAAGTATTACCCTAATAAGTGTCTTGATTGGAACTGATTGTATATGTCTAAAAACGATGTATGCTCCGGTGTGTTAAGCTTAAAACTAAGAATTCCATAACTAACGACAACAACGAATTATGTCAGTTTATTAGCGGCATATGACCAATCGTCCTATGACCAATCGTCCGTATGACCAATCGTCCGTATGACCAATGGTCCTATGACCAATCGTCCTACGACCAATCGTCCTATGACCAATCGTCCTATGACCAATCGTCCGGATACCAAAATTTAAGACACTAGAATGAAGTTGTTGTATATAGATACTATATATATAATATATAGATTATATATATATAGTTGTATATATATATAATCTTGAATATTTTACGATTGCTCAATTTAGAGGTCTTGATAGTTTTATGTTGAACGCGGGAGATAGATAGGCCTACAGAGTTGTGACTGATTTAAAGTCTATTGTTGGCGTGTGAGGGATAGACATCAGGCTATTACGAACGAAAAAGAAGCATGAAGATATTGGAAATCTAAGGCACTTTAAATACTGAGGAATTATATAAATGTTAATTTAATTTAATTTAAATGACGTAGACTTGGAAATGTTTAACTGTGGAGGCTGGTTACTTGTCTACATGCAATCGATTGAACTACTTAATCATGCACTTGTAAATCAGAAGATACCAAGGAGATAAAGGCGCCACTTGAACCCCAATACATAGTCCTTCTTAGTATCCTCGCTCTGTGCTTTACTTCCGTAAATATATCACTTATCAGCGTTCAATATCTTGCGCCATTAAAATATAACTCACGCGAATAACATCTTCAGGAAAAACCTTCGCATAATCGTAAATTCAATGTTTCGCTCTTATACTTGATTTGCAACAGTTGTGCACTAAATATCTACAAGTGTACTTGGATCATTGAGAGCATGTCTCGTTTGAATTGATAAAGTAGTCTAAAAAGTGTATATCAATTTAGTCATTATAATGTCGAAGCTAGTTGGGCGTATAGCCTACGTTCTCTAGATCGATGCGATGAATTATTGATGAACCATTAGTTATCAGGGCATATTATCTTGGATATTTTACGACTGCTCAATTGGAGGTCTTGATAGTTTTATATTGAACGCGGGAGTGAAAGATACACAGTTGTGACTGATTTAAAGTTTATTGTGAGCGTATCATGGTGTATAGACATCTTGTTATTAAGAACGAAAAAGAAGCAGAGATTGGAAATCTAAGACATTTTAAATACTGAGGAATTATATGAATGTTAATTTTATTTCATTTAAAGGACGTAGACCTGTGCTCGTCAGCGGCCTTGGATATGTTTGAACTCTGGAGGCTGGTTACTTGTCTGTATACATGCAATCGATTGAACGACTTAATCATACACTAACAAATCAGAAGATACCACGGAGATAAAGGCGTCACTTGAACCCCGATACATAGTCCTTCTTAGTATCTTCGCTGTGTGCTTTGCTTCCGTAAATATATCACTTATTAGCGTTCAGCATCTTGCGCCATATAATATAACACACGCGAATAACATCTTCATGAAGACCCTTCGCATAATCGTAAATTCAATGTTTCGCTCTTTCACTTGATTTGCAACAGTTGAGCTCTAAATATCTACAAGTGTACTTGGATCATTGAGAGCAGGTCTCGTTTGAATTGATAAAGTAGTCTTAAAAGTGTATATCATTTAGTAATTATAATGTCGAAGCTTGTTGGGCGTATACGTTCTCTAGATCAACGCGATGAATTATTGATGCACCATTAGCTATCAGGGCAATCTTCTAGGAAATCTATGAAGCCTATATTTCTAAGCAGAATGAATCCTCGCAAATATATTACTATGAAGAGAGAGCCTTTGAGTGGTATATGCAAGACATGTTGACTGAGCGCAGTTTATTTACAACACAATGGTAAGAGGATGTAAACATGCTCCAAGTCTTTAAAGTTTGGACAACAATATATGGTATTTTGATTATTGAGAGCCTGTTGACAAATGAAATGCAGCTTTTACGATGTCTCCGCAGAGTTAGTGTAGCGATTGTAGCCAATTTAAAACTCGCCTCTCTGAACGGTTAGTTAAACTATCACTTTGATGGCGTTAGTAAATCATATTGCTTTGTTTAAATTGGACTTGAAATTCATAATTTGACAGTATATGAATTTGTGATTTATCCTGAATGCAGAAAAATGTACAGTTTACGTGCATCATTCTAAAATTAAAGCTAGTTATTTCGCACAATTTGTCTTTTCGCCGAAACATCCCGTAATGCTTGGCACTTTGGATCGACCAAAGGGGTATTCTTTCGGTTCTTCAGAGTCTATGAAACTGTGATGAAGCCTGAAGGCTGGTAACCGAAAGGATTACGTGTATGCCTCTAAAAATAAAACGTAGTTTGATTTTATGTTGAAAAAATCCGTTTATGTTTGGCAATTTTAGTACACAGAGGGCCCACTAGCGCATTGGATAACATCTGGCGTGGAGAGCGAGAGGTAGGCCTACCTAGTTCGAGCTCCGTAGGGCGGATATGCTTTGTAGGCTGCTATTAGCGCCGTTGTATTGCAGGCTGTTGGTTCTGTTAGTAGTTAAGATTGTTTCAATATCATAACATGTAAATGTACAGCGCAGTGCGTTTGTCAGGCGCTTAATTAAACAAAATATATTATTATTTATTGTTATTATTAATTTGTATCGCTCAATGCAGAAAGCCTTTCATTCCCATTCAAGAAGTAGACACTGTTGAATAATTAATTCTTCAAGTGGTGGCTGCACACGCAGGGCCTTATAGTAAACCAGAAAATAGGACTACAACTGCGATTCTAGCAACGAGTCCAAAGATGTTTAAAGAGACCGGTCGGACTACCTCGCCACAAATGGACACGAGTAGTGAAACCCGTTGTTTATAATAATAAACATTCTATTTGGTGTCGAATTCATCTGAGCGTAGCATTCAAATAGATGTCATGTGAAAGCACTTCTAGATAAACACATTGATTGCTACAGATCGCATTCCCGCATTTTATATAAGAATGCCTACTGACTTAGTTATACCGCTCCCTTAGAAGCCCTGAATCATGTGATTTGTTGAAGTTGCGTTTTGTCAGCTCCTGAGTTCAATAAACGAGTATTGTATTGTATTGTATTGTATTGTAGATACAATGGGTGTGTTCCGCCACCCGAAAGCTAAGGTGCATTACATAATTTGCTATTATTATAATTATTTCTATTTTTAATATTAATACCGAGCACCACATCAATAAAGACGAGGACTAGCCATCCCAGAAAAATGCTATCCTAGGATAAGAAATAATGAAAGTAGGCCCATATGATCAATTTGAGGTTAAATTTTTGTCTTCCATCGATTTACTGCACCTGAAATTCTGAACTAATACCAGCTCCACTTCGTATAGGTTAAGGCTGAATTTTATAATTTGCGGCATCCTGAGATGGAGAATACATTCTGTACTATACAACATCGATTTTTCTACGGTGGATCTAGTCAGTCACTTATTCAGGCCCTGCTTAGGTATAGGCTAACTTCGACCTATGGGTTGGAAGTCCAGCATGCAAATCACTATACCACCCCTCTGCAGGCATCGTAACAGCTGCATATCATTATTTGTCAATAGGCTCTAAAGAATCAAATACGATACATTGCTGTCGAAACTTTGAAGACTGCTATCGTTCTATATCCGCTTACCATTTAATTGTATACTAGATGCTTGCCCGTCCTAAGACGGTTTAAGGAAATTTAAAGAAAATGTGTTTACTCCGATGTGCAAATTGTACACGACATTGGTAAGTAAGTGTGTTTATTAAACGCTGGCAAATGCACAGCGCTGTACAGTCATAGTTATCAGCAGCAGCAGCAGTAGTTTAATTGAAGACATTAGAATAATTTAGCAATCTAAACTACGGAATAACCGAACAGCTTATATGGCAGTGGAAAGTCGGTCAAATCTATTGAAATCGGCAAGCATTTAGTATCGCGGTGCGTGTATTTTCTCCCGTAATTTTAGGCGTCGTGAGAGTCGGTTAGGGTTAAGTTACGCGTCGTGAGGGTCGGTTAGGGTCAGGGTTAGGGTTTGTGTCGTCTTTAGAAAACATCGTACCTTCCGCGCAGCATGCAACAAAATACCGTCCGACGCCCGTAACCTCACGCACCACGATACTAAATGTTTGCCTTGAAATCTTGCGATTAGTGAGAATATCGTAAGAAGGACATAAAAATGAAAGAAATTCTTAAATTACAGCTTACCAAGAAATATATGCACGTAAAAGAAAGGCTGGCGCAATGCGAAGTCAGAACGGAACATATTAGATGGTCTGAAATCGGCCAATTGAAAACCAATAATATGGTAAAGTCGTAGTTTACGTTGCTAAATTATTCTAATGTCTTCAATGCCGTACTTGACGTTGGTAAGTAAGCAGTCTACCTATGTGCATGTTATCTATCATCAATCTAGCTTCCATTTCATAAAGAAATTTTTTCATCAATCCAGCTTCCATTTAATTGGAAAAAATTACTTTTATCAATCCAACTTCTATTTGACGAAAGAAATATTTTTCATCAATGGAACTTTTATTTAAGGAAAGATATATTCTCATGGATCCAGCTTCTAATTACGGAAACAATTATTTTCATCAATCCAGCTTCTATTGAATAGAAAACTTAATTTCATCCATCCAGCTTCTATTTACGATAAAAATTATTTCGATCAATCCAACTTCAATTTTGAACACAGGAATGTTTTCATCAATCCCACTTCCATTTAGGGAAACAATTTCTTTCATCAATCCAGCTTCCATTTTAAAGTGACAATATCAAATAATTTAGCAACGTAAACTACGACTTTACCCCAATAATATGGTAAAAAGCGCTTTAAAATGCTTAAATAAGGATTGCATATATCTACGAAGGAAGTAAAGAACTGGGTTCTCAATTCAAACAGGAACAAAGGTACAAATGTGAAAGTACGAATTTGAGATATTTATTGTAAATTGAATTTAAAAACATAGAAATGTCAAACTAAAACGTAAACACATTCGTTGCTTAAAATTCTTTGTGTCACCCCCTAGCGAATTCGTTTTTACCATTATGTAAGAGATATGGTTATTACTTACCAGCTTCGCTAGATTCGCTAGGGGCAGCACGATTCCAGCTACGCTGGATGCGTGTTGACTCTCTGGCATGTTTACCATTATGTAAGAGATAATATTATGGTTATTATTCGCCAGCTTCGCTGGATTCGCTAGGGGCAGCACGATTCCAGCTACGCTGGACGCGTGTTATTACTCACCGGCTTCGCTGGATTCGCTAGGGGCAGCACAATTCCAGCCACGCTGGACGCGTGTTATTACTCACCAGCTTCGCTGGATTCGCTAGGGGCAGCACGAGTCCAGCTACGCTGGACGCCTGCGTTCCTCTGAAACAGAAATGCGTGCTGCCATCTGGGGAATGACTCTTGCAAAAGACCGTAACAGCACGCACAGATATAGTCAGGCGCGCGCAGAGATTTCTGTGCGTTTATATTATTAATAAATTGCTTTCAGTCTATATGTCTTGCATTATGACTCAGAGGTTCACTCTTTATAGGAATATATTTGCAAGGATTCACTCTGCTTAGACATATAGGCTTCATATATTTCCTATAAGATTGCCCTGATAGCTAGTGATGCATCAATAATTCATCGCATGATCTAGACTAGAGAACGTAGGCCTATAATAAGCCCAACTAGTTCCTAAAAGCCTCCTATATTATATTAACTAAATTGATAGACACTGTCAACCTCCCTCTTCTCTCTACCTACATTAACTGTAGGCCTACTTTCTTCTATTCGATCTCCCAGTAACTTTGATCTTTAGTAGATTGACTATGGTAGTGTGTGGCTGTCAGTTAACACTAACAATTTTTCAGTGGCGCTCTTGACCCGAACCAGTGAAATGACTGTCAAATAATACAGACTTCAGGCTCTAGAGAAACTGAGGAAGAGACAAAATGAGGACCTCGAGCCGCAGCTATCGAGAAAGGCGACTTCAGCTGGTGGGCCCAACACAGGCAAACTTATGGACTGAGCAGTAACAGTATGCATACGCGGGACACTCAGTAGTCGTTGGGCAACCAACCGAATGTGCCACGACCCGGGACCGAGGAGACCGAATGCAGAAGTCCCTATAAAGTACGACGGAACAGAGTGACCCGGACAATTGCTCATAAGGGTCAGAATCTTAAACTGAATGCGCTGCAGGATGGGGAGCCGGCTATCGACAGGACCGTTTTTGGGTTCTGACTTTCAGTCTGATCTAGCAGTGTCTCCGTAGCAAAGCAGGAATATTCAGTACTGTAGTAAGCTGTGAAGGAACATTAAGTCCTGCGATAAATGCCTCTTGTGCAAGACTTTTGTGTTAGTCCATTACAGATGAGGGGAAAATCATCGCATATTTAATCAACTAACGGGGCCAAAATTCGCCATTCTGATACGGTACATATCTGAGCATTGTAAAATTTATCAGTGACTCAGTAAATACTATCCAATTGTTACCAGGTGTTGTCGTTTAGTAATTGACGTCGCCTTAAATTCCTTAACTGACTTCTGTGTAAATTAATAGTCATAAATCAACAGAGGAAGTATATTGCGTGTCTGCTGGTGCATGTTGCGACTTCGAAATGGAATTACCATTAAAACAAAATCAGAAAATAATCGTCCCATGGCGCATTGTAGCCTAATCACTGACTATAATAAATTGTTTACAGCGAATTCCGCTGTCTACTTCACGGCAGTAATTTTCATTTCGGTGGCTTTCAGCGAAATTAGTCCCTTCCAGTTGTACCAGAAAATTCCATGCTGGCTGTTGGTACCTCTCAGATAGAGGCCATTCGGATTGCAGTACCCGCACGATTGGAACCAAAAGCCTCCGGTACGGAACTCAGCGCAGTTCAGACTTTTATGTACATCGTTGTCTGCGTCCTTTGTGCTGAACATCATGTTATTGTCGCTGTGAGGTTTGTTGGTGAAACTGTCTTCTGAGAACAAGATGAACAGCAAGATAAGAAATTATATCGTAGGGCCTATACGGTCATGATAAATTTCTTTTTGTTACACCCTGGGATGTCTCGCGCTTAGTCAAATCATTATGTTCTATATAGAAAGTTTGCATATTTGATATATAATGCAGATGCGCCATATATATATATATATATATATATTATATATATATATGTATCCCTTTATAATCTGATGTCGCACAAACACGAATCTATGAATGTTTGTACAATGTGTACGTTCTTAAGTATATTGTAACAGAATTGACGGGTGCATTAAGTGCTGATTGACGGGTGCACTGAGTACTGAAGTCCCTCTGTGTTATATCTCAAGTAATGTCCCTCTGTGTTTTATTTCAAGTAATGTTCCCTCTGTTATATCTCTAGTGATCTCCTCTGCTATATCTTTAACAATGTCTTCCGGCTGATGTCCCCCTTGCTATATGTCAAGTTATGTCACCCTTTGCTATATGTCAAGTGATGTTCCTTGGCTGTATGTCCCCTTGCTATGTATCACGTGATGTCCCCATATGGTTTAGTTGGTGATGTCCCGGGGACTCGGCTAAAGTTGCATATCCAGCAGGGTAATAAATAGGTCTGCGAGATGAAAGCATAATTAAATTCTTGATACTTTGCGAATGTACACGCATGTATAATACATGTCTTTTACCAAGAACCACTAGTATCAGATAAATACTCCACGGAGCTAAAAGATTGATGATTTCATCAATAGATTCCATTTTCTAGGTTTCTAAAGAATAGCCAATCTACCTTCGTAAGAAGGACAAATTTTACTATTTCATACAAGTTATATTTCGAATTTACATTTTACCACAGTGTCCCAAACAATTTCATACAAAGACCTACATTGCAATTTCTCGGTACAGTAACTGGCCGAATAGGACATCATACATTCACATAAACTTCTAAAGGCAAAGCTACCTTTATGGAGATAAAGACAATGTAAACCACAGAAACAAACGAGGCAAACAAAGAGAGACAAAAACATAATGAATTCAGACAGACACACTGAAGGACAAACACACAGACTTGCCAGATACCCAAACAGAATAAGTCGAAGTGAAGTGCAGGTGTTCACCCCGTTAATAGCTACCTGCATTTCCAGAATATCCTGCAACATTTAATCGGTATTTGTCCGATGCTGGGTTGACGGAAAACGTCGAGTACTCCGCCCATCCCTTCGCTCCCGCGAAATCCTCCAGTTCGATGCGTAACTTGTACTTCTTGTTCGTTGTCAACAATGACAGTTTCTCGTTACCTAAAACGATTTCAATCTCACTAACAGTTAGTTCCAAAAGTTGCCATAAAGAAATGTCTTACAAACGACATTAGAGACCGCGCTTCTGTTCCATTCAGTTACGATTGAAGTACTGACTTTCCTTCGCCGAAAAATATTGACACAAATATAATTATAGACAAAAATGTTTTGTGTGTGAGTATAGTTATTTAAAGCCGTGAAAATATTCGTAGAAGGACATTTATAATTTGAACTAGAGCCCTACGCCGGCCGCGTCGCGCCGCGCCGCCGTCATTTCTTGGGCGCCGCCACCGCCGCCGCCGCCGATTTTTGTGGATCGGCGCGCCGCCGCCAATTCCACGCTGATGTGTCTAATTGCTTTGTTGCATTTTCAGGTTTTACATGATTTCACGATAAATTGTTGCGCAGTTAATAATGGAAGTAGACACAGACAAACAGACAAACAGACAGACAGAGACAGAGATAGAGACAGAGAGACACAGACACAGACACAGACTGGCAGACAGACAGACAACAGACAGATGAATGGATGGATGAATGGATGTATGGGTGGGTGGATTGAATGACTGATATTGAATAATAGATGGATAGGAATGTGAGTAGATCGAAAGGCCCGTTAAGTTAACCCATCAGTGCAGCTTTCAGCGAATGAACGTGCATGTAAAGAACGCTTTATTGTAATCTATACAATATCGGCAGTATTAGCCTAAGCCATAGGCTTGGGGCGAACCGTCCCGCGCCCCTACTGCCTGCAAGCCGGCGACCCTCACCACCAGACCCGCCCGGCATGGTGCGCTGCTATTACAGGCCACGGGCCTGGCATTGCCGAGGTTTGGTTCTTTTCGTAAAACCCAAATAATTGGCTTCCCCAATAGGCCTATTGGTGTTTTGTTTATCTTAGGTATGCAAGTAGGGAGGGGCCGCAGGGTGCATACAGACAGCATCTACAGGTCAAAACGCATACGCAGTGAATGAGTCATCCTCGAAATAATATCCCATCTGATCATCAGGCAGGCTTCAACATATCCATCAACAAATTACCACAGTTACACTCAACCTGTGATGCAAGCTCGAGCTCCAAGAGTTTGTAATATAATTTATATGAAATTTCTACTGCATCTAAACCCAAGTCACACAGCGTTATGGATAGGCATGAATTAACAAATTGCAAATCTCTAAGTAGCCTACTGGTGGCTTTCGTATTGGCGATCTGCATTTCAAACTGCTATGGATTAAACTGCTACGAAACGAAGACTGGTATTTATCAAATCAATTCAAGTTCTTGAAATAAACAACATAAACTTTAATTGCGATAAATTGGATATAATTAAAAATAGTATCGCGATTGCTGACGCTACTAAACGCAAGCCGTTATTTTTTTATAGCAAAACAGATGGTACCAAGACTCCCTAATCTATAAGTACTTTAAGAAATGTATATCATTCTTCCTGTTATGTTGACTAAAGTTTTAGCAGATTGAAACAAATCAAAATTAGTTACTTGTATTGAATTTAGGGCAAATGGTAGCACTTTGGCACAGCATAGACGCGGGATCGATTCCCGCTACCCTCCCAAAGGTCGACTCAGCCTTTATACGTCAGATGGCGTTTGAAATATGAGTAGTAGGACGTGATGGTCGCCTTGCATGGCGGCCAAACAGTTAAATTCGATTCATGTAATAACTTGTGATCATCCGTTCATACTATGAACTGTAATCATACTGCGGTGTGTCAGTTACATAGTGCGTATTACATGTACATGTAATATGTATGTATATGACGACATGGCAGAATATTATGATACGTGTGCTATTATAGTCAGCAATTCGTTTACCAAAGGCTCATGGCGTTCTTGGAAATTGAACGTAGGCCTAATTTCTTGTTTTTATATTAATTTCAATAAAAAATGTTTGGTTTCCTAGTATCGTCTGCAAAACTAAAACACGACTCAAACTACATCTTAACTACGAGTGACAGCTGATTCCTATCAGCACTGAAATAATAGAGCAATTTGTTCAGATGACAGCTTGAAATGGTACAATAACAGTGTGGAAATTCAAAATATTTTAAGAGTTCGGACGTCCATTTGGCCCCTAATAAACTTCTGGATCCGTCACTGGCGCCGACCACGCCTCGCCGCCGCCCGACGCCGCCGCCGATTGTTGCTGGTCCGCGGCGCGCCGCTGCCGCCGACCAAAAATGACCGGCGCGCCGCTGCCGACACTACGAAATCGGCGCAGAGCTCTAATTTGAACGGACTGTTAATAAGTCAGGGTCATGAAAGATGCATTTGTTCGGATTAAAAGTGATAAGTGACTTCTTATTACCGTCGTAATATTGAATGCCACCCACACGATGGGACGCGGTGGTGTAGCGGTATGTTCTGTGCCTTGTGACCGTAGGGTCGCAGGTTCGAATCTACCTCAGGCCACTGCGTAGCGACCTTGGACAAGTTGCTCGCCCACAATTGTCTGTGAGGAAGGCAACGGGAAACCACCTCACTCATCTCATCCCCGGGTGGCGTAAAAGCCAATGGACCTGCCTTCGGGCAGAGCACTCATCATCATCATCACCCACACGATGCAATTGGGCGTCTTAATATAGGTGTCACTAATGTACGGCGCTTATGCCTCATTTTGGACATTATTAACTGCTGTTGAATATTCTGGAATTGAGGTATATTCATTAGAAGAATTAACATCAACACCTGTACCTCAGTGCGGCCCAATATCTTTTATGCATATTTCAGTCTGTGCGCATTTCTGAGCAATCTTGGCAATACCTTTGATAATGGTCCGATTTGTCAAGATATTCAGAATGTTGCATTGATTAAAAAGGATGGACTACTGTACCTAGCCAAAATTCGCCAGTTAGGTCTCCAAAACCATTTGCATAGTCAATCCAGTTTCGACCGAAATTGACGCTGCCATCTTTACGGCGCTGAAACACCTTGACATGAAGAGCAAACATTATTCTTTCAAAAACTAAGGAAGAAGAAAGAACGGCCTCACCCTAAAAAGTCTAACTATTCATTGCGACGGTTAATGTTCCTTCACCACACATTTAGGAGAGGTGGTGACCTGTCAGTACCACTTTTATGCCCTGTTCTAGAATAGATTTTGCGATATAACCATAACCATCAATTTATTGATCCAAACATTGACAAAGTAACATTTCGTTGTACAAGGAACAAAGATCTGTTGATCGCAAAAGGGAACCCAGAAGGGACCCGAGTCCCGCTGGTTAGGGTAGCCTATATATGTATTACGTAGTCTGTTGCTAGATGGTTAACAGAGGTTATCTAATACAGTGCAATCATAGAATAAGTATCTAGTACATGTACAATAATTATTATTAACGTACTAGTACAAAGTATTAAACCTTAACTAAGAAAAAACACACAGAATGGTATCTAGTAGGCTTCATGTACAATAATTATTAACGTACTAGTACAAAGTATTAAACCTTAACTAAGAAAAACACAAACAGAATCGTGATTAGAACCCAACTAATCGTTCTGATGAATTATCCATTGGCGTAACTTATGTTTAAATAGCTTTAAATTCAAGATACTGCGAATGTCTTGGGGTATTCTATTCCATTCTTCTGGCAGCTCTTTGGTTTGAAGTATTTTCAAGCAATCTTAATAACAACGCTGTATTCAGGCAAACGTAGGGGCCTAAATATCTTAATTCTGATACGTTAGCTTGCCTTCCTTTTAGCTTTTCTTGCATAAATTTATTACATCGTATATGTTACTGCAGTGGACAGTACCACATCAAGTTTCGTATAAAATGAAGAATTGGGGGTGAGGATTTGGTCACATCAGCTCTGTTAGGGCAAAGTTACGCTGTTGTTGATCGCTGCCCTATAAACTTATGAAAGAGCTCAAGCATGCTGATCAATGTTAGTTTTTACACAGTAAATGCTAAAGTCGACTATACATAAAAATCAAATTCATTGCAATACATGAAAATTGCAAAATTACTCATACTCTAATCGTAAACGATAACATGAGATTTGTGCAAAGTAAAATAAGTTAAATTTAATGAAATCTACTGTGCGGGAAAGCATAGATAAAGGTTTATGAAAAGTAACTGATTCAAAATTTTCTTAATTCACTCTTACCAGCCAACTTTGTCCCACGCTCTTAAAATCGCAGTAGACGTCCACTTCGATTTTCCTATTAGCACTGCCAAGATCCACTCGATATACACCGCTGACATTGTATCCTCTATCTCTGATATCGGAGCAGTCCTTTGGTTTAGGTTGAAGACTGTGAATGCCTACCAATAAAAACATGTATGAATTAATTATTAGTGATAGATGAAAGTGAGGTTGATTACATTTTCTAATAACGATGGTGTCTAGGAAATTAAGAGCAAGACTTCTATTCAAATTCCCCTTCAACTCTTCCAGATCTTTCGCCTGTTTATCGTTTATATCATGACAATTGTAGCTAGTTCGCCTAATTCAGTTTTCATTTCACCTAAACTTCCAATACAATTCAATAAATATGTGATGCTTCATTCCTATAGTTCCGAGGGCGAATCTTCCGGGGGCGAATCTTCTGGGGGCGAACTGTCCGTTTCCCGATAATTTCAGAGTTGAACACGGAAGTGACAGATACTGATTTAGGCCTATTGTTAATAGTGAGCGTGTGTTGGATAGACATCGGATTATCAGGAACGAAAAGGAAAAACGGAATTTCTAAAGCATTCGGAATAAAGAGGAATAATATAATTTTGATAGTTAATTTTGATGTATTTAAACAACGTAGACCTGTATCTCGTCAGCGACTTGGAAATGTTTTAACTCTGGAGAATAGTTGCTTGCCTACGTGCAATCGATTGAACTACGTAATCTGAAGATACAATGGAGATAAAGACGTCACTTAATTAAACCCCGATCCACCACCCATCTCATGGTCTTCGCTTCAATAGTAAATACGTCACTACTTGAAGCATCGTAAGGTAAATTATATACGACGAGCTACATTGCTTGCGAAAATGTTTAAAAATCTCCACTGTTAAGTTTAATGTTGCGCTCTGTTTCTTGATATGCAACAGCAAGGAATTAGGCCTATTAATTGATTAGTGTGCTTGGATCTGGAAGAGTTTGGTCCCGTTTGAAGTGACAAAGGGTAATTAAAAAGTGTCTATCAATTTGAATTATTGATGTGTCATTAGCTATCAGGACACTCTTTCAGGAAATTTATGAGACTTACATTTCTAAGCAGAATAAATCCTCCCAAATATATTACTATAAAGAGCGAGCCCTTGAGTGACATATGGAATACATATTGACTGAACGCAATTTATAAGCAATGCATAATTATACGAGGGTATAGAAATGCTAAGTCTTTAAAGTTTTGTCAGCAATATATCGTATATGATTATTTAAGCCCTGTTGACAAATGATAAGCTGCTTTTACGATGCCTCCACATTGCGCAGTGTAGTGATTAGCATGCTGAACAGCCAACCTATAGTTCGAGGCTGGCCGATATAAAGTACTTAAAGCAGAGCCTGAAGAGGTGGCTGACTTGGTTCTCAACACAACAGTCAACGTCGATAAGTACAGAATGTATTCTTCATCTCAGAAAATTGCCGCAACTTGTAAATTCAGCCTTAACCTATAAAATGAAGTAGTGCTGGAATTCGCTCAAAATTTCGAATTGCAATTAACCGATGGAGGGAGAGGGAGAAGACACGCACGATCGCCGCGAGAGACGTGGTGGAGGGAGGGACGGACGTTGAAGGGAGGGAAGGAGGTACGGACGGCAGAGAAGTACGGGGAGGGAGGGAGGAAGGGAGGGAGAGAGGAGGGAAAGTGGAAGAGGAGGGAGAGTGGGAGGGAGCGACGGACGGACGGAGGGAGGTAGGAGGGAGAAGTTTTATGTCAATCATAGCACGAGAAGACGCATCTTTTGACATTTTAAAATTGTTTTTAACCGTCTTAGGACGGGCAAACATCTAGAGTTATAATAACCTAACCTAATAATAATAATAATAATAATAATAATAATAATAATAATAATAATAATAATAATAATAGATGCACGCGAAACCTCCTACCCATTTCAGCGCATATCTGTAATGATCCAGCGGTTCAGTGCGGTGGCTTTCCGCGGTACTTTTGCCACACTGGACCTTAATGACGATTACAATGCGCTGTGGCCGTTCCAGACGAATTTTACTGTTCTTAATTAATGTTTAAGTCCCTGAGGGATCATGTATACCTCGGGGCATAAAAATTATAATAATAAAATAATAATAATAATAAATTTTATTAATCGTAATAATAATTATAATTATTATTATTATTATTTATTATGACAAATTTATTTCTGCAGAATACCAACAAACTCATAGCATACAAATTAAATTGACTGTCTTCACCTTACGTTTATCGGTTCACAAGCTGATAGGCACACCGCTATACTCTATGTACCAGATAGCGGTGTGCCTCTCTGTTTGTGGACCAATAAACGAATATAGTAATTACTGGACCTATAAAAACGTCATTGCCATCAGTCTGATAATTGCTTCAATCCGAAGTGTCTAGAACAGATAGGGAGTTTCCGATTTGAAGGACAACTGATTAGAGCTGGAGCAGATGGATGGTCTACTCTCTCGCAGGTCTCCTGAAGCCACCGAAATCTTGATTCCCAGATCTTGGACACACTCCAATGACTCGGTGTACCATCTTCCTGAGACAAAATGCGGAAGAGTTGAAGGTGAACATGAATAGAAGTCACTGTGAGATAGGCTCAGATAGCAGCATATTAATAATAATACGAAGTTACGCTTGCAACATGACTTTAACTATGATATTTTTCATGACACTGTGCGATATTTAGCATAGCCAACGAGTCTTAATAATCCCATCCATTTGCGCTTTGAGGCTACCTTTCAAAAACAAATAAGGAGAATATCGCCCTCTTACTTTTGACAAGTTCATAGATGTTGTTCTGGGATACATCGTGTGTCTTGAGACGTTCGTCGTGGCTCAAGAGACCTGCTGAGTGTTTTTCCAACTGCGTGGAAATGGCGGCCGTTGACGAAAGACTTCTATTCATGTTCACCTTCAACTCTTCCGCATCCTTCACTTGCTTAATGAGTAGTTTATCGAGCTTATCGTTCACATCTGGGCATACATCGTTTGCCTTGAGTCGTTCATCGTGCTGCAAGAGATCTGCTGAATGTTTTTCCAACTGCGTAGAGATGGCGACCAACTTCACCTTCAACTCTTCCGCATCCTTCACTTGTTTATCGAACTTTTCATCCACAGTGGCAGCTAGTTTATCGAGCTTTACATGCACATCTGGACATGAAGATGGTTCCTCCAGTTTATTGTTTATTTCATTGACGGCCTCCATCAATTTCGCTAATGCGTGGCAGTTGGTATCATTTCCACAACTTATCGCTTTGTTTGATGCCTTAACCAGCACAACACCTCTACTGATCAGAACAACCAGCAGCAGAAAATGACAACGTAAGTGCGACTTCATGTTGTAGCTTTGGAATCGTTGGAGTTACACCGTCACTTCCGAATGGCTTATTACAACCCTCTCTTCGCAACTATATATACAGGCCTATTGGCCTTTGTCTGTTGTAAAGATAAGGCGTTGTAAATAATTTAGGAAATTTTATGAGTTCTCAACTTAGTTACCTCGATTGCTGAATTTGATCGTGGATTGAGAGATATAGGGTTGTGTGGGCGAGTTGGAGTGACTGATTTAAAGTCGACTGTCAGCCTGGGAGTGACATATGATAGGGTGGTTGAGACAGCCAACGATAAACATGCCTAAAGCGTTTTAAATATTTATGGGTCATAGATGCTTGTTTTGATTTATTTGACTGACGTATATTGATATGTCGTCAGCGACGTTGGAAATGCTTTACTCGACAGATTGGATGCATTCGACTGTACCAGTTACTCTGAAGAACCAAAAGAAATAATGGATTTTCCTCGTTATCAGTAAACATATATATTATATATGTCATCGATCACCAATGATCGTCTTTCGCAATATTTATACAGCAAGTTACATCTTCAAAGCCTGTACTTGTCCAGATCCAGTATCAAAGTCAAACCTTTACATTTCCGTCTATTGTTCGCTCTGATTCTTGATTTACCACAACTGAGCTTCGTTTTAAGTGTGCAAATTAAATTACTAAGTTTAAATAGTTAGGCTATAGAGCTGTCACAGGGTTATGAAATATCGTGTCATAATCGCAGACGCAAATTACAAATGTCTAAAGCTCTAAACCAGATCGCAGGACATCAGGTTACTCAAGAGCTCTACGTCATATCAGAGAGGTTATCCAGAGATCGATGTCCAGTGGGGAGCAAGTCCGGTTGCAAGGAGAGACCAGCGAGAGGAGGCAGATATCAAGTATATTAAGTCAAGTTTCAAGGGCAGTCTTTCAAATGAAGCCACTAATTTAGGTAATATTGTTTATTTATTGAGGTAAATCTCTAACTGAGATAAGTCGAACCAAGTATAATTCTTTTTTCTTGCTTATCCTCTAAGTACATGTATGTTCCAGAACATGCTGCAAGTGTGGCGCCTAAACTAGCCTAATATATCGATCTTACGTTGGCACCTGTCAGTCGGCGGCGATTACTTTTAAGTTGCTCTGTCCGTCTTCTTGTCTTTGTCGGCCTACTCGAAGCTGTCTCTATCTCCTCTTCCTTCCTCTCGTCTAGTCATCGATTCGATGCGCTTTCTCTTGAAACTTTCCGTTGTAATTTCTGAGAAATTGTCAACTTCAGCGAACTCTATCATGTCCACTTTGCCCTTCCCTTACTCGTCGGTGACTAGCTGGCCCCTCTTACCTGGGTCGCCCGGTTGAGGGAGTCTTTCATTGATAACTGGCTTATCCGCTAGACGTCGCTATCAAACCTCAAAACTGATGTTGGTTCAGACAGAGGTTCAATACCAGTCGCTATCTTGTTCCTATAACTACTTTACAAGTCGTTATCACATCATAGTGGATGTAATTAATAAAGTATACTTACGTTACATTAGAATCGGTATATCGTTTGATTGCGAGCCCTAAATCTCGAAAAGAGACTCGTCAGACACTAACGAACTGAGATAAGCAGCGTGATAGTCTATAAACAGGTTTGCTATTCCTTCTCCTGCCATCCTCCTCCTCGTCCTTCTTCTTCTTCGTTGTTCTCGTCGTTGTCGTCGTATGATAGTAGAAGTATATAACCATCATCATCACCATCAGTTCCTGACATTAGCCATTGCTATTCCTTCTCCTGCCATCCTCCTCCTCGTCCTTCTTCTTCTTCGTTGTTCTCGTCGTTGTCGTCGTATGATAGTAGAAGTATATAACCATCATCATCACCATCAGTTCCTGACATTAGCCATTTGGCGGCGATAGGTATGGATAAATATTCTCCATTGTCCTAGAACATTATTTGTCATGTTCAGTGCTCCTCTCAGTGTTAGTCCAAGTGATGTTACTATTACTGTTGGTGGTGCTTTTGTTGCTGCTGCTGCTGCTGATGATGATACTACTACTACCATCATCATCCTCATCAGCCGATTAAAACTTATTACTACATTCTGAGTTGTAAGCCTGGCAGAGACTTGGACAGTGGGAAGGCCAGATATAATGACGTGGTGGATATGGTACGGGTCGGGTAGTAATTTTGAGTACGGGTCGGGTAACGGTAACGGTCCTGTATTACGGGTACGGGTCGGGTAGCAAAAATGCTCTGCCCGCAGACATCTACAATAGTTGCTTAATTAAATACCGAACGCACATCAGCGAAATCAATCATAACCATCTATACGTCAAGAAGAGCATATTAGAGGAGACATTAATCCAACTATACCTATCATAAGCAAACTTTATAGAGCCTATAAATTTATAACTGTTGGCCTATGTTCGCTATTAATCAGCGCTGAAAATTCGCCTCTTTAGAAGACTTCATTTTGAGAGTCTTAATAAATCAAATTGTTTAAAGGGCCTTCTAATTAATTAATAGTACAATCTAAGAACTTGGCGTTTATTGACGTGCGTTGCTAAATGTAAAAGGAGGAATCGTAATCGTAATCTCCAAACTTCTAAAGCGCCAATCGAGAGCACAGCGCAGGACACCAGTTTATTCACAAGCGCTGCGTCCAATAAGAGGGGTTGTCCAAAAGAGCTATTCGAAGGAGGTCCGGGTCCGGTTTCCAGAAGATCAGAGGGAGCAGAGTAGCCGTTTATATGGTTGTCGTTTAGGTCGAGAATTGAAAGGTAGAAAATCAGGTGAGTCGGGGGGTAAGAGTTCTTGAAAGAGGAGAGACTTTAGTTTCGAGTGGAAAGCCTTGGGGTGATGGATAGAGGAGCCTTAGGCAGATGATGGTGGGTGATTGGCGATGATGGTGTTGGAACCGAAAAAGTGCGGAATTCAGGAGGTAGATCGTTCCAGAGACGTGGTACAGTGTTGAATATTGCTTGGTCGGAGAACTTGAGATGAGTGGTGACCGGGGTCGATGAAAGTGACAAGAGTGGCTTTTTTGGACCAATGATCGGTTAGAGCGGGTTGGCTGGATGATGAAGCGTTCGCGAAAATATCTGGGTTGGGAGTGTTGTAGGGAGTTGTGGATTAGTGAGAGGACTTTGAAATGGAACTAGTGTATTAGATTACAGACTAGTCATCGAGTAAAGGCCAGTTATTCGCAAGCACTCGATGCGCTAACTTAAAGAGCGTGATAAGTTAGACGTTTATACCATAAACAACACGATCGATTTAGCTTCCTCTATTATGTTTGCTAAAGCTATTTGAATAATGCGCTTCTGGTTAGCGTATACAACTAGAAAATCAATTATTGTAAAATTCAGAATAGGCCTATTATGTGCGTGAAATATTTCATTATTTGAAAAACTTCAGTTGAACTCATGGTGGAAATAAGCAGGTGAGGGTAGGCCTATAATTGTTAGCTCAATAATTAAATAAATCACCAAATAAATTAGTGTCAAAGTGCTGCAATCAGTTGAAAAAATCTTGAGAACGAGAGGAGTAGTTCCTTAACGGAGTTAAACCAGAGTGGCAGACTTAACTATGAAGTGTTAGCGACTTCATTCTTCTAAGCCTAGCATATGACGGCAGGTGGGTCAATCCTTCCTCGTCTGATCTTTCCACCGACAATGTACGGTCAGTGCAGACCTCCTCTGAGTCCGTTTTGGACAAAAATAAAAAACGAAAAAATTGTTTTTACAACTATGGCCGGAGGGTTGCGGGTTCGAATCCACCCCTCAAGCCGCCGCATAGGGACCCTTGGCAATTGCTCATGCGCTTCGGCGTGAAACTCCGATTCAGTGTCCGCGCTGTAGTCGAGAGCGCCTCTGAGTAGAAATCTTGAAGGGGTGCTATAACAAGTGCTCATACATACATAAATACACTCAGTCTTTGACCTTTGACCGACGTTGATAGAGACTCTACTTTATAATCCTTTGCCAGCTCAGACGGGACCTGCTCTTAATGGCAACATTTTTGGATTTGTGGCACTCAGTTGTTGTAGATCACGAACCACAACGAAACAATAAACTGCTGAGGAAAGCTTTCAAAGAGTCCCCCTCTTGAAGAAGTAACTTGCTGTATCTGATATTGCGTAAATTCAAGTTCAAATTCAAATTTTTATGAGAATCGATTCCATGAGTAGTGAATACAATGTACACGTATGAATACAGTCATTAACAGTTTTCATGTTGTAAATGCCATTAGTAGGTAACAGAAATTGAAGAGGTCATTATCTAACAGGTTAAGTATTAAAATCGATTCGAGGGGAGAAGAAGCCCATGGGGCTTATCTAGTCTTCCCCACTATGATAGAACAAATTGGTTAAAGCTGTATACTGTTTATTCTCTCCGCTCAGGGCCCATAATCGCGTCATTCCTCCCGTTGGTACCCTGATGCGAGAAACCTGCATCACTAGTATGATATATAAGACTTGAATAAGATAGATAAGAATAAATCTAATTTAGATTATTGCGACTACTGTGATGTGTATTTAACTTAAGAATATAGGCTTGCAGGTCGTCTGCATCATCATCATCATTTTGACTAACATGAAAGTTTAAAGGATTGCTTTCTCTATTCCTGGGTTAGATTATTTATGCAGTCCGTAAATTGTTTCTTCACATGTCATTTATATTTGATGAATGTTATTTATCTTTGATAAATCATCCTAATTATAAACGTTTTCCTGGTGAGATAGTCTGCCGAGGGTATTTCTCGATAATGAGCATATTTTCTGGTATGGCTAATCTTCATTAATTGTCGTCATCGGTAATAATAACAGCAATAGCAATAATAAGAGTAAAATTTATATTAATAATTGCCAAAATGATAATGCTAATATTGATTATTATTATAATGACAATAATAATACTATTAATACGGTTATGATTTTCATTATTAAAAATATTATATACGCCACAATCTATTGGTCACAGTCGATGACGCTGTGCAATTGTGGCCACGTTCTTCTCTAACCTCGACACTGTTCTTTTTTGCAGGGGTTGGGTCGGGAGCTCTCCTGGGTAGATAATCTTAAAGGGTCGCTATATAAATCTCTGAAATGAATTGTGAGTGAAAGGACTTGTTCAATGTCACTGTATAGTAACCACCTTAGAGGATTCTACCACTCGTACTCTCCGTATTACATTCAATCGGCTACTGTGTCCCGTACAATCGGTTAATTTATAATTCGACTCTTTGAAAGGTTAGTTAAAGTATCATCTTGATAGTCTTAGTAAATCACAATGTTTTATAGGGCCTTCTATACGATTAGGAGTATAAACCATAAGCAGCTGGAGATTGTTTATTCTAATACATAGACTCGAAATTTACGTTAAGTTTGCTATTAACCCTAGGGCTACCAAGCTTTTTTTGTAACACTGACTACCAAGGGGGGGGGTTACCACCCCCCCTGGATTTCGTGTTTGGTTTCACATATCATAACTTGTAATATAGAGATGGATTCAGCATTCATTTCTGCACAGAATGGTATATTTAGTTGTACATTATGTGAATGCACCTCGAAATTACATCACTTTTAACAACGGAACCCATTAATTAGCAATATTTTATATTATTGCGTACATTTTGTACTTTTTGGATAAACAAATATAAGATTATGTGTGTTTTGAAACTAATTTATGTATAAAAGATACACACAATCATCCCTACACATGTTTATATAGTATAAATGTACATCCATACATATATATCCATACATATAATTTTATCGGTTTACGTTGTAATGCTGTATTCAGCCATTTTCACACAGATTACGCGTATTATTATTTATTTTGATCACTTCCGGTATTCAAAAGACAAAGATGTAGGTATGCAAATGAAGCCCTACATTCCCTCTAAAGAATGGTATCTTTGTTTCTCTTCTAGGAAGACAAATGAATATGCTACAGACAAAAAACTAAGGGGGGAGTGCTTCCATTCAGCCATTTTTCACGCATATTACGCGTATTATTATTTATTTTGAGCACTTCCGGTTGTCTCAGGGCAACTCAGTGACCATAGAAATGTAGCCCCACATTCCCTCTATAGAATGGTATAATTTATGTCTCTTAATATTAAATGACGGATAAGATATAGTCAAAAATCTAGGGGTGGTGGTATCCACCCCCTCTGGTGCCTCGGGTATATTGGCTATAACTTTTGAACGGTGTGAGATATCATCTCACATTTTACCTTAAAACGTGTGTAAATGAACCCCTACAGCTACTTAAAAGGTCAAATTTTTATTCCATACGGAAAACTTTTGAGAGGAAAAAAACCTAGGGGGGTGGCAACCACCCCCTTGGTAGCCCGAGGGTTAAACAGCGAATATACTTCAACTCTATTACCTACCTAATTTATTGATCGAGTGTAAATAATGTTTGAAGGTCCTGCTCGACGATTACAAGTGGAACATATGAAGCTAGTAGGCCTAAGTATTTATTTTGCGTGCGTTATTCAGCATTCAATCTATTATGGAGCAGTCAATGAAAACAGGAGAGATCCCACAGGATTGGAAGGATGCGCTAATAGTACCGAACTACCGATCTTCAAGAAGGGAAGCAGAAACGAAGCAAAAAACTAGAGGCCTGTCAGCCTTACAAGCATAGTGTGTAAAGTGATGGAGAGAATCATCAAAGATGGAATGATTGAACACTACGAGAAATACAAAGTGATCCTCAATAGCCAACACGGATTCACTAAAGGAAGGTCGTGCCTAACAAACCTGCTAGACTTTTTTGAAGAGATGTACAAGAAACTGGATGAAGGAAAAGCGGTCGACATAGTATACCTGGACTTTGCAAAGGCATTCGACAAAGTCCCACACAAAAGGTTAGGAAAGAAATTGGATGCGAGTGGAATCGGAGGAAATTTGTTGAACTGGTTAAAACAGTGGTTGAGCGATAGAAGACAGAAAGTTGAAATAAGAGGGAAATATTCAAACTGGTCGAGGGTAGAGAGTGGGGTGCCACAGGGATCTGTTATGGGGCCGTTGCTTTTTGTTGTTTTTATAAACGACATTGATAGTGGAATAGTGTCGAAGATATCAAAGTTCGCCTATGATACGAAAATGGTCAGAGGGGTGGATACGGAAGAAGAAGCCGATATGCTGAGAAAAGACATTGAAGGACTGCATAGATGGGCCGAGGAATGGAAGATGATGTTCAACACTGAAAAATGCTCAGTTATGCACATGGGTAAAACCAAAAAAAATTCCATTACGAAATGGGAGGAATAACACTGAGAGAAACAGAGGAAGAGGGATCTGGGAGTAATCGTAAACAACAGTACCAAACCATCAAGGCAATGTGCGGAGGCTGCAAAGAAAGCAAACAAAGTACTAGGAATTATCAAGAGGACAATAGTAAGCAGGGATAAAGAAATAATGCTCGAATTATACAAATCATTGGTCAGGCCTAATTTGGAGTATTGTGTGCAGGTTTGGTGTCCATGCCTGAGGCAGGACGTGGAAAAACTAGAGAAAACACAAAGGAGAGCAACGAAGATGATAAAGGGATTCGGCAATCTGACATAATTATGAAGAAAGACTAAGGAGATGCAACATGACGACATTGGAGAAAAGGAGAGATAGAGGAGATTTAATAGAGACATTCAAGATAGTGACAGGAAGAGACAAAATACCAGCAACAAGGCTATTTGAATTCTCAGTTAACAAAAGAACTCGAGGGCACAGATACAAGATTATTAAAAAATCAGCTGGGACAATAATGCAAAGATTCTTCAGTGCAAGAGTAGTGAACAATTGGAATAAGTTGGACGAGGAAATTGTTACTGCGGGCTCGGTGATGGAATTCAAGAAGAGGCTCACTAAAATTGGATACTAGGCCAAGATGCAGTGGATGAGACTTGAGAGAGTGGCTCTGACACAGATGCAAGTCTTCTGAGCCACTATAAACGTTGTTATGTTATGTTATGTTATGTTATGTTATGTTATGTTATGCAGTGAACAGAAAGAGCAGATTTAGGTCAGTTACATGCTTCATAGGACGTAATGAATTAACAATGTTCAGACAACAAAGAAAGTTGCCATTGGTTGAATAGTTATGTTCTAATTGTGTGCATGCGCAGGCCAATGGAGACTTTTATAATTTCTAATTGGAATTTTAGTACACAGACAAGTTCTTCTTCTACATAATGTATCGCGAGCGATTTTATGGTCTACACGTTAAAAAATGCATGACTCTCTTTGTACGAAGTTATTACAGGAGTTGAATTTAACTAAGACAGCCATTCAAGGCACCCCTCTGTCCTACTGTTAATTTCTCCAGCACCACCTTAGAGGATTCTACAAGTCGTACTCTCCGAATTACAAGGTGAGTGCTCCAGTCAATCGGCTACTGTGTCCCGTACAATCGGTTAATTTATAATTCGACTCTTTGAAAGATTAGTTAAAGTATCATTTTTATAGTCTTAGTAAATCACAATGTTTTATAGGGCCTTCCATACGATTAACTAAGCAGCTGGAGATTGTTTATTCTAATACATAGACTATAAATTTACGTTAAGTTTGCTATTAAACAGCGAATATGCTTCAACTCTATTACCTACCTAATTTATTGATCGAGTGTAAATAATGTTTGAAGGTCCTGCTCGACGATTACAAGTGGAACATATGAAGCTAGTAGACCTAAGTATTGATTTTGCGTGCGTTATTCAGCATGCAGTGAACAGAAAGAGCAGATTTAGGTCAGTTACATGCTTCATAGGACGTTATGAACTAAAAATGTTCAGACAACAAAGAAAGTCGCCATTGGTTGAATAGTTATGTTCTAATTGTGTGCATGCGCAGGCCAATGGAGACTTTTATAATTTCTAATTGGAATTTTAGTACACAGCCAAGTTTTTCACCCACATAATGAATGAATCAAGAACGATTTTCTAGAGACCTCTAGCGTTGACTACACGTTAACAGAAAATAAATCAATCTAGAGACCTCTAGCGTTGACTACACGTTAACAGAAAATGTATGACTCTCTTTGTACGAAGTTACTACAGGAGTTCAATTTAACTGTATGGCAGCCATTCAAGGCACCTCTCTGTGCTACTGCTCATTTTACCAACGCCATCTGGCGAATGAAAGGCTGACATGAAAGGCTGCCTTAGGGAGTGTAGGTTGGAATCGATCCCGCGTTCCTGCTGGGCTTCTGTTCTTCGTGCCAGAGTGTTACCATTACCCTAAACCCCTCCTTGGTAAGTTGAAATTAATTGAACCTACTTAAACTGATCAGAAGGTAGGCCGACACATAACCGCAAGAAGACTCTGCCGTATAAAGATAACTGAACCAAAAACAAGCACAATTACTGAAGTATATTACTAAAACTTTAATTCATATCTAAAGGTAAAAAAGAAGGGGAGTAAGGAGTATTTTTGTCCCTATTTTTTGCTTTCGAGATGTTATCCGTTGGCCCCAGCGACAAACATTCATTGACAACATGATCGACTAGAACTGTAGAAATTAATTATTAATGTGAATGATTTCTTTCATAAACTACAAGACATTAATAGCAAAGGAGGAAAATTTTCCTTGTCAATGTTAAGTTACTCGAGTGGGCTTTCAAGTTCTATTTTCTTAGCACAACAGACATAGAAGTTGACACTTGTGCATGGTCGCGCGTTACTGTGTTTGTCTAATCACTGTATGCGATGGGTTCGAAATCCGATATTTCACGTGAACCTGACAGTTCATAAGGAGAGATGCCAGTAGATTAACAACTGATACAGACCTTCCTGTGGACGGGCTGTCTATGTTGAATCCATCTCGCACCATATGGGTACCTTTTAAATTTGGGGTGCCACAGGGCTCTGTGCTGGGACCACTACTATATATATTTTGTTTACTGCTGATATTCCTCTTCTTTTTGCGAAACACTCTGCCTCTGGTCATCTCTTTGCTGATGATGTTGAAGCCCTTGCTCATGGTCCTCCTGTCAATCAACTTGTCCTCTCTCAATTCATTGAATCTCTCTCCTCTGATCTTCATTGCTGATGTCATACAACCGCCTTTCTCTCAACTATTCTGCTAAGACTCAGTTGATCTGGTTCGGCACACGCCAACAGCTTCTTAAATTAGACTTTACTATTCTTGCTCAGCGGTTCCCCATGTTTATCTTCTCTAATACTGTTCGCGACCTGGGTCTTACTCTGGATAGTACTCTCTCATTTGCTGCCCACATATCTAACCTTTCTCGGTCTAGCTTCTATCATCTGAGACGTCTTCAAGCGATTAGGCGATCTGTTTCCTCCTCTATTTTCACTACTATGGTTCATGCATTCGTTTGCACACGTATTGACTACTGCAATTCTCTACTTGCTGGTCTTCCGAAATGTCGGTTGTCTCTACTACAATCAGTGCTTAATGCAGCTGCCCGCTTGATAGCCCGTCTTCCTCGCTTCTCTCACATTTCGACCTTCATGACGGAGCATTTACATTGGCTTCTCCTCATCGCCCGAATTCGGTTCAAAATTCTATTTCGTACATCTTGCGACTCGATGCTAGAATCACTATATTCTGGTTTAGGCCTACTACAAGGCCCTGCGTGTGCAGCGACCACTTGAAGAATTAATTATTCAACAGTGTCTACTTCTTGATTGAGGAATGAAAGGCTCTCTTCATTGAGCGATCCAAATTGCCAAACATTAACAGATTTTTTCAACATCAAATCAAACTATGTTTTATTTCTAGAGGCATACAAGTAATCCTTTCGGTTACCAGCCTTCAGACGTCATCACAGTTTTATAAACTCTGAAGAACCGAAAGAATACCCCTCTGGTCGATACAAAGTGACAAGCATTAAGAGATTTCTATGCGAAAAAGACAAATTGTTCGACTTAACTAGCTTTAATTTTAGAATACTGCACGTCAACTGTATAATTTCCAGCATTCAGGATAAATCACAAATTCATAGGCTTATACTGTAAAATTACGAATTTCAAATCCAAGTTAACTGACTTCTGTGTTAATTAATAGTCATAAATCAACAGAGAAAGTATATTGCGTGTCTGCTGGTGCATGTTGCGACTTCGAAATGGAATTACCGTTAACACAAAATCAGAAAATAGTCGTCCCATGGCGCATTGTAATCAATAACTATAATAAATTGCTTAAAGCGAATTCAGTTTTCTATTTCACGGCAGTAATTTTCATTTCGGTGGCTTTCAGCGAGTAATTGAGTCCCTTCCAGTGGTACCAGATAATTCCTTTTTGGCTCAGGTTGTTGGGACTTTTCAGATAGAGGCCATTCAGACTGGAGTACCCGCACACATTAAACCAAAAGGCTCCTGAAAAGTACTGAGTGCACTGCAAATTATAGCTATCGTTGTCTGCGTCCTTTTGTGCTGAACATCATGTTATTGTCGTTGGTGAAACTGTCTCCTGAGCACAAGATAAATCAGTAAGATAACAAATTAAATCGTATACTGTCATGATAAATTTCTTTTTGTTATACCCTGGGATGTCTCGCGCTTAGTCATTTGGGTATGTTGTGGATAGAAAGTTTGCATATTTGATATAATGCAGATGCTCCATATATAAATACACACACACACACACACACACACACACACACACACACACATATATATATATTTCTTTATAATATGATGTCACACAAACATGAATCTATGAATAGGCTATATATATACAATCTGTACGTAGGCCTACTGTACTGTAATCTGTACGTACCTAAGTACATTGTAACAGAAATGACGGGGCCCGATAGCGCATTGGATAACACACTGGCATAGAGAGCGAGAGGTACCGAGTTATTTGTAGAGGACATGCTTTATAGGCAGCTATTAGCTCCGTGTATTGCAGGCTGTCTGTTCTGTTAGTAGTTAAGATTTATGTCTTCTGTCATTTGTGTTCTTGTGAATTGTTTAATTGTCATAATATAAATGGACAGCTCAGTGCGTTTGTCAGGCGCTTAACTAAAGAAAAGATATTATTATTATTATTAAGTGCTGATTGACGGGTGCACTGAGCAATGAAATCCCTCTGTGTTATATCTCAAGTAATGTCCCCACGGTGTTGTATTTCAAGTAATGATCCCCCTGTTATATCTCTAGCAATCTTATCTGCTATATATTTAAGAAAGTCCCCCGGGTGATGTCCCTCTTGCTATATGTCAAGTGATGTCACCCTTTGCTAATCTGTGCAGCATTGACTACAACAGTGTAGGCTCTATTATATGCATTAAGTGCAACTTGGCAAACATTTTCAGAGTTCCTAGTAAATTCTAATTGCTTCCAATTTTTCTTAAATTTATTTTATATGAAACAATTCACACAGGGATGGTAATGACTCTTCAGGAATGGTAATAACGTTTAGGGATGGTAATGTCAAATGCGTCATTACCATCCCTATGAAGATGGGGACAGTAATGAGAAAATCGCAGAATTCTGTTAAAAAAGGAATGGTAATGATGAAAACAACCAGGGGATTGTAATGACATAATGCTGTCATTAATAACAGCACATGAAACAGTTCCATATAAATTACTCTATGAGATAAGTAATTTCAATCTGTTCCACAAAAGCCATGAAGAAAATCAGTTCTCAATGTTGTTATCTATCTAACCCAGGAAATATAGAAATGGGTTGTAATGATGTAGAAATTTGCTTTTTTCAAATTTACAACAAACAAACCTCAATAAAATGAAGACACTCTCAAATATTCAAACAAAGTTTGTGTTTTCTGTTCGATGCTGACCAGATCTTCTTGATATTCGCTTTATTTCAGTAAGTAAGCGCCTGTAATAACTAAAGGCTTTCAAAAAATGGGGATGGCAATGACACGTATTTCTGTGGACAAATTATTTAGGTTTGAAGAAGAAAAGATACTACTCAAATGAGTCTAAATGTGTTATTATTGCATACTCTATGCATTAATTAAGCAACATTATAAACCTTTGTTACAGATTATTATAGTACATTTACGTAGAAGCTGAATTTCATGCATTGTACATGGTGGAGGACAGGGGATGGTAATGCCTTTTCATGTACTTTTTCTAATTTTTTTAAATTTTCAAACATCTAACAACTAGAATAGTGATTAAAAATGCTGATCTGTTCACTCTTTGAAAGATAAAACGAAAGATATGTACAACGTATGAAAAAACTCCAAGAAAACCACATGGGACACCAGTTTGCCACGTTTCGGATAATGGCCCATTTTATACATGTATGCTTATAATTATGCAGGCACTCACCAATCTAAACGATTTACCAATTTCAGCAACAGATTCCGTTATTTTCGATTTTTAAAGAATATTTTCCTTCAAGGCATGAACACATTTTGCTGTTACATAAAAATTTGATTTCGAATTCATATTTACCACAGTGTCCCAACATAAATTTCTTGCAAAGAGTTACATTGCAGTTGCTGGGTTCAAAAACTGGCCGAATAAAACTTCACTCATTTGCATAAAGCTCTAAGGGCAAAGCTACTTTTAAAGAGACGAAGACAAAGTAAGTCACAGAATCAAAAGTGAGAAAGAGGTAGAGACACAAACGAAATTCATACAGTGTCTTTTGAAAGACATACACACAGACTGTCAGGTACACAAAGATACTGAATCGAACGGAAGTGCATGTGTTCACTGTTGTTTGATCAGCTAGTTAATGGATACCTGTATTTCCAGAAAATCCTGCAACAGTTAATCGGTATTTGTCCGATGCTGGCTTGACGGAAAACGTCGTGTATTCCGCCCACATTGTAAATCCGTTTTCCATTTCAATGCGTAATTTGTACTTCTTATTCATTGTTAAAAAAGCCAGTTTCTCGTTACCTGAAACGATTTCAATCTCACTATCTGCTGCCGACACAATTTGCCATAGAAAAATGCAGAGGCTCGTTTAGAAAAACGGGGCCCCGTTTTCTCTAAACGAGCCTCTGCATTTTTCTATGGATCATTTCAAAACCCTTTTGGAACCCTTCTAAACTTGTAGAGCCTATCACGTGCAAAACCTATTTAGCGTATTTCGTTCCTCACCCGTTGTAGCATTATTATTTTTCATCAATTCAATTTCTACTTTGACGAGAATCCTTTTAATCGATCCAGCTTCCATTTAGGCAAGAAATCGTTTCATCAATCCAGCTTCTATTTAAGCAGTAATTACTTTTCATCAATTCAAGTTTTAGACTATATAATTAAGAATTATTTTTCATCAATCCAGCTTCGATTTAGGCAAGGATATTTTCATCAATCTCACTTCTATTTGCAAGAACTCTTTTCGTCAATCCAACTTGAATTCGACCAATGCTGAAACCCATGCAATGGTCAATAATCAACCACGCTTTTACCTCAGTATTAGCCGTATAGTCCAGGCAATTTACAGTTAGACCTGGGCAAAATTGCTTGAGAAGCTTTTAAACGGTTCCCTGCACAGTTTACATTGCTAAATAACATATCCAAAAATCCCACAAAATCTGACCACGGGGTCACACCCAAAAATGCATTTTAATCAAGATGGCGGCCAACATGGCCGTCAACACAGAAAATTGTATATATCAGGTCATAGGTAAGTTACAATAAGAAGTGAAGTATCAAATTTAACACTATCGAGGTCAATGAATTGATTTATCGTATGTTACTATCTAAGATGGCGGCCAATATGTCCATCAACACACAAAAATATGCATATATCAGGTCAGAGGTAACCTACAATAACAAATGAAGTGTCGAATATAATATTTTCAAGGTCAAGAAATCGATTAACCGTAGTGGCAATAGTGTCGGAATGCTACTATCCAAGATGGCGTCCAATATTGCCGCCAACACACAGAAATAGGTATATCTCAGTCATACAGCGTGGATCGGAGGGCCTTTTGAACTGCTCTTCTCGACCATCATCTTGTCAACGACACTGACGAAAACTCTAAGCGGACTGTCTCTGAGCTGTTTGACTCCTACGAGGCTGTGGTGACTGAGCAACTGGCATTTCTCCCAGCACGCTCAGTCAAGATGCGTCACTGCCCCCTCTCGCCGTGGTTTAATGCTGAGTGCAGAGCCCTTAGGCGTCAAGTCCGACGCCTGGAGAGAGTTTACAAACAATTGCGCGGTGGCTGCCGTTCAGCAGATGTGCCAGGCTATGGATGCCTTTTCCACTTGGTTAGCACCCAATCGGCAGCTTCTAAACGCCTCTAAGACTCAATTCATTTGGCTGGGTGGTGGTAGACGGTTGGCGGGCAATGACTGGTGCCTGGTGCTGGAAAGTTCCCGCATTTCACCTTTTTGGATTCGGTCCGGGACTTGGAGGTAACTTTGGATCAAGAACTTACTTTTTGTCAGCACATAAATCAGCTTACCCGTTGCCGCTATCATCAGCAACGTCAATTACGGGTTATTTCTCGCTTCCTATCCTGTAACTCTGCTGTGATCCTTATCCATGCTTTTGTCACTAGCAGATTGGATCACTGCAGTTTGATCCTGGTGGGTCGGCCAATTGGACTAATTAAGCACCTTGATCGGGTGCTCCTTTCAGCTGCTCGTCTTATAGGGGCGTTCACAAATATGCTCCGGTTTCTGTATTATATGCGGGATGTGTTGTAGGCCTACTGGCTCCCTGTCCTGCAACGCATCTCTTACAGGGTTACCGTTGTGGTCTGGCGGCGCATCCTTGGCTGTGCCTCGGCCTACCTGCGTGATCCTTGTCGTCCGGTCTCTGATACAGCTGGCCGTCGAGTCTTCCGATCTATAATTATATGAATTACTATTTATTCTTGGTCGATTTAGAATATGGAAACTTGTTGGGTGTTCAATAATAATTATTAAATAATAAAACTGTTGTTGCTTGGTATTTAGGCAGCTTACATCATCACGTAGCTAGTTCCCTTCATTAGAATCAATAACAGACTATAAGCGTGTAGTGAAAGAAGCGGCACTACAATATTGACCGCCATCTTGGTTGAAATGCATTTTTAAGGGGTGACCCGTTGTCGAATTTTGTGGGATTTTGGAAATGTTATTCAGCAATGGAAACTGAACAGGAAACCGTTTAAAAAGCTTCTGAAGTAATTTTACCTAGGTTGAAGGTTTATTTGATGTAGATTGCCTGGACTAGTAAGACTAACTACATTTTGCTCCGCGACGTGTCTACGACTTACAAAATTAATGTATCAAGCAAGATTTTTGTCCACTTTAATAGCTCATTATCGCACGCTCACGCTTTTTTCGTTTTGCAGCTTCAGAATCATAGCAGCGTTTCATCGCGCCAGATTATGATCAATATTAATATTATAAATATCAATTATTATTACTGGTTAACAATACTAATAAAAGTTTTAAACACTAAAAATTAATTATCAGGTGATCAGACTAAAACTTTCAAAACATAAACTGCAGCAGACGGCCGTTGCCACTTGTTGCTAACAAGTTTGATGTTCTTTTGCACAAAACATAACCCAAATTAACAAACCAATTAAAAATTACAAAAATATACTTCTTTGTGAATGCTAAACTGTAAAAATAGAAAATTGACCATAGGCTACTTAAAATAATTCGAAATTCTAAAACGTTATCTTATTTTTTTGAAAAAAATATTTTCATTCGTTTGCGGGCCCTCTGAGGTTTTGGGGCATTATGCGCGCGAATACTGCGCCTAATGGTAAACGCGCCTCTGTCTTACAAACAAAACAAACGCCATGTGGAAATTGAATCCAACGCTCTTGTTCCATTCAGTTACGATAGAAAATACTGACTGCAGCACTTCCTTTGCTGAATCATGTTGGACATGTTAACTTTTAGTTTAGCGCTTGCCTTGTGCAAATATTATCGTGGAGTTTCCTTATTTTATAAGTTTCATTTGACTTTAAAATGTCTGAGACGGGCTTCTTTCTTGAAAAACTCAACTATGCTCAGTGGCGTAACTAGGGGTTCGTGCGCCCGGGGCAAGAATTTCCTGAAATTTTTGCGCCCCCCTTTGCCCGCGCGCCCCCAGACTCACGTAAAAAAGTTACTATTTTTCTCTTTTTACCTCATTTCTTTAACAAAAACACATTATCAGACCTCGTTTTGCGCCCCCGTCCTGCGCCCGGGGGCGCCGCCCCCCCCCCCCTCGTTACGCCACTGACTATGCTCACCGAATTATTTCTCTGTAAGCAAAATGCCTTCAGAATTCTGCATTTATCTAAGAGTAGACTGATGTATACCTAGCCAAAATTCGCCAGTTAGATCTCCGAAGCCATTTGCATAGTCAGTCCAGTTTCGATCGAAACTGACGCTTCTCTTAGTACGTCTCTGAAACACCTTGACATGAAACATACAAAATATATTAATAATCGTAGTGTTAAAAAAATTAGGAAGAAGAAAGAGCGGCTTCGCCCTGTTACAGTAGGACTAAGCCTAACTTTGCATAGTTACGGTGGTGTCCCATCACCACAAATGTAAGAAAGGTGGTGATCGGTCAGTAGGGGTAGCTGGGGCTAAAAGTCACAGATATTGATATTTTGTAATTTTACCAAATAATATATTAGCTAGCGTAATAACCAACCGCTATAAAATTAGACAACTATGTCGTCTAAGTTCCCAATACTTGGAAAGGTAAATTCCGTTGTGTTTTTGCTCTGCTTTTTCACTTTGAACAGCACGGTTTGACTTGTGACTTTCAGCCCCGGTCGGGGGTAAAAGTAACAAGCTTGGGGTAAGAAGTCACAAACATAGTCGCATTAGGCTAAGTGATCGCTGTAACGGTTTGGGAAGTGTCATGAGCATAAAGTAGGCCTAGGCTCAACAGCGGCCAACATTGCTCCGCGTGGAAACTTTCCACGGTCAGTTTGTCGCTTGTAGTGCCGCATCTTTTCAGACCTATCAAATGAAGTCCAAAGTAGGTCTACTATTATTAGTAAATTACAAAAAGAACTAATAATACACACGATACTAGGCCTTTAGTAGGCCTATTGCTAAATGAATAATGTTAAAAACAGCTTATAAGACTAGCAACAATTCATAAATAATTATTAAATATTTATTTACAGCTATCACAACAGATTTGGGGTTAAAAGTCACAGTTCGGGTTAAAAGTCACACCGTGTGACTTTTAACCCCAACACCACATACACGACATTGATAGTAAGAACAAGAAATGGCGGTCATGCAATCACGTTTTAACCACTGTACGAACATAGCTCGCTAAAATATGCAGCACTCGAGCTAAAAAAAAACCGTTATTAATATGACAAATACTTGCCGAAACAAAATGTTTCCACGTGAGACGAATTTCAACTTTTAATCACGTTAAAACAAGGAATTTGATACAAAATTCAATTACTGCAATAACGTCAACAACTGTTTCTATTTTTACTTGGGCGCTTTGCCCAGCTATCCGCTAGGTGTCACTTCAATACTCTAGGGCTATTCCAGACGTGTTTAATCGGGTTGTGACTTTTAACCCCTGTGACTTTTAGCCCCAGCTTCCTCTACCACTTTTGGCTCTGTTCTGGAATAGATTTTGCGAGCTGACAGCATTTTGATTTGAAGCAAGTTCAAGCAACGGGAATAGCGACGTTGTATTCATGCATGCGTAACTATCGTAACGCTGATAGATACCCTTATGTTAGCCTTCTTTTATATATTTTTTTTGGATAAATTGGTGACGTCATCTATCTTGCTGCAGTGGACAGTGTCACATCAAGTTGCGTATATAATGGAGAATTGGAGACGGGAATGGTCACCACAACTTTGTGTAGGCAAAGTTATTGACAGGTCCAAGGATACTGGCCATTGTTTTGGTTTACACATTAAATGCTAAAGTCGACTATGCATTAAGATCAAATTCATTACAATGCACGAAAATTGCAAAATTACCTGTTACTGTTATTGTATTCGATAACGTCAAATTTGTGCACAGTGAAATAAGTTAAATTCAATGAAGTCTACTATGCGGGCAAGCATAGATCACGGTCTATGAAAAGTAACTGATTCGATATTTTCTTTAATTCAATCTTACCAGCCAACTTTGTCCCACACTGCTAAAATCGCAGTAGACGTCCACTTCGATGCTCGTATTATCACTGCCAGGATACACTCGATAAACGCCACTGGCATTGTGTCCTCTTTCTCGGATTTCGGAGCAGTCCTTTGGTTTAGGTTGAGTACTTTGACTGCCTGTCAATAAAAGGCATGTCTGAATTAGTGATACATGATAGCGAGGTGATTACATTTTCTAGTAACAATGGCATTAAGGAACTGAAGATTTTAAAAGTTTGGTTACAAAAGTTAAGCTTGCTTCGCGACTTCAAGTGATATTTGTAATGATTTCATTTGACATTGTGTCTACATGTCTTAGCTATCTCCTCAATGTGCGATTTGCGTTACCTTTCAAAGGCTAAGTAAAACAGAAAAATGTCCTCTTACATTTCAAATTTTGACACAAATCGGTCTGCGATGCATCGTGTGCCTTGAGACGTTCGTCGTGGATCAAGAGATCTGCTGAATGCTTTTGCAACTGCGTGGAAAATGCGTCTGTTGAAGTAAGACTTCTATCCAACTTCACCTTCAACTCTTCCAGATCCTTCGCTTGTTTACCGTGTATTTCATGCATATACGCAGCTTGTTCGTCTTGTTTCTTGTTTATTTTTTCGACTACCGTCATCAATTTAGCCATTGCCTGGCAACAGTTGTCATATCCGCAACGTACCTCATTGTCTGATGCCTTTACCAGCATAACATCTCTACCGGTTAGAAAAACCAGCAGCAGCATGTGACAAAGCAAGTTCGACATCATGCTCTAGTTTTGCCTGCGTAAGAACTTCACTGTCACTTCCGAATAGCTGAACAGAATATTTTCTTCAACATCTGTATTATATAGGCATACGGCTGTTGTAAAATTTAAGACACTAGAATGAAGTTGTTGTATATATATATATATATATATATATATATATATATATATATATATATATATATATTATAATCTTGAATATTTTACGATTCCTCAATTTAGAGGTCTTGATAGTTTTATGTTGAACGCGGGAGTGATAGATACAGAGTTGTGACTGATTTAAAGTCTATTGTTGTCGTGTGAGGGTTAGACATCAGGCTATTACGAACGAAAAAGAAGCATGAAGATATTAGAACTCTAAGGCACTTTAAATACTGTGGAATTATATAAATGTTAATTTAATTTAATTTAAATGACGTAGACTTGGAAATGTTTTAACTCTGGAGGCTGGTTACTTGTTTACATGCAATCGATTGAACTACTTAATCATGCACTAGTAAATCAGAAGATACCACGGAGATAAAGGCGTCACTTGAACCCCAATACATAGTCCTTCTCAGTATCTTCGCTGTGTGCTTTGCTTCCGTAAATATATCACTTATCAGCGCTCAGCATCTTGTGCCATATAATATAACACACGCGAATAACATCTTCAGGAAAACCCTTCGCATAATCGTAAATTCAATGTTTCGCTCTTATACTTGATTTGCAACAGTTGAGCACTAAATATCTACACGTGTACTTGGATCATTGAGAGCATGTCTCGTTTGAGCTGACAAAGTATAATAAAAAGTGTTTATCATTTAGTCATTATAATGTCAAAGCTAGTTGGGCGTATAGCCTACGTTCTCTAGATCAATGCGATGAATTATTGATGCACCATTAGCTATCAGGGCAATCTTCTAGGAAATCTATCAACCTATATTTCTAAGCAGAATGAATCCTCGCAAATATATTACTATGAAGAGTGAGCCTTTGAGTGGTATATGCAAGATTCGTTGACTGAGCGCAATTTATTTATAATACAGTGGTAAGAGGATATAAACATGTTCAAAGTCTTTAAAGTTTCGACAACAATATATCGTATACTGATTACTGAGAGCCTGCTGGCAAATAATAGGACCTAAGCAGCTTTTACGATGGCTTCACAGGGGGTAGTGTAGTGATTTACATGCTAAGCTTTCAACTCATAGGTCGGAGCATGAAGACTTGGAATACTTGATCCATCATACAACAACCTACGTCGAGGTGAACAGATTGTGTTCTCTGTCTCCGGAATGATACCGCATAGGCTAGGCTATTCCCACAATTCAGACCTAGAATATGAGGAGTGCTGCCAATAGCTCAAAATTGCAATTGCGTTTAGCGATGGATGACAAAATTTAGTCGCAAATTAATAATGTGATCCTCTTTTATTGTTTTCACCTGAGGAAAGAATCATTTCTGAGGGGGAGCGCTAATTTCATTAGTGTCGTGCGCGGTGATAATGATAGTAGTAGCTTAAACATAAAATTTATTTTAAATGATTATAAGCATAATAATGATAATTTCATTAGTGTCGTGCGCGGTGATAATGATAGTAGTAGCTTAAACATAAAATTTATTTTAAATGATTATAAGCATAATAATGATAATGATATTTATTATTGTAACAGTGATAATAATAATTATTGTATTCGGCTATTACCGTTATCATTTTCGTATTTAAATTTGTTTAAGCGCAACTATCTAGTGGTCAAATATCAGTCGATGACACTGACCAATTGTGAGTCAAGGACTTGATCAAAGTTCCTACGTAGTAATCACTTCAGAGTGTTCTTCAACTCCTACTCTCCGTAATACAATGTGACCAATCGGCTGACTTGTCCCAGATTCGGCTATCGTGCCCCCAATTTAAAACTCTCATATGTGAAAGGTTAGTTAAAGTATCACTTTGATGGCGTCAGTAAATCTTATTGTTTAATAGGACCTGGTGAGTGTTTATTCTAATATATTATAGACTATACATTAACGTTGAGTTTGCTATTAAGCAGCATATGAAATAAAACCCTATATAATCAACCTAATTTATAAGTTTGATAAAGTGTAAATAATGTTTGAAGTTAAGCTTTAAGATTACCAGTGGTAGGCCTAACCATTAATTTTGCGCGCGTTAATCAGTATACAAGGAGAAGAAAAGAACAGATTTAGGCCAGTTGCATGGTTTGATAAGTAATAACTTCACAGAACATATCAAGCAAACAATGGTCAGACGAAAACAAAATCGCCATTTTGGTTAGAATCTACATGATTGTGTGCCAGCGTAGGTCAATGTTGACTTTTCTTATATCTAACTCGAATGTTGGTGCGCACCTCAACTTTATCTTCCATAATGTTTCGCGAAGGTTCTTATGGTCTACACGTTGACAAAATGTATGACTGTCTTGTTGTACAAATGCACTGTTCGGATATAGTAGCACTGGGCACAGTAATAGCATACTTTTTTCGATTTAATATATCCAAAGACAGTTATTAAATGAATTTAAGTCGAAGTCTATTACTAAACGACAACACCTGGTAGCAATTGGCTGGTACTTACTAAATTACTGAGAAATTGTATAATGCTCGGACATGTACCGTATCTGAATGGCGAATTTTGGCCCCGTTAGTTGAGATTAAATATGCGATGATTTTCCCCTGATCTGTAATGGACTAACCCAAAAGTCTTGCACAAGAGGCATTCATCGCAGGACTTAGTGTTTCCTTCACAGCTTACTACAGTACTGAATATCCCTGCTTTGTTACGGACACACTGCTATAGATTAGGCTGGAAGTTAGAAACCCACCAAACGGTCCTGTCGATAGCCGGTGTCACAATATAAAGTCTCCCCCCGAAACAGAGTCTCGGATCCCCATTGAAATAGAATCTCCCCTATCTACGATACACAGTCTCCCACTTACTAAAATCGCCCCCTCTATTTTCGGTAGCTTTTCTATATAATTTTGAATAGGATTTAATACGTACATTTTCTTAAGTAAATGACTTTCAAGTTTATTAGTTGAATTGAACATCAAATATATACGAAATGAAACAATAAAATTATGAAATAAATGTTTTATAGTAGCAAATGCGGCATGTAAAATCACCACTAAGATGTCGGGCGCGTTTATATGTCATTAAAACGCAGTGGAGAGATTGCATACATTTATATAATTAAGAAAATGGCTCTCGCTACAAGTAGACTTTTACGGGTCCTAGTTATCACTGTCTTCTGAAGATTCTGTGATCAGTAATTCTTATTCATTCACTACCGGTAATTAATGCTGTATTCTTCATGTCAACTAACGCTAATTAGCTTCACGCTGATTCTTCTATGGTTAGACCTACCATTGATATTGTGTTGGATATTGGTCGTTCAATATTATTAGCGTCAGATTATCAGTCCATTATTATTAGCTATGCAACTCTACTGGCTTCCTGATCAATCAATCAACTGATATGACCTTGCGTTTGATTTTCTGTGATTCTTTTGATGCGTATAATGCCTACAATTCATTCGTTAATCTGGTTACCCTATTAGTTATTTATTATTGTTAGCTGGTGTCAGGTAATTACCTAGAACAGGAAAGTCCTAACCAGTGATTGCAAGTGAAGAAGCCAACTGGCTTCCTGATATATGCTTGGGGGAGACTTTGTTTCAACGGGGGATGAAATATTCTCTCCCCCGGAGACTTTGCTTCAGAATACAGTCTCCGGGGGTGGGGGGAAGAATCTGTTTCGAAATAGAGTCTTCGGGGGAGAATCTGTTTCGAAATAGAGTCTCCGGGGGAGACTTTTAGGGGAGACTCTGTCACGCGACACCGGCTCCCCATCCAACAGCGCATTCAGTTTAAGATTCTGACCCTTATGAGCAATTGTCCCTGTGACTCTGTTCCGTCGTAGCCTACTTTAGGGACTTCTGCATTCGGTCTCCTCGGTCCCGGGTCGTGGCACATTCGGTTGGCTGCCCAAGGACTACTGAGTGTACCGTGTATGCATACTGTTACTGCTCAGTCCAGAAGTTTGCCTATGTTGGGCCCACCAGCTGAAGTCGCCTTTCTCGATAGCTGCGGCTCGAGGTCCTCATTTTTCATTCATTCATTCATTACTATTATATATATAGCGCCTCTTCAAGGGAACTACTCAGAGGCGCTCCCAACCCAAGCGCGGCCAAATAAGATCCTTTTTAGTTGAGAGAGGAATGACTGAGAAGGGGTTCTAGGAAGGGAGCGGAGTGTCAGAGGGAGGCCATTCCAGGTCGTGGGGCCGATCACAGAGAAAGCACGGCTCTGCCTGGTGGAGGTACGAGCAAAAGGGACAGAAAGAAGACCCTGTTCAGCTGAACGGAGGGAGCGCGAGCCTCGAACACTAAGGGTGGGGCTACAAAGCTCAATAAGGTATGCAGGAGCGAGACCCAGCAGGCAGCGCCAAACTAAGGCAGCTACCCTATATTCGATACGCTGCCTAAGCGGGAGCCAGTGAAGAATGTCGCGCATATAGCTGGAGATGTGGTCGAATTTGGGTATGCGGCCAATAAGGCGGGCTGCAGAGCGTAAGACGCGAACCAGACAGCTCAGTCGGGTAGCCGGGAGGCCAACATAGAGAGAGCAGCAGAAGTCAAGTCTGATAGTGACAAAAGAATGGACAAGAGTAGCAGTAGCGGTAGGACCTATAGCGAGCGAGCGATAGTGCGTAGTTGGCGCAGTTGATAGTAACAAGCACGGCTGAGAGAGTGAAGGTGAGGAGCAAAGGTGAGCTCCTGATTCAGAGTAACGCCAAGGTCACGGACCACAGAGGAGAAGACAAAATGAGGAAAGGCGGTAGCAAGGGCAGCCATATCTAACTTAGCCAGCTGCTGGCGGGTGCCAAGCCAAATGAATTGAGTATTTGAGGAGTTGAGGCGGAGACGGTTGGACGACATCCAGGCCCCCAAGGATTCCATGGCCAAACTCATAGCGCGGGCGGTTACAACAGCGTCAGATGCGAGGCAGTGTTGGTAGGCCTGAACGTCGTCTGCATACAGCTGGGCCAGCATAGCGTGTGAGGCGAGTAAAGAGGCGAGATCAGAGGTATAAATTATGAAGAGAAGGGGACCCGAAACGGAGCCCTGAGGGAGACCATAGGGGGCGGGGGCCCAGTGGGACCTAGAGGACCCATGGACCACACGAAAGGAGCACTCACTAAGAAAAGATCTTAGCCAGAGGAGCAATGTACCAGAGAGGCCGAAGGATAAATTCAACCGTTCTAGCAAGATATCATGGTCCACAGTGTCAAACGCTGCACTGACATTTTGTCTCTTCCTCAGTTTCTCAGAACCTGCTCTTGTATTATTTGACAGTCATTTAACTGGTTCGGGTCAAGAGCGCCACTGAAAAATTGTTAGTGTTAACTGACAGCCACACACTACCATAGTCAATCTACCAAAGATCAAAGTTACTGGGAGATCGAATAGAAGAAAGTGCAGTTAATGTAGGTAGAGAGAAGAGGGAGGTTGACAGTGTCTATCAATTTAGTTAATATAATATAGGAGGCTTTTAGGAGCTAGTTAGGCTTATTATAGGCCTACGTTCTTTAGTCTAGATCATGCGGTGAATTATTGATGCACCATCAGTGCAATCTTCTAGGAAATATATGAAGCCTGCAGTATTTCTAAGCAGAGTGAATCCTTGCAAATATATTCCTATAAAGAGTGAGCCTCTGAGTCATAACGCAAGACATATAGACTGAAAGCAATTTATATACAATACAATGGTAAGAGGATATAGAACGATAGCAGTCTTCAAAGTTTCGACAGCAATGTATCGTATTTGATTCTTTAGAGCCTGTTGACAAATAATAATATGCAACTGTTACGATGCGTTCAGAAGGGTGGTGTAGTGATTTGCATGCTGGACTTCCAACCCATAGGTCGAAGTTAGCCTATACCTAAGCAGGGCCTGAATAGACTAGACTGACTAGATCCACCGTAGACAAATCGACGTTGTAGAGTACAGAATGTATTCTCCATCTCAGGATGCTACAAATTATAAAATTCAGCCTTAACCTATATGAAGTGGAGCTGGTATTAGTTCAGAATTTCAGGTGCAGTAAATCGATGGAAGATAAAAATTTAACCTCAAATTGATCCTATGGGCCTATTTTCATTATTTGTTAACCTAGGATAGCATTTTTCTTGGATGGCTAGGCCTAGTCTTTATTGATGTGGTGCTCGGTGATAATATTAAAAATAGAAATAATTATAATAATAGCAAATTATGCAATTATTATAATGAAAAAACAAAAGGCATATTGATAATTATAGTTATGATAATGGTAATAGCGGTACTCGAGACCTTCACCAAAGCCTTATCAACTTTCTGAACTACTCGATCCACAATAAGTTGACTGTTCCTCGTTTCAGGAACGTTAAGCTCCAAAATGTTCAGTCTGTGACGGGAAAATCTTAAATTCTGTGATGCAACGGTCAGCCAGGGTCTTTGGAATGGCGTTGACCGTCCATTAACAGACAGATTCTGTAACCAATTAACAGATGACACTGACGATGTCCGGATATCGCATCTTCTAGCATCTGATTGTACTAAAACAGAGTTAGGGATTAACCTCATAAGTGGTTATTATTAATAAGGAATTGATTTTAAATGTTTTATTACAGCAAATACTAAAGATTACAGTGAACTGAATAAAGCGGTACATAAACAATCGCATTACAATAATGTTAACTATGACGATGACGACAATGGCAAACTGAAAATAATAATAATAATAATAATAATAATAATAATAATAATAATAATAATAATAATAATAATAATAATAATAATAACACCGACGAGTAGGGTCATCTCCAGACAAATTACATCATATAGTAATCTCTAAGTCCCTGAGGGATCCTGTATACCTCGGGGCAACAAAAAAATAATAATAATAAAAACACACTTGCAAATGTGGTGCCATAGTAGAATTAAACGGCCATCATGGATTCTTTTGCATCAAAGGAGCGGGAAGACATCAACGGCATGGAATGATCAACGACGTGATTTGGCGGGCCTTCACCAGAGCCAAAATACCGGCCATCAAAGAGCCAAATGGCCTCTCCAGATCTGACGGCAAAAGGCCTGACGGAGTCACCATCATACCTTGGCACAGAGGGCGTTGCTTGGCGTGGGATGTTACGGTGCCAGACACTTTTGCTGCATCTTACGAGCATTTAACATCGCTAAACGCAGGTGCGGCAGCGGAAAAAGCAGCTCGCAATAAGAAATCCAAATATGCCGCTACCTCACAGTCCCATCATTTCGTCCCGGTTGCAGTCGAAACTTCGGGAAGTTGGCATGGAGATTCACTGTCGTTTGTTCAGGAACAAGGAGGCAGGATCTTTGCAGCGACCGGCGATCAGCGTGAGACCACTCATCTGCTGCAACGCCTATCGGTCGCCCTACAGATTGGAAACTCTCTGTCTGTTTTAGCCACCGCGGACTGCAACAAAAGTAGCCCAGGACTGAATGACGGCTTATAAAATTATTGAAACAGTCATTTTTAATCAGTCTGTAATAAGTTTGTTGGTTTTATGAAGAAATAAATGTGTCTCATAATAATAATAATTTTAATATAATAATTCTAATCTCTGAGTGTATAGACACCACTTGAAGACACATAGTTCAACGGTATAGCTGTGAAACGAGGAGGAGCGGGATGCTTAATCCACTAATCGACCCAAATTACCAAACATTAGCGGATCTTTTCAGCGCAATATCAAACTCTGCAACTCAACTCGTTTTATTTCTAGAATCATGCACGTAACCGAAACAATTGCCAACCGTCTTGCTAAATCACTAACGTAGAGACTTAATAAAAACATGAAACCATGCATCAACAGCCAAGTATAACTGACTTTTTGCATTATAGTCATAAATTAGCAGAAGAAGTGTATTAAAATTCAGCTGATGAAATGTAATTACCGCTTAAGCAAATCAGAAAGTTGTAGTCCTATGGCGCATTGCAATCGTTAGCCTACCCATAACAAGGAGTTTAGAGCGATTTTCGGCTACACGGTGGCAATTTTCATTTCGGTGGCTTTCAGCGAACGGTTGTGTCCTTTCCAGTGAAACCAGAAAATTCCCTTACCAACTTCCTTATGGTAGTCTCCAAGATAGAGGCCATTCAGATTTGAATGTAGACACGCATTAAACCACCATCCTGCGGCATACAGTTGAGCGCAGCGCCCACCATAGCCATCGTTGCCTGCGTCCTTTGTGCTGAACATCATGTTATTTTGGTAAGTAAAGCTGTCTCCTGAGAACAAGATGAGACAACGATGAAAGAAATTATATCGTAATCGTAATCTCCAAACTTCTAAAGCGCCACTCGAAAGCCAAGCGCAGGGCACCAACTTATTCACGAGCGCTGAATATATATCGTATATTCTTATTATATGTTCACTTTTTTACCGCCTCCGATATCACGGGCTTATTCAGTTGGATATGTTGTGCATGGAATATTGCAGATTTGATAAAATGCAGATTGAATATAATAATATATCCCGTAAGGATTTGATATACACCAATATGAAGCTAGTAAATGCATGTAGGGCCTACATGCTTAAGTTTGTATTTAGGCCTGTGTCACTGTGTTTATATAACGGCCGGAATATACGCACATAGTATAATGAGTATGTGCATATCACGTGTGTTTTTATGTTTTTATGCATTATGTGAATAAGTGATTTCAGAGGTTCTTGAAAGATGCCTAATTAAATTCTCATACTTTACGCACGTAGATGAATACAGGCCTACTGCATGTTGTTGGGATTGGCCTGCTGCCATTCCGCCAGCTGCCGCTTTTCCGCCATCTCATCGTAGTCACACGTGCACTTTGGAACTTTTAGTTAAGCCGCACCCCATTTAGTGGATAAGTAGGATGGTCTCGGAGTGTATAAATAGAGGAGCTCTTCCGTTGAGCGGGGAAACCGAATTTAGTTATGCAAGCGTTGGTTGTGCACCTCGGGTGTCACGTTTGTAAACCATTTGTGGTTAGTTCTGAGAGTATGCCCTGTGTGGTTACTTCTCATAGTTTCATAGTTTCCTACGGCATACCCTTTGTGGTTAAGTTTCATAGTATTTTGCCGGTTCTCCTATTTGCGTCTTCAATGGTTAATGACTGCTGTTGTAACTGCAAGCCGGCGTCTTTTCGTAGAGTCTGTCTTTTCGTGTCGTCTTTGTGCGTTGAATTGTGAGCATCGTTCTAATTTGTTGTACATAGTGTAACTAGACTTGTATTAATATTGCGAAAGTCTTTGTTTTCTTTCATACCTTTCTACTTACTATTTCGCCCCTAGACAACAAGCTAACAATATGTATAACTAAGAGCCATCACTATTAGGCCTAGATATCACTGACCTAAAAGAATTAGGCCTACCGATTTCAAGAAAATATTCCAATTTTTTTATTTTTAAAGAATATAATTATGGTTCTAGGGAAGGACAAGTTTTACTATTACATAAAAGTTCCAGTTTGAATTTATATTTACTACTGTAGTGTCGAAACAGATTTCATACAAAGACCTACATTGCAGTTTCTGGGTACAGTAACTGGCCAAAAAACACTTCATTCATATAAACATCTAAAGGCAAAGCTATCTTTAGGGAAACGAAGACGATGTAAGCCACAAGAACAAAAAGAGACACGAATATAGTATTGTATGCAGACGCTGAAAGACATACACAAAGACTGCGAGATTCACAAACAGGCTAGTCAAACTGAAGTGCAGGTGTTCGCCGTTCATTTATCAACCAGTTAATAATGGCTACCTGCATTTCCAGAATATCCTCCTACAGTTAATCGGTATTTATCCGTTGATGGTTTGACGGAAAACGTCGAGTACTCCGCCCACCTCTTCTCTCCCAAAAAATCCTCCAGTTCGATGCGTAGTTTGTACTTCTTGTTCGTTGTTAACAAAGACAGTTTTTCGTTACCTAAAACGATTTCAATCTAACAAGATGTTGTCGAGACAATTTGCCATAGAGAAATGTCTTACAAACAAACAAAAAACAAATAAAAACAACACCATGCGAAAATTGAATCCAAGGCTCCCGTTCCGTTCAGTTACGATAGAAAATACTGACTGCCGCGTTTCCTTCGCTGAATCATCTTGGAAACGTTGACTTTTAATTAAGCTTTGGCCTTTTGCAAATAATTATTATCGTGGAGGTTCTTTATTTATAAGTCTCATTTGTCTTTAAAATGTCTGAGACGGACTTCTTTCTCAGAAAACTCAACTAGACCTACCAAAATTTCTCTTTAATCAAAATGCCTTCAGAATTATGCATTTATCTAAGAGGGTAGACTACTGTACCTAGCCAAAATTCGCCAGTTAGATCTCCAAATCCATTTGCATAGTCAATCCAGTTTCGATCGAAATTGACACGTCCATCTTTACGTCGCTGAAGCACCTTGACATAGAAACCACGTAATAATCTTACCCTTTCGGAAACATAGGAAGAAGAAAGAACGGCCTCACCCTATAATTGACTATGTGGGGCGCGGTGGTGGAGAGGTATGTTCGGTGCCTTGCAGCCGGAGGGTTGCGGGTTCGAATACACCTCAAGCCGCCGCGTAGGGACCCTGGGCAAGTCCTTCACTCTCTATTGCTCATGCGCTTCGGCGTGAAATTCCGATTCAGTGTCCGCGCTGTAGTCGGGAGCGCCTCTGAGTAGAAATCTTTAAGGGGCGCTATATAAATATCTGAAATGAATGAATGAATGAATAACTCGATGCCCAAAGCCTAACTTTGCATTGTGTCGGTGGTATCCCGTCAACACAAATTTAAAAGAGAGGTGCCACTTTTTTGCTCTGTTCTGGGATAGATTTGATAATATGACAGCTTCTCTTGGTTTGATGGAAAATCAAGCAACGGCAATAACGACGTTGAATTCGGGCATACTTAACTACCGTAATGCTGATGGATATCCTTATGTTAGCTTGCTTACTTTTTAGTTGTTCTTGCATGAATTGGTGGTGTCATCCATCTTGCTGCAGTGGATAGCATCACATCAAATTTCGTATATAAAATGGAGAATTGTGGGATGGGGACTCGTCACCACAACTCTGTTCAAACAAGGTAACGCCGTTGCTGAGCGCTGCCCTTTACAAGGCTCAAGGAGACTGACCACTGTTGGTTTTCACAAAGTAAATGCTAAAGTCAACTATACATAAAAGTCAAATTCATTGCAAAATTACTTATACTCTTATCGTAAACGATAACATAAAATTTGTGTTAAATAAAATAGGTTAAATTCAATTAAATCTACTGTAGATCACGGTCTATGAAAAGTAACTGATTCAACATTTTCTTAATTCATTCTTACCAGCCAACTTTGTGCCACGCTCCTAAAATCGCAGTAGACGTCCATTTCGATTTTCCTATTATCACTGCTAAGATCCACTCGATATACACCGCTGACATTGTGTCCTCTTTCTCGGATATCGGAGCAGTCCTTTGGTTTAGGTTGAGCACCTTCAATACCTGCCAATAAAAAGCATGACTTGTGTGAATTAGTGATAGACGATAGCGTGGTTGATTTAATTTTCTAATGACAATGGAGTCGAGGAGCTGAAGGCTTTTCAAGTTAAGGTATAGTAGGCTAACGTTAAGCTTACTTCATGTGAAATCTTTCAATGATTTTAGGCCTATGTGATATTTTGTCTTTCATTTGCGCTTTCTGGTTATATTTCGAAGGTTCAGTTAAGCAGAAGAATGTCCTCTTACTTTGCACAGGTTTATGCAGATCAGTCTGCGATACATCGTGTGTCTTGAGACGTTCGTCGTGGCGCAAGAGATCTGCTGAATGCTTTTCCAACTGCGCAGAGATAGCGGCCGTCGAAGTAAGACTTCTATCCAACTTCGCCTTCAGCTCCTCCAAATCCTTCGCTAGTTTATCGAGCTTTTCATGCACAGTGGCTGCTAGTTTATCGAGCTTTTCATTCACATCTGGACGTGAAGATGGTTCCTCCAGTTTATTGTTTATTTCATTGACGGACTCCAACCATTTCGCTATTGCCTGGCAGTTGGCATCATTTCCGCAACTTATCGCTTTGTTTGATGCCTTAACCAGCACAACAGCTCTACTGAACAGAAAAACCAGCAGCAGAAAATGACAACGTAAGTGCGACTTCATGGTGTAGTTTTTCAATTCGTTGGATCTTCACCGTTACCTCGGAATTGCTGAATGCAATTCTCTCTTCAACAACTGTATAATATAGGCCTATTATAGGACTACGCCTAATGTAAAGGCCTTGTAAATTCTTTAGGAAATTTTAAGAGTTCTCAACGTAGAGACTTTGCTTGATGAATTTGATCGTGGATTGACAGAAATATAGGGTTTCAAGGGCGAGTTTGAGTGACTGATTGAAAGTCTATAGTGAGCTTGGGAGTGACATCATATAGGGTTGTTGAAACAGAGAATCAACGAGAAACAAATCAATAGCGTTCTAAAATATTTATGAGTTGAAGATGCTTGTTTTGGTTTTATTTGACTGACGTATAATTATACTAGACCCTTGTACCCGGCTTCGCTCAGAGTTCTGTTTACCAGGCCTAACTTTAGACGGCTTCGCGAGGAATGACATTTTGTTCCTCGTTTCGTACCCGCCCGTGTATTTGAATTAAACGACATCTTCCACAGCTCCCGTGTATTTGAATTGAACGAAGTAAAGTGTTCGTGTGTCCCTCTGGCGATTTGACGCGCTACCTTGAAATTGTTTCGGTGTAACTCTATGCAATATATATTCGGGCGACGGGCGTAACCTAGATTTCAATGCTTTTGAAAATGTGACCACATCGACACTTAAAATGTCCAAATATCGGAATTGAAAGTAAATTGTGAGTTGAAATTAGTTGGGTTGAGAACGTTCGAATGAGGACGTTCGGTATAAATTTCGTGTCGCTTAAGTGTTGCATTGTTCGAGTTTTTAGTTCCGTTGACCTAGAAATTCTCCCGTCGACACTTCTGATTTGAAATCAACGTCTTTGAAAATATTACCATTTCGATATATAAAATGTCCAGAAAATAGGAATTTAAAGTAAATATTGAGTTGAAAATAATACCGCTGACCTACAAATTTCCATAATAGGGTTTTATAGAATAGCGAATCGAGCATGCCGGATATCTTCCTCCTAACTCACCGGATATCGATCAACTGGTGTGTGATGCTGACGCCAGTCTACTAAAGGCAGTGATAAGGAACGATGTCCATGTGTTACGTTCACTGTTTCCACCAATAATTACTCATCATTATAATCTGCGACCCCGGCCTCATGATTTTATTTTGCTGGCAAGGGATGATCGAAAGTTCGTACCTAGAGTACTTTATGGTGTATTAGGCTAAACAATCATTTTCTTTAGCAATAGGTCTCAGTCATTAATACATTCCTAACCCTCTTATGTATGACTATTATTTTTGTTTAATCGATATCTAAACTGTTGATTTTGTAATCTTGTTGCGTTTGTGTCAACGAGTATGTGAAATAAAGGAATAGTAGTAGGCCTAGTTGTAGTAGCATTCATATCGCGCGAGCGTTCCGTTTCCGAACCTTTAGTGGTGCGGATAAGCAAACAAACAAACGCAAGGACAAACGTTCAGACTTAAGTATAGATATCGTCAGAGCATTTGCAAATGCTTTACTTACTGGACAGATTGGATGCCTGCCTTCGATTGTGCCAGTTACTTTGGAGAAACAAAGGAGATAATGGATTCACTTCGATACCGATGTACCATTTCTGGGTCTTCTCTGAAAACTTTCTTCAGTTAACATTATATATATATATATATATATATATATATATATATATATATATATATATATATATATATATATATATATACATTTATTATGTCTCTGGTAACCAATAAGCATCTTGCGAAGTACTGTATACAGCAAGTTACATTTTCGATAAGATTCTATAAAGCCCTTACTTGTCTAGACCTAGAGATCAATGTCAATTGTTCGCTCTGATTCTTGATTTACGACAGCTGAGCTTCGTTTCAAGCGTGCGGATTAGAGCACTAAGTTTAAATATAGAACTGGCAAAGGTTATGAAATATCGTAATCGTAGTCGTAAATTCTAAATGTCTAAAGCGCTATTCCAGAGCAAAACTAAGGGCATCAGCTTACTCAAGAGCGCTGCGTCATATCAGAGGTAATCCGGAGAATGATGTCCAGGGAAGATTGCCAGAGACTAGCGAGAGGAGGCAGATATGAAATCTTTCAAGGTATATTAAATCCGGTTTCAAAAGGACAGTCTTTCAAATAACGCCACTTATTTAGGTAACATTGCTGATTAATTAAGGTAAATCTCTAACTGAGATAAGTCGAACCAGAAATACTACTGTTTCTTGTTAATTCTCTAAGTATATTCCAGCACATATTGCAAAATAAATATACTCTCTGGTCGTATAGGTCGTTTGTCAAGTGCAGTGCTCCTCTCAGTATTAGTCCAAGTGATGTTACTACTACTGCTGCTGCTGTTGAGGTTGTTGTTGCTGCTGCTGTTACTACCACTACTACTGCCATCATCATCATCATTATCATCATCATCATCATCATCATCATCATCATCATCATCATCATCATCATCATCATCATAAGCCGACGTTATATAATTACTTCATTCTGAGTTGAAGGCCCTAAGCCTATTGGACGGACAGAAACTGGGTTGTGGGAAGGCCAGCTATAATGACATGGCGGATATGGCACGGCTACGGGTATACACGTGTGTATGAGTCGGGCACTAATCTTGAGTACGGGTCGGGTACAGGTTCGGGTTACGGTCCTGTGTTGTGGGTACGAGTCGGGTAGCGAAAATGTTCTGCCCGCAGACATCTACAATAGATGCTTAATTAAATACCGGGCGAACATCAACGAAATAAATCATTACCATCTATACCTCAAGCAGAGCATATTGAAGGAGACATAATAGATTCAACTATGCCTATCGAGAACAAAATATATAGCCTATAAATTTATAACTGTTGGCCCATGTTTGCTATTAATCAGCGCTGAAAATTCGCCTCTCCAGAAGAGTTTATTTTGACAGTCATAATAAATCAAGATCGGGTAGAGCGGGTTGGCTGTATGGTGAAGACTTCGCGAAGATATCTGGGTTGGGAGTGTTGTAGGGAGTTGTAGGTCAGCGAGAGGACTTTGAAGTGGATGGAGGACTTTGAAGTGGAAGTGGATGGAGGACTTTGAAGTGTAAGTGGAGTAGCCTATTAGATTGCAGCCTAGTAATCTAGTCATCGAGTACAGGCCAGGTATTCGCACGCACTCGATGCACTAATTTAAAAAGCATGCTACAGTAAGTTAGAAGATGAAACGTTAAACAACTCGATCGATAGGGCCAATGGTTTCTTCTATTATTTTGTGCCTATGTTTAAAATATTTGAATAACTGCGCGTCTGACAGACGTGAGCGTCGATGTAGCCTACAAATAGAAAATCAATGAGTGCTAAAATTCAGAATATATATGCGTGAACTATCAACTATGACACATTTTAAAACTTCAATTGAACTCATGGGGAAACAGTAAGCAGGCCAGAGTATTGGTGACTCAATAGTTTGAATCCATCACTAAATAGTTATCGATCAAATCTCTTCAATCGGTTTAAAAATTCTTGAGAACTAAATAGGAATAGCTTCTTAACAGAGTTAAACCAGAGAGGCAGACCTGACTATGCAGTGCTAGACTTTTCTTCTAAGCCTCGCATATGACGGCGGGTGAGCAGTACTGTTTTTCCTCGCTTGATCTTCCTACCGACAATGTACGGCCAGTGCAGACCATCTCTGAGGCTGCTATGTGACGCAAGTAGAGCAGAAGTTTTGAAGCGCCTATCTACCCTGGCCGACTTTTCAACGTCCGACTTCTGGGTTGACAATCTTCAATGGTAACCACCAGAAAACTTCCTGTTAAGGCAGAGTCAATGCTGCATATCATGTGACGGCAGACTCTAAATCAACTACGATACTGTGTTGTCTAAGCTTGAAGACCGAGTGCAAACACTTTATATCCTCTTATCCCATACCATATCTCAATTACGTTCACTCAATATATCGTGCATTGTCACTCAACAGCTCACTCTATGTATTATATTATGATAATAAACTCCGAAAGATTTATTCTAGTTAGACATATTGGCCTCTTATATTCCTTGAGTGATTGTCTTGATAGTTAATGATGCATAAATCATTCACAACATTGATCTAGGACCTACATTATACCACGACGTTGATAGAGACTCCATTTTATAATTATTTCTCATCTCAGGCATGTACTCTTAATGACCTGTGTGCGTTTATGCATTTATGCCGCTCAGTTGTTATAAATCAGGAATCACAACGACACAATTATAAACTGACGTGTAGAGCTTTCAAAGAGTCCTCCTCTCGAAGAAATTACTCGCTATACCTGATATAGCGCAAGATGATGAATGGGGACCAAAAGACATATTTACTGCAATAAACAGACAGAGAGGATCCCAAGACGATTGATTACTCTGTGTTCAAGTGACGTCATCTTTTGGTTTCTTCCGCGTAAATGGTAACAGTCGACTTCTACGTAGGCCTACGGCAGTTTTGGACCAACCATGAATTCCTGTGTCAGAAATTAATTTTGTCGATCTTATACTCGCTCAAACTTCAAAGACCTCCCGTCACATCTCGTATTAATTGCAATGTCGATCACTTAGTAAATTATCTTAAATGATATACAACGCCTTATCCTTCTAGTATCGTAAATTCTCTTACAGGCGTATGTGTATATATGTACAGGTGCTGGAGCGAAGATTCCATTCTGTATTTCATCAGTGACGGCGAAGCCTTAATACTACAGCTAAGACTAACATTAATGTCGAGCATAATGTCGCACTTGCTTTGTCGTATTCTGCTGCTGGTTTTCCTGACGGGTGCGACTGTGCAGCTATTGTGCAGGGGAAACCAAATCAATTATGCACTAGAATGCGGAGAAGACAAATCCTGCGAGAAATTCGCACAATTGATGTCAGCAGTCAGTGTAATAAAAAATCAGTTAGACGAACTAGCCACAAATGTGAATGAGATACGCGGTAAGCAAGCAAAGGATCTGGAAGAGTTGAAGACGGACCTGAACAGGACTCTTGCTTCAACGGCCACCATTTCCACGCAGTTGGGAAGACATTCAACAGATCTGTTGAGCCACGACGGACGTCTCAGAGCACACGATGTTTCGCAGAGAAATGAATATCAACTCGTGCAAAGTAAGTTGCCTAGACGACATGGTGATCAATCGCTAGCGCGCCTGATCAGTTATCCAACGTTGACGAGTTCGAGTATGCTGAGCGGACCCCATGTAGCTCCCCCAGACATGTTGTTAGCACACACGCTCCTTTCACCAAATCGTATATTTTGATATCCCTCAGACTTGAGAAGTGGGAAATGAAGGTGACAAGTAAACGGCAAGTCATGCTAGTACTGGTCCCGTGTTTATGACCTAACTTCATATACCTCCATTGCTTAGTCTCTAGAGCCAAATGAGTGCCTCCCCTCTTTCCACGTGGGACATTGGAGTTTTTCTTTTAGTTAACAAGACAGGACTAGGAATGGAATATTATATTTTAGAAAATTATAAACGCACAAGACACGCAGAAAATATTGTATGTGTATGATATTGTTTCTTCGTTCTTTCTCGTTCATCAGCATAAATGTCTGTAATCATCATTGAACGGTATGCATTTAATCGGCTCAGTTATTTTCTCTATTTGCATTTAAAAATTATTACTGGTGAAAGAATACTTTTTGGTTTATCAGGGCACTACTAGTACTTAGGTATTTCTCGGAAACCTAGATTATTCGCCATTTCAGAGCCAATTCGTCATGAATTTTGATGGAGATAAGGTCACACAGGAATACAAGAGATGGAAGTGGTTTCTGAACGAAGTAAATTAGTTGCTGTTATCGTATCAACACCAGACTTTTAACTGAAACTAGGTTTCATTTCACATTTATTAGTAACTAATTTCTCTTTTACAGGCATTTACGGGGCTGAACTTGGACCAAGGGACTGCTCCGATATCAGAGAAAGAGGCTACAATGTCAGCGGCATATATCGAGTGTATCCGGGTAGCGATAATAAACGAATCGAGACGGACGTCTACTGCGATTTTCAGAGTGTGGGAGAGGGTTGGCTGGTGAGAGAAGACTTTGAAAATGATTTATTGTTTATGAAAGGCATCATTCATAGTTTGAAACAGTATGAAGGCCTTACTCAATACTTTCTCAGTTAACTACTCACTTTAAAATTTGGCCCATATTCATTATAGAGTTCCAATTTTATTGATTAATCTGCCAAGATGCCGTCGCGAATTACTAATTATATGATATCTTTGTGCTAAGATTCAAAAATGTCATGAAAAGGTTGGTTGGTAGGAGAAGATTAAGCAACATAATTACTTTTTGTAACTTACAACATCATTCCTTTTTTATTTTCTCATCATTCATGCAAAGTCGTTAATTTTATCTATACTATCTATCTCAGAAATCAATAGGACCTATAGCGCCCCTTCAAGATTACTACGCAGATGCGCTCCCGACCCATACTCCATTACGGTACCTATTTTCGTATTACTTACTGTAGACACAAGGACTGGAATAAGACATACGGTAACTCAACAAGAACTTCGTGTTTATCTTACGGGGATATCTTGATTGATAACTGTGGGTAGCTTATTATCTATCAGTTTATCTATCTCTCTGGCAACCGGACTCAGATCTCAGCCGGACGTCTCGGGATACCTAAGTGACAAAATGAGGCGCTTGTGAATAAGATGGTGCCCTGAGCTTAGCTTTCGAGGTTCGCTTAAAAATTTTGAAGTTAACGATTACGATTATTATTTGTTTTCTGAAGGTGTTTCAGCGGCGCAAAGATGGCAGCGTCAATTTCGAGCGACTTTGGAAAGACTATGCAAATGGCTTTGGAAATCTGAATGGCGAATTTTGGCTCGGTATAGTATTCTCTGTTCAAATCTGCGATCAGAATTCCCAACTTCTGAATCCTGAATGTATTTTGACGGAAATAAAATTTACTAATTGCGTGTTCATCGATGATTTAAGTCCGTCTCCCATTTCAGATTCTATATTGTCGATGGTCTATGCCAGTGCTTCTCATCACATTTTGATTCGTCGGACAATGTTCTATAGGCGACTTTCATTCGACTTCTAATTTTCTTCACAGGATATTTTCTGGTGTTACTTGCTTCACCATTTTTTTTATAACCTGTACTTGCCGGTATAACGACCTTATCCGTACTGGAATCCCGGGGATGTATGAATTTATCCATCCGGATGGAATAAACCGGTTTAGTGTATCCGGGGGGGATAGACCATTCTATTACCATCGTTATATATAACGATAGCCTACGAATTCAAAATCACAACAAACGATAAATTAATTTCAGGTCATTACTGTTTAAAGATACGCACTTACGTATTTTATGTGTCAATAAATCCAAACAGTACGGTTGAATACAAAATGATTATTATGCAAACTGAACCGAATTACTGTGGCGTGTTAGAATTTGTATGTTTTACTCTGTTTCGTGACACCGGCATTTAATAAATTTATTTCAATAAATCTAAACTACAAGCATTTTCGCAGTCTCTGCGTTTGACTTATGTTTGTTCAGATTAATTTTGTGCATGTATGTTAGGACGTTTGATTTGTCTCTCCTTTGAGCACAATAATGTACTGACATTGTCGATGGTCTAGGCCAGTGCTTCTCAAAATTTTGATGTAGCGGACAAGTAGGCTATACTTGCTTTATCAGCCTTGTCGCGAACCGGTACTTGCCAAGCCAGCCTTACCGTGGACTGGCATATAGTTTACCAGACGTCCCGCGGAATGGTGCTTTTCAACATCAGCCTACATTACATAATTACATAACATGTTATATAAAAATTTGATTCGATAATAATTTTTCATCACTGTTTATTACAACTCTACTTTTGTCACTGTTGCTTGTCCGCAAACTGATTATGAATGAACACTGTTTCGTGTTAGAATTTTTAACTTTTAATCTGTAGACAATGAATATTTTATTATGTCAGTACCAACAGAATTTTAAAGTCAAACTTCTAAAGACTTACTCTAAAGTGGCGCGGCAAACAATCACCGCAGATGGCACCGATGTAGCATTGGACTATAGATACATTTTGTACTCGAGAGCTCATGAGTGACTTTAGACAATGTGGACTGTCGAGTACTACATCCCCCAACACGAGAGTAGGAGGCCTAAGGGATGTAGCAGAATTTGGTACTCCAGAGTCCAAGGCACGGTGGACTCTAGAATACATTGTTCATGCATCGTATACAGATATCTGAGGGGCCGATAGCGCATTGAACGGCACTGGCATAGAGACTAGAGAGCGAGAGGGTACTGAGTTCAAGCTCCGGCAGGTCGGACATGCTACTCTACTGATACTTCCGTCAAAAGACTTCTGTTCTGGTTAAGTAGCGGCGTTAAGATTTATATAGCACAAAACTGTCAAAGACATTTGTGTTCTTGTGAATTGTTTCACCCTACCTGCCACAACCGGTTGCGGGTCACAGTTTGTTTCAGTAGCCGAAAATGTCTATATTATCGTTATCAAACCGATTAAAAGACCGAACATGTTATATTAGCGAATTACAATAGTGCAAAACTATTTAAAATGTGAACCGATTCATTTTAGAAATTTCGTTTTGCCTATGCTATTCATTTGTTTTAGGCAACGAGAAACTGTCTCTGCTAACGATGAACAGAAAGTACAAGTTACGCGTCGAACTGGAGGATTTCACGGGAGAGAAACGTTACGCAGAGTACTCGACATTCTCTGTGAAGCCAGCAACTGATAAATATCGATTAACTGTAGGAGGATATTCTGGAAATGCAGGTATCCAAAGTTAACTAATATTGAACTTTTGCATATACACGGTGAATACATTGCTTACGTGTTATAGTATGCGATTTGATTTTCTTTGTTTTTGTACAACATTTTGCAAGCAAAAATATCGCACAATGCTTGAAAGTTATAATGCCGTATTAAACAACAGGCCACTGGGCAGCAGCCAATTCTAATGGTTGATCTGTTTGGTCTCTTTTCAGGGGACGGTTTAGCCTATCACAATGGCATGCAGTTCACGACCAAAGACGTCGATAATGACCGGTGGCCTGAAAACTGTGCGGTAACGTATCGCGGAGCCTGGTGGTACGCACGGTGGCCATCACTCTAACCTCAACGGTCGTTATCTCGGAGGTTCTCATACGTCGTTCGCCGATGGAATTGAATGGTACCATTGGCGTGGCTTTCACTACTCCTTCAAAACTACGGAAATGAAAATTGCAGCCATTTAGATTAGAACCAGAACTTAACCAAAACTGACACTAATGCTAATGGTAATACTAATTCTTCAACTAGTGTAGTGCTAATATTAATGAAGGTGACGATGATGATGCAGGTAAAAAAATCATCCAAATAGAATAATAATTATTTGGTTGAGTTATGGTCTTTTTCCTTGAGTTTGACATTTTGAACTTGAAACAACATTGGACTGTATAAGATTTTCTGACATAATTCTGTAGACTGTTAATAAATTTACGTTAGTATTGCTATCAATAGCAAGAAATTCAACTCTTTCTAAACTTCTTAAATTATTAGCTTGTAAGTCTCAGTCATGTTTAAAGTACCTCCGCTCTTCTGCACAGAGTGAGCTTCTATCCCTTATGCACGAACCTCTATCAGGCAGCCTCGTGCTTTTTCTACTGTTGGCCCTAAGGTCTGAAATGGACTGCCTCTGACTCTGTACATGTTGCCTCGGGTTTTTACTTAAATCTTTTATTGCCATCTTAAGACTGTAATTTTCAGCCGAAGCTGGGTCTGGAGCGCAACTGAGTACCTTTATGTAGGCTTTGTATCGAAGTCATTTCTTCTTGCACAGACACTATGTTAAAGTTATAGTCCTCCGGTTGGAAACAATGTCCACTAACTCGTTCAATGGCGGACTACTGGCTCTTCATCTTGCTGACGATAACGCTCGCAATTTACTGGGAAGGAACCGCAAATGCTAGAAGAAGAGGCTCAGACACTATTCGATCGTGATCTTGTATAGTCATATTTGGAGGACCTCTGATGCATTTTCTTGAAGAGGCGTTATATAAATGAACACTTACTATAATTATAACGAAACAGTCAAGTGACCCATATCTAAATTCATCCAATCGAAGTAGTTGAATTTCCCAACAGCAACGTAATTGTCATTGCAATTGCAATTGATAACTTCTATTGCACAAGGCATCAACAGATGGGGCACCAAAACCAAGTCGCACTCAGGTCAATATCCAGAGCTTAAGACCTGTCATATGAAACCTACAGTATATGACTGTAATCCGTATCAGAGATTTTTTATGTAATGCATTATTATGGGCACATAAAATAGTGCATATTAATGCTACGCTGAAATGAGTTCGCCACCATGACCATGTGCGACGCGGTCGTCCACCTGTCCTTTTCAAACATCTTGGGACTCATGTTGGCAGTCGGGCTATCATGTTTGTGTAAGATCACAATAGCAGTCCATTATTCTAGTACAGTATAACATCAGGTCTTGAACGTCCTCAGTCGTCCCGCAGCTACAGCTGATATAATTTTTTTATAGTGAAGTCATGTAATTATGAACTGGAGGCCAACTCCACCGACCTCTGGAAGTTGTCAAAAATTAATGGATTTATTTTCAACAGAAGATAAAACCTTGCAGTATAACTAACTTTATTTTTAGAAGCATACACGTGAACCTTTCAATTACCAGCCTTCATCCTCAATCAATAATAATAAAGCTTTAGTCTTGTGGTATATTGTAATCATTAACCATGACAAATAGTTTAGAGCAATTTCCGTTTTCTACAACACAGCGGCAATTTTCATTTCCGTGGCTTTCAGCGAATAGTACGAATATAAGTAGTAGTACCAGTAAATTGAATTATAGCGTGCATTCATATTGCCATATAAGCATGCGTTGAACCACCAGCCTCCGGAAGTCGGAGGGTTGCAGCTAGTAAGATTCAAACCGTTGTCCTCGTCCTTTGTGCCGAAAACATGTCCATTATGGTACGCCAAATTGTCTCCTGAGCGCAAAATAACAGAAAAACAAATAATATCGTATATTCTTCTCACATAAACATTTTGTTACATTCTGAGCTGTTACGAACCTAGTCATGTGTATGCATAGGTTGTGGATGAAATGTTGAAAATTTTTACCAGATTCAGAAAGGATGATATATCGGATTTAAGATAATATGTTGAATTTCAGAGTATTGGATTATGTTGACCATCTCAATGGATGACGAATGTTTATTGCCATGCCTGTACACCAAAATGCGCATAGCAATTGGTCAATTAAAGAATGTCAATAATCTTTTTTATAATCTTCGTTTATCATTTCAAACTGACAATCCGCAGCATGATTACAATTCATTTTATGAAAGGACGATCACAAGTTATTATTGGAGTCGAATTTAACGGTTTGGCAGCCATGCAAGGCGCCCATCACGTTCTTCTGCTCATTTTAACAACGCCATCTGGCGAGTGAAAGGTTGAGTCGACCTTTTGGAAGGTAGCGGGAATCGATCCCGCGTCCGTGCTGATCATCTGCTTTTCGTGCCAGGGTGTGACCATTACCCTAAAGTCCTAAGTCCACCGACAATTCTTATTTTATCTTGTTTTAGCTTACATACATGTAGGCTACATCCCTTTAGGATCTGTTGTTATAGAATGAAGTCAGTAAATGTTGATACCTACAAGTTTTTTGTATATGTAAATATTTATACATATATAATATATTTCTGGTTTAGAGAGGTACTTCAATGGTGATATTATATATATTTATATATTATAACCCAGCCTATCTGACACCACTATGAGATATACACACCAATGATCTGATAGATAGGCTAAATGAGTTCAGTTATTATATTTGCCCTTTTTCTATTGTTTTAAATAAATTATTTTCTTCTAGGAATTTACTAGCTTTACTATTAGATTAGTGTTGTGATTGGAATTAGTATTTAGCGACAGAGTTCCAACATCATTAACGCTAGTGGCAAAGAAAATATCTTAGACAAAGAGCTGCGTTGACGTTTCAGGTATAGCAACTGAGCGAATGAGACTTTGAACATTCATCTCAATCTCTAAAGGCTAACGTAACCTTGAGGAGACGATGACGAGGAAATAGCATAAACAACACAATAGAGAGAGATGGTAGACATTTAAGCAAAAACATACAGGCATGTACGAAACGAATGACAGACAGACAGAGAAGCAGACGGAGTGGCATTGAAGCGGGTGTGTTCAACCAGCAAATAGCTATACCTGGTCCTGCAGTTCCAGAAATTCCATAAGCAGTTAGTCTGTATTTATCCGATCCTGGGTTGACGGAAAACGTCGAGTATTCCGCCCACCACTTCACTCCTGCAAAATCCTGCATTTCGATGCGTAGCTTGTACTTCTTGTTCATTGTTAGTAAAGATAGTTTCTCGTTTCCTAAAACGATTTTCAGGTCACTAACTGTTAGTCGCAAGATTTTGCTATGCAGAACTTAGTGTCTAACAAAACAAAACTCGCAACATATAAATCCGGTTATAATGATCATCCCGAGTGCCGCGTTTCCATCGCCAAAACATTTTCACAAAAATACTTACGTACAAACTGTTTTATGCAAGGACTAACGCAATTCAACAGACTTTTACTAAAAGCAGGAAAGGAATAAGCGTTTCAGCGGATAAAAGTAATAGATAACGTTTTCTTCTTATGGTCGTAATGATGAATTCCATCTACACTGCTCAAATTGAAGTCTTAGTAAACCGTCTCTAATGAATGGCATTTATAACATATTTTAAAACCGACTAGTTTGGAAACTTTTATTTTTAGGGAAAATATTTCGAAGGATAAACAATAGGCTATTATAGGCCTACACGTCTTATTCTGTATCTAAACATCGAACTCTTTATCATATGACCCTACAATATTTGTATTCAGCGGACAGATTCAATTCAAAAATTAAAAACTGCCTTCTCGTAAGGCAAGAAAAGGTTAGGGTGGGTAAGTTAAGAAATGTAAGAAAAGCCAATCTACGGTTAAGGAAAGGTAATGCTATGTGAGAAAAGTTTAGGTTAGGTGTAGTTATGTAAGGTAATATAAATAATTTAAAACAATTAATTTATTCCTCCATTCATTCTGAGAATTTATATTGCGCCTCTTCAAGATCGCTACTCAGAGGCGCTCTCTGCGCTAGCCTATTATGATGCTGAGTTTCATTACAAACGAAAATATTACATCGGTTAGCAAAACATTGCACAGCAAGCTAGAAGAGTCACCACTGGCGGGCCAACGCACACGCGTGGAACCGACCAACAGATTTCCGTCGACAGCTGAAGATGGCTGAAGATTCAGAGTCTCTGCGTCAAGTTGCGTCGATAGAGTAGAGCGACGACAGGTGACAGCGTTCGCAAACACGGTGACGATGCCGACGAGCAGTCCCTCACTGGTAGAAGATGACGAACGTTCGGCTATTCGTCGAAGCACCAAGGATGTGACGTCGGCTGAGAGAAGGGACCACTTGTCGGGTTCTAGATCAACCGGAAAATGGGTTTTCGTAATATCGTGATTATTATCGTGATTTATTTTTGCGTCTAATTACTGCAGCTGAAGCTAATAATCGCTGTATAGCTACCTATATTATACCACTTGATTTACCCTACTGAGGCCAAAAATCTTGTATTAGCGCATCGGGAAGAGACAGTTTCAATATTTATTGGTGATATCCAGCCAAATGATATTTTATATATTCTTTCAGAAGTTAATAAATTTTGGGCCAAACGTTCTGAAATTTTTACCCTGATTTTCTTATAGTATAAGCTTATGGAAACTGCTAATAAATCCATTCCCGACAAGTGGTCCCTTTTCTCGGCCGACGTCACAAGGAGTACGTAGAAACGGTATTCGTCGTGTGTCGGTCGGTAGATTGAAGCGCCTTCAGTGACTGAAGATCGAGGTAACTCCAATGGCCCGCGTCGGTCGTCCTCCACCGAGACGAAAACACTCAGCTATAGGCGGCGTACGCGACCGTATGGCTGAGGCTCGACCGTACACATAAGAAGGATAGGCTTGACGTAGTGACATGGCGACAAGGCGACCCGCGAACAAAATGCCACCAAACGCACGAAACCCCCAGCAAAACCAACGAACAAAGTCCGGCACGCAAACCCACCACCAGAAGACTCCAACATATCCGAAGTTACTTAGGAAATTCTGCGTTTAGACGAAACAATCCGACGAAATGACGGAGAAGTCGATCATGGCCGATGACATGCGCAGTACTCTCATGGAACGATCTAGGGTTATAATCCTCAGAGCCATGACCTTGGGATTTAAGAATCATACTGGTGCTTCTATGAACCAAGACTGAGCACATTGGATATATAACCAACATTGGTTTTTGTTCTAAATATTTTTATATAACAAAATAATACTGTACCAAGCCAAAATTCTCCGTTTAGAACTCCGAAACCACGTTCATATTCCCTCCAGGTACGGTCGAAATTCTGAGAGCCATCTATCCTTCGTTGAAATACCTTGACACAGAAAAATAGACACAAGATGTTGTGCACTAATATCCAGAAGCTTAGAAAATAAACCAGGTGAAAGAGGCAAATGACAAACCGTTACAAAATAAAATACCAGAAACATGCAAAAGATTGCAGTGACAGCCATTATCCTCATCTTGATTCTAATGACAATCCTCATTCATGACGCTACTATTGCACTTAGGCCTGTGACTCTTCTTTCACTGCAATAGTTAAACAACAAACACAACGAAAACAACAGCAATTATAAAAAAATCTTAATAACTCAACTTGGTTAAATTGGGTGAATGTCCTCACAAATTAGCAGCTGAAACTTTGCCCGAAAGAACTGCTGAGTACATGGAAATCTTACCCGAATAACAATTTGTTCCCCTGGCCTTTGAAACCATCGGCCCAATAACCATAGATGGTATTGGGCATTGCCTGGCCAAGATAACTCAAGAAAAGAGGGAAACTATGTTGGCCTACCTATTATTTACATGTAGGTAGCTAGCGCTTCACAACCATCGCTCAAAGACGTGCAAGTGAAACGAAGCGTGACATCGCTGAAGATTAATCCCTATTTTTTTAATCATGAAGGATTGTATGCGACCCGAGGAAAATAATAATAGTAGTAGTAATAGCAGCAGCAGCAGCAGCAGCAGCAGCAGCAGCAGCAGCAGTAGAGTAGTAGTAGTAGCAGCAGCAGTAGCAGTAGCAGTAGCAGTAGTAGTAGCAGCAACAGTAGCAGTAGCAGCAGTACTACTACCACTAGTAGTAGTAATAGTAGGAGAAGGAGGAGGTGGAGGAGGAGGAATAGCGGTTGCGGCGGCAGCAGCAGCAGCAGCAGCAGCAGCAACAACAACAATAATAATAACAGCAAAATAACGGTACTATACATACTAAATGTTTTAATTAAGTCACATTTGCATGATTTAAATGATATAAATTTAGCGGGCAGTAATTTTGTTAATTCTTACAAGCCAGGTTTCTGTTGGACTACCGAAATCGCAGTAGACGTCCGTTTCAATTCGTCGAGTGTCGTTGCCAGGATAGACTCGATATATTCCGCTTGTACTGTTACCCATCGCTCGGATGTCTGTGCAGTCTCGCGGTCCCAATTCAGCCCCGTAAATACCTGCCAGCAAAATAGACCATCTTTATATATCCCTTCAAATGAAGCAAAGCATTCCTTTCATAGTCATGTACTGGTCATTTTAATTCATATCTAATGACAGAATTTCAACTAAGATACGGTGCACTTACTTTGTAAAAGTTTATCTGCATTTCCAGCTGCTCCTGGCGATTCAGTGTATGCCTTGAGACGTTCATCGTGGCGTGAGAGATCTGCTGAAAGTCTTTCCAGCTGCCTGGAGATGGCAGCCGTTGAAGCAAGACTTCTATCCAAATTCTTCTTCAGTTCTTCCAGATCCTTCGCTTGTCTATCGATTTTTGCATTCACACCTGGGCATGCATGTTGTTGGCCTTCTCTGTTATTTATTTCATTGACTGCCGTCGTTAGTTTTGCCATTGCCTGGCAGAAGCTACCAAGTTCACAACGTGTCGCATCGTCTGATACCGTCACCAGCAGAACAGCTTCACCGGTCAGAAACACCAGGAGCAGAAAATGACACAGCAAGCGCGACGTCATGCTCGAGGTTTGGATACGTTAGGTCTTCACCGCTGCTTCCGAATAGTGGAGTGAAATCTTCTCTTCAGCATCTGTACATACATAAGCATACGGCTGCTGTAAATCTTTATGAATGCTCAACAGTGAGACCATAATGCTTTGAGTTTGAGCGTGGGCAGGACAGATGTTGGGCTGTAAGTAGGACGCGTGAGACTGGCTGCTTAAAATTCAATAGTGAGCGTGTGAGTGACAGATATAATGTACATGTAGTTACGTTCAAGAATCAAAAGTTACCAACGTAATTAATTTAAATGCAGAGAACGGTTGTTATGAGTTCTGTCAGACTGAAGAATTAGCCATCGTAATGATCAAAGTATTGCAGCTAAGGCCCTGCATGTGATGAATGGCTGCTGAAGAAATTGGCAGGTAGGTTTGGGTGTTGTCTATTGAACGATGTCTGACGCAATTAGTTTCTTGGCGCACCTGCCTGCACCTGTCAGCCAATTTATATTGCATGCACATTGGGCGTACACTAAGACTCGCCTTTAAGGGTGGTCTAGGCCTTTGCATGAGACGAATGAATAGCTGCTGTAAGGCCCTAATCAAATCTAAAACTATCACACTGATTTTTGGCAAAACTTATAAAATTTCAGTTAGTTAAGATTAAAACGAATCTTTGTATTGTTCAAAAGAATGAATATTTCTTGTTGTTATAAAAATTTCAGAACTGTGTTTTTTTGCTCAATAGGCCTACGTGACAATGCACCGTGAATTTTAAAACATGAAATCGATTTCAATTAACATTTTAATTAGAATTCGATTTCGAGAAAACCATGTGCAACCTGTATATTATATAGTAATTCTAATCTAATATATGACTCTGGAATATTAGATATGTCAGTGTTCCTCAAGGAAGCGCTCGGATATCATAAGTCATTGAAACAACTTTCCAGTTAATTAACGAAACAGGCCGACACAATTTGACTAATGACTTTTGGAGTCATTCGATGTTGAGTCTTTCAGATGTTGCGTGCAAATCAATATTATGTGAAAATGATAGCTTGTTTGTTCTTTACGCGCATGTAGGCACTTCAAAAAGATTAATGGTTTCTGACTGCTAGGTCTTGTCAAAAGGCAACTGATAGACGCAGCGTCGTGAGAATTATTTTAAAATAATAATAACAATACTAACAATAAATAAAAATATTCATAATAATAATATAATAATAGTAATAGTAGTAATGATAATAATAATACTATAATAATAGTGGCAGTAATAGTAGTAGTAGCAGTAGCAGTAGCAGTAGCAGTAGCAGTAGTAGTAGTAGTAGTAAGACGATTTGCGTAGCGCCGTAGAACAGGCACAGATGGATGTAGGCCTATTTATTCTGGCGCGTGTGCAACTGTGCAGACATGTATAGCGTACATGTCTGTCTGTATGTGGTTTTAACACAGACTGCGGTAGTTTTTAACACGGAATAGACGTCATCTGAACCACTTAAAACCGTTGTTAAGTTATATTATGTTATGCTTATATTTCCGTTTCCGTTCTCGTTTATACATTCCTCCTCCAATCAATTTCCTAATGCAGTGTCCAAGTATTCATTGGTTTATGCATGTATCGACTGTTTCCACGTGTCGTTTTCTGGAATTGGTGTGGATACTAGCATGGCATCTATCATTTTCTTCACACATATCCAAGACATTTTTTCGCAATCTTCACTACTCTTATCGAAACGTTTACAATGTATCCTTCATAAGTTCATAGCACAGGTTCGCTCCGCCATATATCGTTTGAGTGACCTCCATCTGAAATCTAAGTTATGTAGGTTCGCATTACAGAAATATGTGGCTTCTAATATTACTTAAAAGCGCTATTTGCATACTGAGTCCAACTGAGTTGATCTATGAGTGCTTTTAACATGTATACAATTGAATGCTACACTCAGGTGTGTTCCGACACCAGAAAACAAATCGGACTTCACAACACGTGTCTCCACTTGTGCCGAGATAGTCCGAATGGTCTCTCTAAACATCTTGGGACTAGTTGCTACAATGACAGTTGCAGCCCTTTTTCTGGCTTAAAGCTCTTCACTTGCAGCCACCAATTGATGCTTAATATTTTCAACAGCGTCTACACCTTGGATAAGGAACGAAAGGCTTTCTCCACTGACCGATCCAGATTGTCAACCATTAACGGATCTTTTCAGACTATGTTTTATCTTTAAAGGCATGCACGTAGCCTTTCGATTATCAGGCTTCAGGCTTGATCACAGTTTATGGACTGTGAAGAACAGAAGGAATACCCCTGCGATCGGTACTCGATAGAAAGTGACAAGTATTAACGAATTTTTTCAGCGAAAACACAACTAATTATTGTGCAACTTATCTACATTTAAATTGCATAACAGAAGGAATACCCCTGCGATCGGTACTCGATAGAAAGTGACAAGTATTAACGATTTTTTTCAGCGAAAACACAACTAATTATTGTGCAACTTATCTAAATTTAAATTGCATAACAGAAGGAATACCCCTGCGATCGGTACTCGATAGAAAGTGACAAGTATTAACGATTTTTTTCAGCGAAAACACAAATTGTGCAACATACATCGCTTTAATTTTAGAATCAAACACATAAATAATACATTTATTAGCCTTCAGGCTAAATCACAAATTGGCAGACCGTGAAATTACGAATTTAAAGTCCAGGTTAGCTCACTTTTTCTATAGTTCTAATAGTCAAAAAACCAACATAAGAAGCATATCGCATGTCTGATGATGTTAGTTGCTACTTCAACATAGAATACCATGGAATTACCATTAAAACAAATCAGAAAGTTGTAGCCCAATGGCATATTGAAAATTATCAACCATGAGAAGTAATTTAGAGCGAATTCATTGTCTATTATACGGCGGCGATTTTCATTTTGGTGGATTTCAGCGAGTAGTTGTTACCTTTCCACGAATACCAGAAAATCCCTTTAGTGGGCTGTATTTCGGAACCTCCAAGGCCATTCGAATTGGAATGCATGCAGGCGTTAAACCACCAGTCTCCTCGAAACATTTGAGCGCAGGGTCCAACATTACCATTGGTGTCTGCGTCCTTTGTAGCGAACATCATGTTATTGTGGTAGGTAAGGCTATCTCCTGATCACCAGAAGATGAAACAGTAAGATAAGAAATTATAATAATATATTGAATATTGCAGATTTGATAAAATGCAGATTTGATATATATGTATGAATTCAGGTGTGTATGTGTATGCACATGTAAGGATGAATAACGGATATACGAATATTATAATTCGTGTTTTTATGTATTTTCGTATAATTATTTGTAAATAAGTGTTTTTACTATTATATAAATGTTCTAATTTGAATTTATATTTAACCATATTGTCCAGGCATAAATATAGCGGTAGAGAGAACGTAATTTACCACACAGAAACCTACATCTAAGGTGCTAAGAACATTAACTGGCCGTACAAGACTTCATTCATTCATTCATTCATTCATATCTAAAGGCAAAGGCGTCTGTGAAGAGGCAGGGACAAGGTAAACTACAATACAAAAGAATAGGACGGACAGATACACTAATAGGATTGTTGACAGAAATACGAAAAGACATAGGCTACTCGCATACTGACAGATACACAAGCAGACTAAGTCAAACTGAAGTGCAGGTGTTCATCCAGGTATTGATTGAGTACTTGTCTGTTGATGGGTTGATTGTAAACGTCGCGTACTCGGCGTAACGCTTTTATCCCGCGAAATCTTCCAGTTCAATGCGTAACTTGTATTTCTTGTTCACTGTTAATAAAGACAGTTTCTCGTTGCCTAAAACAATATTCATGGCACTGACTGTCAATCGTAACAATCTGCCATAAAGAAATGTCTTACAAACCAAGCGTATCATAAGGTCAAAGGCGTGCTTCTACCAATTCTAAAATGTTGGACACTGAGACTGTTATTGCAGATTAGAAACGGAGAAATACGTGGCACCATCAGTTGTGTCTTAGTAGTTACTGAAATTCGAAAGCGCTCCTGAGTAGATAATCTTAAAGGGGCGCTATATAAAGCTCTTAAATGAATGAATGAATTGTGAGTGAAAGGATTTGTCCAATGTCACTGCATAGTAGCCACCTCAGAGGATTCTACCACTCATACTCTCCATATTACAAGATGAGCGTTCTCTTCAATCGGCTACCGTGTCCCGCACAATCGGTTAATTTATAATTCGCCTCTTTAAAATATTAGTTAAAGTATCATTTTGATAGCATTAGTAAATCACAATGTTTTATAGGGCCTTCCATACGATTAGGGGTATAAACCATAGGCCTATACGCAGCTGGCGAGTGTTTATTCTAATACATAGACTATAAATTTACGTTCAGTTTGCTATTAAACAGTGCATATACTTCAATTCTAGTACCTACCTAATTTATTGATCGAGTGTAAATAATGTTTGAAGGTCCTGCTCGACGATTACAAGTGGAACATAGGAAAGAGCAGATTTAGGTCAGCACATGCTTCTGATAAGTAATAATTTCATAGAACGTAATGAACTAACAATGTTCAGACAACAAAGAAAGTCGCCATTGGTTTAATAGTTATGTTTCAATTCTGTGCAAGCGCAGGCCAATGGTGACTTTTATAATTTCTAATTGGAATTTTAGTACACAGCCAAGTTCTTCGTCTACATAATGTATCGCGAACGATTTTATGGTATTCACGTTAAAAAATGTATGACTCTCTTTGTACGAAGTTATTACAGGAGTTGAATTTAACTGTATGGCAGTGAACCTGACAGTTTTGTAATGCTCTAATGGGTTAACAGAAGAATCTGCAGTGGACCGCGAACTGGTTACACTGAATGGCGTGTTATAATGACACAGTTTAATTCTGTTGTCATAATTATTTGGCCACTAACGTCATTCAAATAGCAATGCATGCGTATCATCCCACAGTACTACCACTCACCGACAATATAGTCGATCATTGTCTAATGCAACAGTTTTTCCGTCTGCAAACGACTAATGCAGTGCACCAAAGTAGCGCCAAACGATCGATTGATTAGTATGAGATCAAGATTTCTTTGGGTCGAATTCACTGACGACTAAACGTTCATTGATTTGCGCGTGTTCAGCTCTTGATAAGGCAGACGTACTAGCATTTATATTAACATTTCGATTCACCAGTTTTATTAAACGTACGTGTGACGCTTTAACATATAATAAATCATTTATTTATTTATTTATTTATTGCATCAGACAACAGAACAGATAACAATATACATCATGAGAGAAACAGTTCAGTCACTGTGCAACAGGAAGCCAGGAAAAAGCTAAAAGCTTATATCACCCTGGCCCCTAGTACCTGGTTCATTTCAGTCAACGTTTAGTGTCACACAGATCCAGATTAAATTATACTAACAGGCAGCTGAGTCCGAATAGTTTTAGTATTATACATTGGACATTTCATACATGAAACATTATCATCATGATATAGAGCACATAAATCAGAACCAAAGTAAACAGAGACACATTTTATGACAAGATTATGACAAAATTATGACAAAATTATGACAAAAGAAATAAAATAGAACAAAACACAAATGAAATGAAATAAAACTAAATAAGGCACTATTTAGAATAACACTACTACATAACTAAGGAATGTGTGCATCGAAGTTGGTCAAGACAAAAAGAGATGGCTTGTTCAGTAACGACCTATTATTTCTAACAAAGTGAGTTTTCACTGTATTTTAGTAGGTAACCTATTTTCAGTTTTCTTTTAAATGTGGACAGAGATTTCTCTTCTTTAAGTTCATCAGACAGTGAATTCCACAAGCGAGATCCCAAGACCTGGAGGTTGCCCGCTCTGGATGCAGTGCGTGCATAAGGAACCACATAATTGGATGAGCTCCGAGTGTTATGGGAGTGAATTTGATCAACTGTTGTGAAATAATTGGAGAATTTTTTGGTAACATATTATGTACAAACTTGAACATGAGCACAAGTTTAGATAAATGCGATAACTCATAAATTTTTATTATACTTAAGGTGCAGAATAAAGGATTGGAATGAGATAAGTAAGAAGAGTGGGTGATTATTCTAACAGCAGCTTTCTGAAGTTTCAATATCCGGTCTAAATTCCCGGTTCTGTGTGGCGACGACCATACAGAGCAGCAGTATGTCATATGCGGTTCAAGTAGGGTGTGGTATAGTAGTTTTAGTTTGTCGAGATCAAGGATATGGTTAATCCTGTAGAGTATACCCACTATTTTAGATATTTTATTAACTACCATGTCAGCATGCTTCCTCCATTTGAGGTCATCAGTAAGTACAACACCAAGAAATTTAATTTCATGCACCTGTGTCAGAGGTACTCCATCTATAGTAATATTGATATCAATATCCAAGTACTTTTTTTGGCAAATATCATAAAACATGTTTTTTTAAGTTTAGAGAAAGTAGATTCGCTGAGAACCAATGACTTATATCTTTCAATTTATCATTTAATGATGCAGCTAACAGGAGAGGACAATATCCAGTTGTAAAGATGTTTGTATCATCTGCAAACATAATCAAGCTCAGATTGGTTACTGATTGAATATCATTTACATACAGGAGGAATAAAAGAGGCCCAAGAACTGAGCCCTGCGGCACACCACACGTTATTGGTAAGAAGGATGAGCAAGCGTTATTGAGGGCAACATATTGATATCTATTTGATAAGTAGCTAGCAAACCAACTGAGGGGGGTACCCCGTATTCCATAGTGCTCGAGTTTATCCAAGAGTATTGCATGATTCACAGTATCAAAGGCCTTTGATAGATCTAGAAAAATTCCAATTGTGGTTTGGTGGTCATCTAAGGTTTTGCTGATTTGGTTAGTGAGATCAAGTAAAGCCAGCTCTGTGGATAAATTTTTCCTAAACCCATACTGGGTATCTGCAAGGAGGTTATTTTGCTCCACAAAGGTGATAAGCCTATTATAGATAATTTTTTCCAACAACTTGGCAAAGGGTGACAAGATAGAAATTGGACGATAATTAGAAATCTTTAATTTATCCCCCGTTTTAAAAATTGGAATGAGCTTTGCTAGTTTGAGCTGATCGGGAAAAACACCTTGACTTAAAGACTGGTTAAATAAGTTTGCTAAAACAGAAGAAACTTCAAGGGAGCATTGTTTTAAAACCATTGTCGAGACTTCATCATAACCCCTACTATGAGAATTGTTCATCAGAGCAATACAGTCTATGATTTCAGGGGGCGTCACCGGGGCGAAGAAAATAGATTGCAGGGTTCGAGACTTAAGGTAGTCGTTTGGCTTATTACTAACTGGAACAATAGACTGAGCTAACTTGGGACCTATGTTACTAAAATAATTGTTAAAGTTCTCAGCTATAAGTTTAGAGTCAGTAACCCTACACCCACCATGGTCTATTTCAGTTATTTTAGGAGTACACGCACTTTTACCAATGATTGTGTTGATAGTTTGCCAAACTTTGTGCAGACTATTTCTATGGAGTTGGAGTTTGTTTGCATAATACCCTTTCTCAGCTGCTCTCAACAGTGAGGTCAGCTTATTCCGGTAGGTTTTGTATTTATTGAATAGAATCTTGCTATTACCATTTTTAGCTTTTACACATTCTCTATACATTACATTTTTCTTTTTAATAGATTTCTTCAGTGCAGAAGTTAACCACGGTAGATCAGTTGACTTCGATTTACCTCCTACCCGACTAAGAGGGAAGCAGAGATTATAACAATGAGTAAACTTATTCAGGAAATCATCAAAAGATACATTAACCTCAGAATTCTCAGTCAAGTCCCATTCGATAAGTGCCAGTTTTTGCTTAAATCTTGCCAGAGAGTCATCAGTAGTTATTCTTTTAAAGAGTAATGAGTTCATTTCTGGTTTTGGCTTATTCTGTGAGACATAGGTCGTGCAACAGACAGGCAAATGGTCGGAGATATCTGTAATCCATATTGATGAGTTCTTAATACTTGAAGGATGGACATTTGTAAGAATGTTATCTATTAGAGTCGAAGAATCAGGAGTAATACGGGTAGGCTTGTCTATTAGTGGATAAAAACTATGTGCATAAAGTAGGTTAAGGAAGTTTTCAGTTTCTCGATGTTTATCAGTATTCAAGAGATTTATATTAAAGTCTCCTAGTAAATAGCAGGGTTTCCTTTCTGAGTGCAGTCTGGCTAGTAGGTTACCAAAGGCAGTGTTAAAAGAAGGGAGGTCCACATTCGGAGGCTTATAGACAGCTCCAACAATTATAGATTTTCCAGCATTACAGATCTGAATAAACAAGCTCTCCATAAGATGATCATCAACAGAATAACATTTAAGCGTGTAAGAAGGGATGGTTATCTCATTCAGAAATAAGGCAACTCCCCCTCCTTTACCATGAGATCGAGATTTAAGGAGCATGGTGTACCCTGGGATAAATACAGTATCCAGGTCATTGTCCGTTGTCCATGTCTCAGTAATGGCTATAAGAGAAAATTTATGCTTCAATTGGGCCAATTCAATGTTAATCGCATTAGAGTTTTTCCTAATACTACGAGCATTTATGTGTAATAATGTGAGATCTACATTTTCAATAGTAGCTAATCTCTCACTGAGCTGTGATGCATCAAGGTACTGAACATGAAGCATAGACAACTGGTCATAGTAAAATTCATCTACATCCAGGTCATGTCCCACCCATTGGGGCATTCTATTTATAGCATAAGTGGCATTCTGAACCCCAAAATAATCAAAATTAGGAAGATGAGGTAATCCTTGTACTGCCATGTTAAATTCAACATCATCTTTGATATGATTATAAGGAAAAATATCCTGCAGACAGACACTGCAGTAAAAGTTCTCCTGGCTGACCACGAAAGAGATACAGTTCAAGTGAGATCTCCTCCCACACAGCCGACAAGAAACACTCAAATTGGAGTGACTCTTCATGCTTCTCCTGCAGATGTAGCAAGAAGAAGTAGAAGATTTCAATTGTAATACAGCCATCATCTTGGCAGAGACATCAATAATACACTCCACACATTATGCATTTCGATTTCCAGACGTTCTACTCCATTCAAGCCCAAGGCCACATTAAAATTGTACTGCCACACCCTGCCCCCGAATTCAGCAAGTCCAAGGTCATTATGTCTAACAATACCACATAACCTCATGAAAAACAGAAACGTAAAAGGATAAGTAAAATAAAAGATCCTGGTAGATCCAACCAAAAAAGTGCACGCAAACAACACAACACTAATAGGACATAAGGTCCCAACCAAAAAAGTGCAAACAAACAACACCTTGTAAGAACTAAGATACAGCCGTTCCTTCAGCCATAGCATGATCAAAGAGACTGTGACCCTATTGATCACCACAATCAAAAGAAAATTATAAACAAAAACCAAGAAGTCACGAAGTCATGATATAGGTAAATCGACACCGATAAGAAATAAGTAGGCCTAAGTAACTGCTTAGCCCAACCGACGCAACCGGCGTCGATAATACAAAATAATATCGCAGTACCGTTCTGTGTTTCTTACTCTTTCAAATGAGATGAAAATCAACTTTTATCTTCTACACCTCAATTCAATATATATATCGTCAACATAAATCAGTTATATTTCTTAAAACTTCACTCTCAATATACAGCTCTATCTACTGTATTAAGACAACTGCAATATTCAAATCGACTGTAATCAGCAATTTCTAACCTTTCCCGCGCTATTAGCACGTGCTCAATATTATATTCAGTCAATGTTTACATAAGACAAGTGGCGCTGACCGCCCGCTCAACTAGATCATGTTTATACATATAATTATATACAGGTGTATTGTCATGACACAACCCTAACACACTATAGGTCTTAAAATGCTTGCTTACACTGCTTAAACGCGCCGTGGCCTCACGATCATTGGTGTGGCGAGCTAAATTTAGATTTGTTTGTGTCCCAAGTCGGTTTAAGTCGACTTCTGTAGAAAACAACTTGAGGTTACTTTTCAGTACAAATTCGACTTGGGGGTCAGTTGCGCTAAGCAGAAACGACTCGACTCGACTTGGGATGCCCAAGTCGACTGGGGTCGACTTATTGGGGTCGACTCCCAGGTCTAGCTTGAGTGCATGGGCTGTCTGTGATGAATCCATCTGGGTCAGAAGCCAACGAGACGACTCTATCTGGGTCAGAAGCCAACGAGACGACTCTAATGATAATCGATTGTTGTGTGAGCGAGAAGTAGGTTTATGGTCATGGGCTGCTCATGCCGAACAAAGCTGCACTGGGCTTCAGAATCCACTAAACGGCCATTACGATAGCCGACTTTAGTGTGGGAGACAAACCAGTTTAAGGGATGGATTACCCACATTAAATCCTACTAGGCTGGGTGTCAGAAACACACTAAACGGTCCGAGTGTTAACCGAATTTCATGTGGGCGATAAGCGAACTCAATTCGGTACGTTTTATTTGGGCACTACCTTTTGGGCGCCGCCTTTGGGCACAGGATGTTTGGGCGCTATTTGAATAAGTGCTATATTAGTACATCGGCAGCTACTTGGTTTCACTTTCTTTGAATAAATTTTCTTGTTGCGTGTTTATTAGGAATTTTCCCTAGAGTTGCTGGACCAGCGTTAGCCAATGCAATATAAAGAATCTGAGCTGGTTTGTCAGTAGGTTCTTCAACTCTTCCTTTAATGAACGTCTTCATCTTGCAAACCTGGAGTGATGCTGGATACGCGTTTTGATTGAGCTGTCTGAAAGTGTCGACCTAATCGTTTCTGGAATTGGTGTGGAATCTGTGGATTACAGCAATGCATCCATCATTTTTCTAACACATCTCCAAAACTTTTTTCTCAATTTTTACTACTCTCATCGAACTTTTAGCAAACATAACACAGTTCTTCTAATGCACGTGTCATTTGCCTCACCAACATCTTAAATCCAAAGTTTCTAAACAAGCATTTCGAAAATATATGGCTTCAAATACTATTTATAAGTGCTATTTATAATATACTGATGGGACGCCCAACTCTCCGGCTCCTAAGTGTCTCTGCGCTCAAAACGGCGGCGCCCAAAAGTCCTGCTTCGAACTCATTGCATACTTGTAAAATAATGCAGACACAATTTTCTGTTGGCATTTAAACCTACCGAACAACTTAGATCTATCGGAAGGTTAGGCCTATGCCTATTTCAGGCTGATCCTATTCTCTGATTACTAGTTATAGCCCAATATAGCCTATCTGATAGCGAATTTTGTGGATTTGATTTGCCTTAACCAATCTTGTATAGATTTCATTTGCTTTAGCGAATTTTGATCTAATTCTGCTTTAGTGAATCGTGTTCATTTGACTTAGGCCTAATTGCTTTAACGCCGGTCAAGAAGCTAATTTCACTATCTCAAGTTCTCCAACCGAGGGACATCCATAAGCCTACGCTCCAAATGAATATCACATAATTATAATAACGACAATTCCCTCCGCGCCGCCTTTATACGCCCTCACTCCTCAGCTTCATAATAAAAAAATAATCACATTCTTTATTAATTCAAACCGACAAAAGCAGTATGATTACAAATCAGTATGAACCGATCCCGCTTCCTATTGCTCTTCACTTACCCGGAATTCAAGGCTATACAAAAATATATTCTGAGTTAGGCTGAGGCCTAACTTTAATTATCCTCCACGATCATTGAAAACCACCCATCATCTGCCTCAGGCTCCTCTATCCATAACTCCAAGGCTTTCACTCAAAACTGAAGTCTCACCTCTTCAAGAATTCCTACCCCAACTCACCTGATCCTCCACCTTCCAATCCTCAACCTAAACGAAACCGGATGGTTCTGAGTCGGAAGTGAAAGAAGTCTTTAACCCTATAACAAGTCATTATATATGTAGGACAGTACATGTAGTCTAATTTGCTCAGCCTGTTGAACGGTAGGCTATTCTCCGACTGATGTTAGAAAATGTGGTACAGTTGACAGATTGTGAAAACAGAAAGCCAAACTCCTGAAGATCATGCAGTGAATCTCTAACCAACTGGGCAGGCTGCTGTTTCCTGTGACACAATCAATCAATCAATCAATCAATCAATCGTTTATTTGTAGCTATTTTCATCGAACTAAATGTTATGTAATGCAATGCAACACAACATTCATATACCGCCTTTTGACAACTCCAAAAGAAGTGGTTAAGTTGCATGGCATTTTTGGTTCTTGCTTACCTTTACCTCTGACCTATTAACCTTGTATTTACTGCGGCGCTTGTTATAGCTTCCATAAACGTTGTTCTCATAAGTTGAATTCCATATACTGCACTAATCGAAACATTGAACCTTAGCTTTCAGGTGGCGGGACACAACCCCTGTATCTGTAGAAATCAATGAGTTTATCTAGATTAGAAGTACTTTCACATGACATCCAAATGAATGCTACGCTCAAATGAAGTCGAAACCAAATCGAATGTCTTTAATAGACATCGGATTTTAGTACTCGTGTCCATTTGTGGAGAGGTAGTCCGACTGGTCTCTTTAAACATCTTGGCACTTGATGCTAGAATCACAGTTGCAGTCCTATTTTCTGGTTTACTACAAGGCCCTGCGCATGCAGCCACCACTTGAAGAATTAATTATTCAACAAGGTCGAATTCTTGGCACTACCAAATGGACGAAAACACTCCATATATTAAACACTCGAAGGAGTGTTTAATATATAATGAGTGGCCGAGTGGGTTGGTAGCCCATTCAATTGGATGTCATTCATTGAGGATCCAAATTGCCAAACATTAACAGATTTCTTCAACATAAAATCAAACTGTTTTATTTTATAGGCATACACGTAATCCTTTCGGTTACCATCCTTCAGGCTTCGTCACAGTTTTATAGACTCTGAAGAATCGAAAGAATTATACTCCTCTGGTCGATCCAAAGTGCCAAGCATTACAGGATTTGTCGGCGAAAAGACAAATTGTGCTTCGTAACTAGCTTTAATTTTAGAATAATGCACGTCAACTGTACAATTTCCAGCATTCAGGATGAATCACAAATTCATATACTGTGAAATTACGAATTTCAAGTCAAAGTTAACTCATTTCCGTGTAAATTAATAGTAATAAATCAACAGAGGAAGTATATTGCGTGTCTGCTGGTGCATGTTGCGACTTCGAAATGGAATTAGGCCTACCGTTAACACAAAATCAAAAAATAGTCGTCCCATGGTGCATTGTAATCACTGACTATAATAAATTGTTTAGAGCGAATGCAGATTTCTACATCACGGCAGTAATTTTCATTTCGGTGGCTTTCAGCGAATAGTAGGCGGTTCCCTTCCAGTGGTACCAGAAAATTCCTACTTGGTTCTGGTTCTGGGGACCTCTAAGATAGAGGCCATTCAGATTGCAGTACCCGCACGAATGGAACCAAAAGCCTCCGGAATAGCTCTGAGCGCAGTGCATAGCATTATTTCGATCGTTGTCTGCGTCCTTTGTGCTGAACATCATGTTATTGTCGTTGTTATTAATGTTGGTGAAACTGTCTTCTGAAAACAAGATGAAACAGCAAGAAAAGAATTATATCGTATACTGTCATGATAAATTTCTTTTTGTTACAACCTGGGATGTCTCGCGCTTAGTCATTTGGGTATGTTGTGGATAGAAAATTTACATATTTTATATAATGCAGCTGCGCCCTATATATAACCATAAATTTTATTGTTTCCAACAGAAGCAAAGCATACAATCATCATAATTACAGTATGATAGTAGGAAAATAACGGGGGTATATATATTATATCTTTTTATAATCTGATGTCGCACGTACGTACTTAAGTACATTGTAACAGAATTGACGGGTGCATTAAGTGCTGATTGACAGGTGCATTGAGTACTGAAGTCCCTCTGTGTTATAATTATCTCAAGTAATGATCCCTTTTATATCTCTAGTGATCTCCTCTGCTATATCTTTAAGTTTAACAATGTCCCCCGGCTGATGTCCCCCTTGCTATATGTCAAGTGATGTCCCCTTTGCTATGATATGTGAAGTCATGTTCCTTGGCTGTATGTCCCCTTGATATGTATCAAGTGATATCCCTCTGGCTGCATGTCCCCCTTGTTATATATCAAGTGATGTCCGCTATGGTTTAGTTGGTGATGTCCCGGAAACTTGGCTAAAGTTGCCTGCCCAGCAGGGTATAAATAGGGCTGCGAGATGAAAGCATAATTACATTCTTGTACAGTTGCATACGCATGTATACATGTATATCTATTACAAGGAACCACCCATATCAGATAAATACTCCACGGAGCTAAAGGATTGATGATTTCATCAATAGATTCCAATTTTTAGGTTTCTAAAGAATAGCCAATCTACCTTTGTAAGAAGGACACATTTTTCTATTTCATACAAGTTATAATTTGAATTTATATTTTGCCACAGTGTCCCAAAAAAGTTCATACAAAGACCTGCACTGCAATTTCTCGGTACAGTAACTGGCAGGATAGGACCTCATGCATTCACATAAACCTCTAAAGGCAAAGCTACCTTTATGGAGATAAAGACAATGTAAACCACAGAAACAAATGAGGCAAACAAGGAGAGACAGAGACATAATGAATTCAGACAGACACACTGAAGGACAAACACACAGTCTTGCCAGATACCCAACCAGACTAAGTCGAAGTGAAGTGCAGGTATTCACTGTTCATATATCAACCAGTTAATGGTTACCTGCATTTCCAGAATATCCTGCAGCAGTTAGTCGGTATTTGTCCGATGCTGGGTTGACGGAAAACGTCGAGTACTCCGCCCATCTCTTCTCTCCCAAGAAGTCCTCCAGTTCGATGCGTAACTTGTACTTCTTGTTCATTGTTATTAAAGACAGTTTATCGTTGCCTAAAACAATTTCCATGTCACTAGCTGTTAGTCGCAACATAATTTTTCATACAGAAATATCTTCCAATCCAAAACTCGCCTATATAATATTATAGAGTAGAAATTTGAAACCACGCTTCTGTTCCATTTAGTTACGATCGAGGTAGGCCTACCGATTACGGCGTTTCCTTTGCCAAAACATCTTGACACAAAGATATTGGCACAAAATGCTTTACATGTATGCACAGCATTAATTATTTAAAGCCGTGAAAATGTTTTGGAAGGCCTTTCATCATTTGAATGGACTTTTAATAAACCGCAGGAAAAAGCCGCTTCCTACGGATAAAAATTTAATTTTAAAGTAATAAGTGGCGTCTTCTTAGCACCGTCGTAATGATGAATTCCACCTACACTGAGAGTCTGTGATGTACGGCGTTTATAACTGATTGTAGACACGATGAGTTTGGAAAGTTTCCTTGTTGGGCGAAAGTAATTAACAACTAGCGATTAACTGGTGTCTTGTCTCTCCGCTCTATGCTCCATCTCTGTGAAAAATGCACAGAGATGGAGCATAGAGCGGAGAGACAAGACACCAGGGGATTGTTCAGGATGGCGGAGGAAATATGTGGCACGGTGAGCAGCGGATCATCAGAAATCAGAAGCAAGGATGGGAAAAAGATAGAGGACAGGGACGAGATCAGGGGAAGATGGAGAGAACACTTCGAGGAACTGTATAACGAAGAGAATCCAACGGACATCACGGTTTTGGAGGAAATGCCACAGAATAGCAACCAGGATAGGCTAGGTCACATACTCAGAGGAGAAATAGAAGAGGCGATAAAGAACCAAAAAAAGAGGAAAGCACCGGGGGAAGACAACATCACAGCAGAAATGATCAGGGAAGGAGAGGAGTGCTCGGTGGAAATGATGCACACTCTGTGCAATAGGATATACCAAGGGAAGAAATGCCCGAAGGACTGGGGAAAGGCGATCATAGTCCCCATACACAAGAAAAAGGACAAAACCATCTGCAGCAACTACAGAGGAATTAGCCTCCTGAGCGTGCCTGGGAAAGTGTACACCAGAGTCCTGCAACAACGACTGCGGAGGTATGTGGAGGAAATAGTGGGAGAGGAACAGGCAGGTTTCAGAAGAGGAAGGGGAACAGTGGACCAAATATTCACAATCAGGCAACTATAGTGGAGAAATACTATGAAAAGAATAAGGTGATATATAACAACTTTATCGACTTCAGACAGGCTTTTGACAGCATCTGGCAGCAGGGGCTATGGAGAGTGATGAGGAACTATGGAATACCAGAGGAGCTAGTGGAACTACTAGAGGACCTGTATAGTAAGACGGTAAGCGCAGTGAGAGTAGATGGCGAGCTAACGGAATGGTTTCGAGTGCATGTTGGAGTAAGACAAGGCTGCGGTCTATCCCCATACTTATTCAACCTGATATTGGAGGCAATGATGGACATAGCGCTGGCAGATACAGAAATAGGGGTGAGAATAAATGGAACAACAGTCAACAACCTAAGATTTGCAGACGATATAGATCTGATGGCGGAAAGCGGAAGCCAACTGCAGGAACTAACGACCAGGGTACATGAAAGTAGTAAAAGATTCGGGCTTAGGATCAATGGAGAGAAGACCAAAACAATGACAATTGGTAAGAAAAAAGAAAAGATAAACATCACCCTGGAAGGAGAGGAGCTGGAGCAGGTGGCGGAATTTGTGTACCTGGGGGGCGTAATTACGGAGGATGTAGAGTCGACAAGGGACATCAGGAAAAGAATTGGGCTGGCGTCAGCAATGTTTGGGAAACTGAGGAAACTATGGAGATCAGGCAACATCTCAACAAGAACAAAAACCAAACTATACGAAACTCTGGTGATACCGGTCCTCATGTATGGAGCAGAGTCTTGGTGCATGAAAAAGGAGGACGAGAGAAGACTCCTGGTGGCGGAGATGGGATGGCTACGAGGACTACTGAATAGATCACGAAGAGAAAAGATACGAAATGAGGTGACACGAGAAGAACTGGGACAGAAGGAAACGGTAGTGGAAAGAATAAAGAAACGAAGACTAACATGGTACGGACATGTGAACAGGATGGAGAATGGAAGAATGCCGGCAAAGGCGCTGCACGGAGAAGTGGAGGGAACGAGAAGCAGAGGACGTCAGAAGAAGAGATGGTATAGATAACGTACTGGAGGACATAGAAGACAGAGGATGGGACCTAAGAAGGGCAATAGAACTCGCAAGAGACCGGCCGAAATGGAGAAGTTTTGTTAGAGCCTCATCGTCAGCGAATACTTGACGGAGGAGAAAGAAAGATTAACTGCTGTAGGATATTCTGGAAATGCAGGTATTTGCAGAATCAACATCAACACGTACACTTCTGCGTGATTCGATCTCCAATGCAGGCCCTATTATTCTGTCAGTCTCTGACTTTGCTTATTCTCGGATTTACCTTTGATCCAAGCCTCAAGTCACATTTGCAACCGATCGCCCACCTGCTTCATGCATAATTATACCCGCCGCATGCATGACTTTAACACTGCCTTCAGTATCGTTACCTTTACTGTAAATTCCAAGCTTGATTACTCTCAGCCAAAGCACTTTCACGAGCTCTTGATCTGTCTCGATCTCTACCCGATTATCTTTTTTTATATCACTTTCTTTATTGTCCCCAGTCACTACTCGTCTCAAGTTCTCCAACCGATCCATATCACACACCATCTCGACTTTGGAACAATCTTCCCCAGAAATCTGCATGTTCTCATAATACTGCGGCTAACCCACCGTCATCTGCCTCAGTCTCATCCAATTATCACTCCACAGGCTTTCCACTCTGATCCCTTCAAGAATTTCTATCCAGATCTACCCGATTATCATCCTTAAAAGCTTTTTCGTCCTCAAAGAAAACGGGCTAACCAGCTCCGCTGCCTACTAACTGTCTCTCTTTGTCTCTGTCACTCTTTGTCTCTGTCTCTGTTTCTCTCTGTGTGTCTCTGTGTCTCTCTGTCTCTCTCTGTGTGTCTCTGTGTCTCTCTGTTTCTCTCTCTCCCTTTCTCTGTGTCTCTGTCTCTGTTTCTCTCTGTGTGTCTCACTGTGTCTCTCTGTGTCTCTCTGTGTGTCTCTCTCTGTTTCTCTGTCTCTCTCTGACTTGCTGACTCTCTGTCTCTCTGTTTCTCTCTCTGTCTCTCTATGTCTCTCTCTGTGTGCCTCTGTGTCTCTCCCTCTCTCTATGTCTCTGTCTGTCTGTCTGTCTGTCTGTCTGTCTGTCTGTCTGTCTGTCTGTCTGTCTGTCTGTCTCTCTCAGAAATGCTGAACGTCATCAATTGATACCTTGTCTTTAAAGTTTGGTGCTATATAAAAAAATGCCAATATAATTCATGCAGGCTTAGTAAAAATATTATTGTGGAGATTCCTTATTGGTAAATTTCATTTAACTTAAAAATGACAGTCTGTTTCTGATAAGGACTGCTTTCTTGATAAACTCAACTGAGCCCAGGAGTTAATTTCGGTTCAATCAAAATGAATTCCGCATTATCTAAAATGGTAGACTACTGTACCTATCCAAAATTCGCCAGTTAGACCTCCAAACCCATTTGCATAGTCAGTCCAGATTCGATTGAAATCGACGCTGCCGTCTTTACGTCGTTGAAGCACCTTGACATTGAAAGCACAAAATATTAGTCCTATGCTTTCAAAAAAAATTAGGATACAGAAAACATCCATGGCTTCAGCTTTTAACTGCGCACTAGGGGGCGATACTTTGCATTGTTACGGTGGTCACGACAACTTTAAAAGTGGAATATAGGCCTACTTTGCGACACGACAGCTTTGTTTCGGTTTGAAGCAAGTTCAAGCAACGTTAGTAAATTGGTGACGTCATGTAACTTGTTGCAGTGGACAGTGTTATTTCAAGTTTTGTATAAAATTGAGAATTGGAGATTGGAATTGGTCGTCACAACTTTGTGATGCAAAGTTACTCCGTTGTTGGGCACTGATCTTTTAAAAGGCCCAAAAGATACCGGCCATTTTTTTCTTTTGGACAGTATATTATACTAACGTCGACTATGAATAAGAATCACATCCATTGCAATACAAGAAATTTGCCAAATCAACGATACCCTTATTCTATGAGATAACATGAAATTGTGTGCAAAGCAAACTAGGCATAGGTGCAACTCAAGAAAGTTTACTAAGCGAACAAGCATATATACGGTCGATGAAAACAGCAAGTGGTTGGATATTTTCTTTATTATTTTCATGCTTACCAGCCAACTTTGTCCCACACTCGTAAAATCGCAGTATACGTCCACTTCGATACTCCTATTCTCACTGCCGGGATAAACTCGATATACACCGCTGACAGAGGAGCCCAGTTCTCTGATGTCGGAGCAGTCCCTTGGTTTAAGTTTAGGACTTTGAATACCTGCCAATAAAAAAAATTATAGATGACATTGGTGTTGATTATAATTTCTAATAGAGCTTAGGAAATCAAAACTTTCAAGTTTCGCAACAAACGTCATGATGATTTCATGAGTTTCTGAGATTTTGTGACTTAATGTCATCTTTCCATTGCATGTCTTAGCTTCTGTTCCAAATGCGCTTTCAGGTTTCGTTGAAAGCAGTAGTCAAGGAGAAGAAAGCCCTCTTACCTTTCAAATTTTGATACAAATCGGTCTGCGATGCATCGTGTGCCTTGAGTCGTTCGTCATGGCTCAAAAGATCTCCTGAATGTTTTTGCAACTGCGTGGAAATGGCGTCTGTTGAAGCAAGACTTCTATCCAACTTCACTTTCAGCTCTTCCTGATCTTTCGCTTGTTTACCGTGTATTTCATGTAGCTGCGTGGAGATGGCGGCCAACTTCTCCTTCAGCTCTTCCAGATCTTTCGCTTGCTTATCAATTTTTTCATTCAAACCTGGACATGCCGCCTCCTCTTCTTTATTATTTATTTCATTGAATCCTGTCATTAGTTTAGCCATTGCCTGGCAGCAGTTATCATATCCACAACGTATAGTATTGTTTGATGCCTTCACCAACAAAACATCTCTACCGGTCAGAAAAACCAGCAGCAGAAAATGGCACAGCGAGTGCGACATCATGCTCTAGTTTTGCATGCGTAAGAACTTCACCGTCACTTCCGAATAACTGAATTGAACATTATATTCAACATCTGTGTTATATAGGCATACGCACCGTATGCCTATATAATATATAACAGCTGTTGTAGAAGTTTAGATACTAGAAATGAAGTGGTTGTATATAATCTTGGATATTTTACGAGTGCTCAATTGAAGGTCTTGATGGTTTTATATTGAACGCGGGACTGATGGATTCAGAGTTGTGACTGATTTAAAGTTAATAGTGGGCGTGTGATGAATAGACATCGGATTATTAAGAACGAAAAAGAAGCAGAAATTAGAATTCTAAGACACTCTAAATACCGAGGAATAATTATTGTATAAATGCTAATTTTATTTTATTTGAATGACGTAGACCAATGTTCGTCAGCGGCTTTGGGAATGCTTTAACTCGGGAGGTTGGTAACAAGTCTACATGCAATCGATTGAACTACTTAATCATGCACCAGTAAATCAGTTCAGCTCCGGAGTGAAAGATACACAGTTGTGACTGATTTAAAGTTTATTGTGAGCGTATGGTGGATAGACATCGTGTTAATAACGAAAAAGAAGCAGAAATTATAATTCTAAGACATTGTATATATTGAGGAATTATATAAATGTTAATCTTATTTTATTTAGTAAATGACGTATATCTAGGCTCGTCAACGGCCTTGGGAATGTTTACACTCGGGAGGCTGATTACTTGTCTACATGCAATCGATTGAACGGCTTAATCATGCACTAATAAATCAGAAGATGCCTTGTAGATAAAGGCGTCACTTGAATCCCAATCCACGTTCAGGGTCTTCGCTTTGTGCTTTGCTTCCATAATATTATCACTGTCCAGCATCTTGCGCCATATAACATGGCCAGCCACGCGAATAACATCTTCAGGAAGACCCTTCGAATGATCGTAAGCTTAATACTTCGCTCCTATACTTGATTTGCAACAGCTGAGCATTATATATCTATAGATGTACTTCGATCATTGAGAGTAGGTCTCGTTTGAATTGACAAAGTACTATAGAAAGTGTATATCAATATCGTTAATATAATGTCGAAGCTAGTTGGGTGTCTACTCCAGATCACTGCGGTGAGTTATTGATGCACCATGAGCTATCAGGGCAATCTTCTAGGAAATCTATCAGCCTACATGTATATTTCTAAGCAGAATGAATCCTCGCAAATATATTACTATGAAGAGTGAGCCTTTGAGTGGTATGCGACTTGTTGAGTGAACGCAATTTATTTACAATACAATGGTAAGAGGATGTAAACATGTTCAAAATCTTTAGAGTTTCGACAACAATATATCGTATTTTGATTATTGAGAGCCTGTTGACAAATGAAATGTAGATTTTACGATGTCTCCGCAGGGGTAGTGTAGTGATTTACATGCTAAGCTGCTAACTCATAGGTCGGAGCATGAAGACGTGGAAGACTTGGTCCATCAATCATACAGTGTGTACAACTATCCACGTCGAGGAGAACAGATTGTGTTCTCCATATCCGGAATGAAACCGCAAATTGAGACAATTCAGATCTAGCATATGAAGAGTTAAAAGCACGAAATTTTCGTAATAATAATAATAATAATAATAATAATAATAATAATAATAATAATAATAATAATAATAATAATAATAATAATAATAATCATAATCATAATAAAAATAATAGTATTAGGGCCTAATAATTAGGCTATTACTGTTATTATTTTCGTATTGAATTTTTTCAAGCGCCACTGTCTAATGGTCAAATACCAGTCGATGACCCTGAGCAATTGTGAGTCAAGGACTTGATCAAAGTCCCTACGCAGTAACCACTTCAGATCATTCTCCAACCCTACCCTCCGGTCTCTGCTTACATGCGCGATGTTTTGCACTGGGTTCCTGCTTCGCAGCGCACCTCTTACAGGATAGCAGTCTTATTTTGGTGATGCCTTGCTGGCTGTGCTCTATCATACCTTTCTGACCTCTGTCGTCCTGTCTCTGACCTAGCCCCCCCTCGTCGGGCTCTGCGCTCCTTGGCCAAGGGAGAGCTTTTTGTACCCTGGGCCCGTTCATATCTCAAGCAGCGCCGAGCCTTTTCGGTTGTTGGGCCATCAACCTGGAATGGGCTTGCACTTGAGCTGCTCTTGATGCCTAGCAGCAATATGCCTGCTATCTCTCAAGTCTTCTCTGTTTAGCCGTGGCTGGACTGGGAGCGCCTCTGAGTAAGTTACTTGAAGGGACGCTATATATACATTTTCGGAATGAATGAATAACAATGCGACCAATCGGTTGACGTGTCCCACTTTCGACTATCGTGCCCCCAATTTAAAACTCTCATCTCTGAAGGAATAGTTAAAGTATCACTTTGATAGTGCTAGTAAATCATAATGCTTAATAGGACCGGGTGAGTGTTTATTCTAATATATAGACTATAAATTTATGTACGTTAAGTTTGCTATTAAGCAGCATATAAAATAAAACCCCTTGTACATGTAACCAACTTGATTTATAAGTTTGATAAAGTGTAAATAATGTTTGAAGGTATAATGCTTTAAGATTACCAGTAACTGTTGTAGGCCTGAGCATTTAGTTTTGCAAGCGTTATTCAGTATACAAGGATAAGAAAAGAACAGATTTAGGCCAGTTGCATGCTTTGATGGTCACGGTAAGAGATTGAAACCTAACCAGGTACAATGCCACAGATGGAGAGACCAGGGGCTACGACTGAAAGCCTGCCACAGACAAGACATGCAGGTCTACCAGAAACAGCCCACTTTTTAGAAGAATGATGCTGATTGAAACGAGAATCGGTCTTTGAAGTGTACTACACGCTATTCAGAGACGGATGACAGGTAACATGGCAAATGATCAATAAGACTTAAGTGTATGTCTATCTACATAAGACGTCTGTACCGAAAAGTGCAGTTGGCAACTGATGATAAAGGCATTTACTGACTTACTTAAGTGCTACACTTAGATGAGTTCGACACCAGATCAGACTTCACTATTCGTGTCCATGTGTAGAAAGTGTGGCTGGGACTCATTGCTAAAATCACAGTTGCAGCTTAAAAATGATTCGGTGCGTGCAGTTGTAACTTGAAGTCACATCATTCAACAGTGTAGTTGGGAAATAACGCACGAGAGGCTTAGGCCTATCCCACTGACCGACCCAAATTGTCAAATATTAACGGATTTCTTTAGCGTATGATCAATTTGTAGAAACGTAGGGCCTACAACCCTACACGTTAGGCCTTTCAAACACAAGCCTTCAGACTTAATTGCAATTTTATTGTCTGTAAAGCACTACCAAATTTGTTTCTTCTAAAACTCAAATTTTCGAACCTAACTTATCTTTATTTCTAAAATCATACACGTAAACTTAACATATGCCAGCTTTTAGGCTAAATCACTAATGTTTCGGGCAGTGAAATTGGAAATTCAAAACCCAGCTTAGCTGATTAAATCAACAAAAGTTCATTGCGCATCTGCAACTACGAAATTGAATTACCATTAAATATAATTAAAAAATCAGAAAGTTGTAGTTCTATGACGCATTGTAATCATTAACCATAATAAAGAATTTAGAGCGAATTCAGTTTTCTACTGCACTGCGGCAATTTTCATTTCGGTGACTTTCAACGAATGGTATTTTAAATTCCAGTTTATATAGTAAATTCCTTGAGGGGAGGAACCTCCAGGATAAAGGCCATTCAGGTTGCAATATTCACAGTTGTTAAACCACCAGCCTCCGGTATATTCTTTAGCGCAGTGCCTACCATACGGATCGTTGCCCTCATCCTTTGTACTGAACATCATGTTATTGTGGTAGGTAAAGCCGTCTCCTGGTCACAAGATAAAGCAGCAAGAAAAGATATAATATCGTTTATTCTTATCATATAAACGATTTTGTTAAAACCTGGGCTGTCACGAACTTAGTGTCGTGAACATGTTGTGGATTGAATATTGCAGATATGACAAAATGCAGGCAGGATGTAGGCCCCACAGGCATGTATTTGGGCCATTATCCGAAAAATGGCGAATTTGGTAGTTCGAAATAATTTTTTATCCCAAACTTTCTGGCAAGTATGTTTTTTAGTTGGCTACTACATTAAATTCAACTAATCTGAAAAAAATCCACTATATTTGTAATCGTAAGTAAATTATTTGTAAGATTTTATACAGAAAAAATCTCCTGATTTGTCATTACCATCCCCCATTTTTAGTTGATCACACAGACCTGAAAATTTAATATACATCTGGTGCATACAACTGGTGCTTAGATTTTTTGCAATTTTATACTAGATGATACCAGCAATTATTTGGAATACTGCAGGCATTTCCGCAACAAAATATATTAGTCTGGTGCCGAGAAACTAAGCAATTTATCTAAATTATTAAGAAACCAATATAGTTTTTCAGTGACACAAAAAAATCTGTGCAGCATTGACTACAACAGTGTAGGCTCTATTATATGCATTAAGTGCAACTTGGCAAACATTTTCAGAGTTCCTAGTAAATTCTAATTGCTTCCAATTTTTCTTAAATTTATTTTATATGAAACAATTCACACAGGGATGGTAATGACTCTTCAGGAATGGTAATAACTTTTGGGGATGGTAATGTCAAATGCGTCATTACCATCCCAATGAAGATGGGGACAGTAATGAGAAAATCGCAGAATTCTGTTAAAAAAGGGATGGTTATGATGAAAACAACCAGGGGATGGTAATGACATAATGCTGTCATTAATAACAGCACATGAAACAGTTCCATGTAAATTACTCTATGAGATAAGTAATTTCAATCTGTTCCACAAAAGCCATGAAGAAAATCAGTTCTCAATGTTGTAATCTATCTAACCCAGGAAATATAGAAATGGGTGGTAATGATGTAGAAATTTACCTTTTTCAAATTTACAACAAACAAACCTTAATAATATGAAGACACTCTCAAATATTCAAACAAACTTTGTGTTTTCTGTTAGATGCTGACCAGATCTTCTTGTTATTCTCTTTATTTCAGTAAGTTAGCGCCTGTAATAACTAAAGGCTTTCAAAAAATGGGGATGGCAACGACACGTATTTCTATGGACAAATTATTTAGGTTTGAAGAAAAAAGATACCACTCAAATGAGTCTAAATGTGTTATTATTGCATACTCTAGGTATTAATTAAGCAACATTATAAACCTTTGTTACAGATTATTATAGTACATTTACGTAGAAGCTGAATTTCATGCATTGTACATTCAGTCATTCATTCATTCAGAGCATTTATATAGCGCCTCTTCAAGAAGCTACTCAGAAGCGCTCCCGGCCCAGCCACGACTAAAGAAAACAGACTTGAGGGACTTGTAGAACCCTGCCGGTTGGCTCACAAGTACACAGCGGAGCTTAAGCGGGAGGTCATTCCAGGCGGAAGGTCCCACAACCGAAAAAGCACGGCGCTGCTTAATAGCCAAGCGTGCCCGTGGAACTAGGAGCTCATCCCTCGTCGTAGAACGAAGTGCCCGACGCGCTGCAACGTTAGACACTGGGCGGCAAAGATCACGCAAGTAAGATGGGGCACACATCCAAGAACGCAGCTAGAAACTACAGCAGCAGTGCGGTATGAGATCCGCTGAGAGATAGGCAGCCAGTGCAACACATCACGTATGTATGCAGAGACAGGAGAGAACTTAGGAAGTCGTCCAATGAGACGAGCAACCGAGCGTAGAACTCGATCTAGTCGCCCCAGAACCCCAAGAGGAAGGCCAGCAAGTAGTGAGCAACAGTTGTCAATTCGACTGGTAATAAAGGCGTGAACAAGGACGACGACCGCGTCATGAGAGAGAGAGAGAGAGAGAGAGAGAGAGAGAGAGAGAGAGAGAGAGACCACTCATGTACATGGTGGAGGACAGGGTATGGTAATGACTTCATGTACTTTTTCTAATGTTTTTTAAATTTTCAAACATCTAGCAATTAAAATAGTGATTAAAAATGCTGATCTGTTCACTCTTTGAAAGATAAAACGAAAGATGAGTCATTTTCCGGTAACATGGTAAATACTATTTCAACAAGCAAAAAAAAAATTTTAAATCAATTTTGTTTCTTTGAAACAAATTTTGAACGTTTCTATTTCACAAAATATATATTTGGTTTTACACTAATATGGAAATGTAAAACGTTTTTGGTAGAAAAAAATTAATAGCCTTACTAAAATATTTATCCACTCCGTTACTGTATACATATGAGATCTGTTTTATACAGTGTACAGCTTCTGTTATGTATTTTGACATGCCAATATGTTTTTAGTATTAATATTTATAAAATAGAAATAAAAGAAATTAGAATACATATAATTATTTGATTCCATTACAGTTTCGTTTACTTACAAAAAGGTCCACTCCGTTACGGAAATAGAAGCAATTAATGTTAAGTTGTATAAATTTTTTGGCCCAAACAACTGAAAAGAAATCACTTGAGCCAATCATTGCTAGTGATCGAATAAACAGAAAACACTAAAATATTTGTGGTATTGTCTTAAAAATCTGCTCATAGCATCAAAATACCACACCATTTAGCCTATAATGAGTCCACTCCGATACTATCTTTCGAGTGTCGAGCACAATTTTTCCACTCCGTTACATAGCTGTCCCATGCGTTACCAAATAAATGTTAACGGAGTGGACAGGTAACGGAGTAGACAATTTGGGTTGCAGCACGGTAAATACCATATTATCGCTCACGTGTCCTCATCGATCGTCAGTCAAATCATTATTTTGCTCATAAGCGTTATATTACAAATATTATTGGAATTAAATTTATTCATAATCATTGTAAAAATGCAGTAACGGAGTGGCCGTATAATAAAAAAAACACATCTGGTACGAGATAAATGAAAATTGGTTTGAAATTTGTCGGACTATTTATATCGTTGGTGAAGCTATAAATAGCTTACATAGATTACATAGAAGAGATGAGTCTAGTTGCGCGACCACAAAATTGAATGGTTCTGAGATAGAAGATTAATTTTTTACATGGTAACGGAGTATACATAAATCCTGGGGACAAGTTTAAAAAAATTTCTTTTAATTATACTGAAGATACGGTTCACCAAGTTGTGTCTTAAAACATGCACGAATATAATATAATACATGAGAAACACGTGAATTTCTTGGCTTAATACAAAACATTTTGAAATGGTAGACTAAAGCAATAAGTACCATAGCCTAGGGACAGTATCGGAGTGGAACATTTTTGATTCAAAATAAATTTTAATAAATTGCGTTATTGTTTAGAATTACTTTCAAATATCTTAAATTGTTGACTGATCGATAACATTTTAATATCAACACTTAGCATAATCGGACTAGGTATAGTTTTATCGAGAAATGACCAGGGACAGCTGAATTGTGAATTCATGCAATTACCGGAAAATGACTCAGATATGTACAAAAAATGAAAAAAACTCCAAGAAAACCACATGGGACACCAGTTTGCCACTTTTCGGATAATAGCCCATTTTATGCATGTATGCTTATAATTATGCAGGCACGCACCAATCTAAACGATTTACCAATTTCAGCAACAGATTCCGTTATTTTCGATTTTTAAAGAATATTTTCCTTCAAGGCATGAACACATTTTGCTGTTACATAAAAGTTCTAATTCGAATTCATATTTACCTGTGCAGTGTCTCAACATAAATTTCTTGCAAAGAGTTACATTGCAGTTGCTTGGTTCAAAAACTGGCCGAATAAAACTTCACTCATTCGCATAAAGCTCTAAGGGCAAAGCTACTTTTAAAGAAACGAAGACAAAGTAAGTCACAGAATCAAAAGTGAGAAAGAGGTAGAGACACAAACGAAATTCATGCAGTGTCTTTTGAAAAACATACACAAAGATACTGAATCGAACGGAAGTGCAGGTGTTCACTGTTGTTTGATAAGCCAGTTAATGGATACCTGCATTTCCGGAAAATCCTGCAATAGTTAATCGGTATTTGTCCGATGCTGGCTTGACGGAAAACGTCGTGTATTCTGCCCACATCTTCAATCCGTAGACATTTTCCAGTTCGATGCGTAATTTGTACTTCTTATTCATTGTTAGCAAAGCCAGTTTATCGTTACCTGAAACGATTTCAATCTCACTATCTGCTGCCGACACAATTTGCAAATTAAGAAATGCAGAGGCGCGTTTAGAGAAAAAAGGGGCCCAATTCGCAAACCTTTTTAGGACCCTTCTAAGCTTGAAGAGTGTAGACTTAGACCCTATCACGCGCAAAACCAATTTAGCGTATTTCGTTACTCGCCCGTTGTAGCATTGTTATTTTTCATCAATTCAATTTCTACTTTGGCAAGCATCCTTTTCATCGATCCAGCTTTCATCTAGACAAGAATTCGGTTAACCAATCCAGCTTCTATTTAAGCAGTAATTATATTTCATCAATACAAGTTCTAGTCTATTTAATTAAGAATTATTTTTCATCGATCTCACTTCTATTTAGCAAAGAACTCTTTTCGTCAGTCCAACTTGTATTCGACCAATGCTGAAACCAATGCAATGATCAATAATTCAACAAGCATTTTGCTACTGGGATTCTAACACCTGTTCCAAACTAAATTTAATATGCTGATTCCTAATCTGGAAACCGTTTTTGTCTATCACGTCCAGTTTTTAAGTTATAAGGTTTCTAGGATTCTTTCAGTTGTAGGCTATACGCCTACATTGACACTGGGCAACAAAAAAATATTGTTTGTTTGCTACTCAGAACTTTAGAACTGTTGTTGGCAATTTTGGGCGCTGATTTCAAATATGAAATCGAAATTTGTCTAGCACGTCAGGTTTTTTAGGTACGCATAAGTCAGGTTCTACACAATTGCGGATTCTCAACTCATAAGCTTACTATCAGTGAAAACACAGTATAAAAAAATGTATGAGGCATTTGATTTTGTGCTTGCTCTCAACTAAGTTTTGGATGCTGATTTTAAATATGAAATTGAAATTTGGCTAGCATGTCAGGTTTTTTACGTACGCATAGCATAGTTCATACTGCAAATGTACCGCATTAATTTGCGGTTATGTAGAACCTCACTGCTGCGTACCTAAAACACCTGACATGCTAGCCAAATTTTGATTTCATATTTGAAATCAGCGTCCAAAGTTTAACTGAGAACAAATGCGAAAGCAAATGCCTGGCATTGTGTGATACAGTTTCGATACTTTGCTTTCGCTTAAAGTATACGAGCTGAGAATTCGCAATTGTGTAGAACTTCACTGAAGCGTAGCTGAAAAACTAGACCTGCCATCCAAATTTCGATTTCATATTTGAAACCAGCGTCCAAACTTTAACTAAGAACAAGCACAAAATCCAATTCTTCATACATTTTAAATATACTTTTCATTTGCTAATAGTATGAGTTGAGAATTCGCAATTCCGTGGAACCTCACCGATGGTTGCCTGAAAAACCTGACGTGATAGCCAAATTTAAATTTCATATTTGAAATCAGCACCCAAAATTTAGCTAAGAACAAGCGTAAAAGCAATGTCCGATACATTTTTAATACTTTACTTTCTCTGATAGTATAAGTTGAGAGTTCGCAATTGTGTAGAACCTTACTTATGCGTACCTGAAAAACCTGACATGCTAGCCAAATTTCGATTTCATATTTGAAATCAGCGCCCCAAATTTAGCTAAGAACAGTTCTAAAGTTCTGAGTATCAAACAAAAAATATTATTTTGTTGCCCAGTGAATTTATAATGAAACACGCGTTTACCTCAGTATTAGCCGTAAGCTTATAGTCCAGGAAATTTACAGTTAGACATGGGCAAAATTGCTTGAGAGGCTTTTTAAACGGTTCCCTGCACAGTTTCCATTGCTGAATAACATATCCAAAAATCCCTCAAAATCCGACCACGGGGTCATCCCAAAAATACATTTTAATCATGATGGCGGCCAATATGTATAGGGGTCCAGGTCATAGGTATAAGTTACAATAACAAGTGAAGTATCAAATCTAACACTTTCGAGGTCAAAGAATCGATTTATCGTAGTAGTAAATAGGGTAGGAATGTTACTATCTAAGATGGCGGCAAATATGTCCACCAACACACAAAAATATGCATATATCAGGTCAGAGTTAACCTACAATAACAAATGAAGTGTCGAATATAATATTTTCAAGGTCAAGAAATCGATTTATCGTAGTGGCAATCGTGTCGTAATGTTATTATCCAAGATGACAGCCAATATGGCCGCCAACAGACGAAAATATGCATATATCAGGTCAGAGGTACATTAACAAATGAAGTGTCAAATTTAATATTTTCAAGGTCAAGAAATCGATCCATCGTAGCGGCAATAGTGTCGGAATGCTACTATCCAAGATGGCGTCCAATATGGCCGCCAACACACAGAAATATTTATATCTCAGCTCATACAGCGTGGATCGGAGGGTCTTTTGAACTTCTCTTCTGGACCATCATCTTGTCAACGACACTGACGAAAACTCTAAGCGGACTGTCTCTGAGCTGTTTAACTCCTACGAGGCTGTGGTGACTGAGCTACTGGACACGTTTCTCCCAGCACGATCAGTCAAGATCCGTCACTGCCCATCTCGCCGTGGTTTAATGCTGAGTGCAGAGCCCTTGGGCGTCAAGTCCAATGCCTCGACAGAGTTTACAGACAATTGCGCGGTGGCTGCAGTTCAGCAGATGTGCCAGGCTATGGATGTCCTTTCCACTTGGTTAGCATCCAATCGTCAGCTTCTAAACGCCGCAAAGATTCAATTCATTTGGGTGGGTGGTGGTAGACGGCTGGTGAGCATTGACCGGTGGCTGGTGCTGGAAAGTTCCCGCATGTCACCTTCTTGTATTCGGTCCGGGACTTGGAGGTAACTTTGGATCAAGAACTTAGTTTTTCTGAGCACATAAATCAGCTTACCCGTTGCCGCTATCATCAGCAACGTCAATTACGGGTTATTTCTCTCTTCCTATCCTGTAAGTCTGCTGTGATCCTTATCCATGCTTTTGTTACTAGCAGATTGGATCACTGCAGTTTGATCCTGCTGGGTCTGCCACTTGGACTAATTGGGCGCCTTGACAGGGTCCTCCGTTCATCTGCTCGTCTTATAAGGGCGTTCACAAATATGCTGCTGCTTCTGTATTATATGTGGGATGCATTGCACGCCTACTTTCTCCCGGTCCTGCAACGCATCTCTCACAGAGTTACCGTTGTCTGGCGGTGCATCCTTGGCTGTGCCTCGGCATACCTGCGTGATTCTTGTCGTCCGGTCTCTGATACAGCTGGCCGTCGAGTCTTTCGATCTATTATTATATAAATTACTAGTTATTCTTGGTCGATTTAGAATATGCAAACTTGTTGGGTGTTCGATAATAATTATCAAATATAAAACTGTTGTTGCTTGGTATTTAGGCAGCTTACATCATCACGTAGCTAGTTCCCTTCAGTAGATTCAATAACAGACTATAAGCGTGTAGTGAAAGAAGCGGCACTACAATATTGACCGCCGTCTTGGTTAAAATGCATTTTCGGGGGTGACCCGTTGTCGAATTTTGTGGGATTTTGGAAATGTTATTCAGCAATGGAAACTGAGCAGGAAACCGTTTAAAAAGCTTCTGAAGTAATTTTACCTATAGGTTGAATGTTTATTTGATGTAGGCCTAGATTGCCTGGACTAGTACGACTAGCTACATTTTGCTCCGCGACGTGTCTACGACTTACAAAATGAATGTATCAAGCGAGTATTTTGTCTACTTTAATAGCTGTTATCGCACGCTCACGCTTTTTCGTTTTGCAGCTTCAGACTCATAGCAACGTTTCATCGCGCCAGATTGTGATCAATATTAATATTATAAATTTCAATTATTATTACTGGTTAACAATACTAATAAAAGTTTTAAACCCTAAAAATTAATTATCAGGTGATCAGACTAAAACTTTCAAAACATAAACTGCACTGCAGCAGCAGACGGCCGTTGCGACTTGTTGCTAACAAGTTTGATGTTCTTTTGCACAAAACTTAGCCCAAATTAACAAACCAATTAAAAGTTACGAAAATATACTTCTTTGTGAAAGATAAACTGTAAAAATTGAAAATTGATCATAGGCTACTTAAAATAATTCGACATTCTAAAACGTTATTTTATTTTTTTGAAAAAAATATTTTCATTCGTTTGAGGTTTGGGGGCCCTATTATATGCGCGCGAATACTGCGCCTAATGGTAAACGCGCCTCTGTCTTAGAAACCAAACAAACGTCATGCGAAAATTGAATCCAACGCTCTTGTTCCATTCAGTTACGATAGAAAATACTAACTGCAGCGCTTCCTTTGCTAAATCATGTTGGACATGTTAACTTTTAGTTTAGCGCTTGCCTTGTGCAAATAATTATTATCGTGGAGTGTCCTTATTTTAATCAGTCTCATTTGACTTTAAAATGTCTGAGACGGACTTCTTTCTTGAAAAACTCAACTCTGCTCACAGAATTGTTTCTCTGTAAGCAAAATACCTTCAAAATTCTGCATTTATCTAAGAGTCGACTGATGTATACCTAGCCAAAATTCGCCAGTTAAATCTCCGAAGCCATTTGCATAATCCTTCCAGTTTCGATCGAAACTGACGCTTCTATTAGGCGCATTACGTCTCTGAAACACCTTGACATGAAACATACACAATATATTAATAATCGTAGTGTGAAATAATTAGGAAGAAGAAAGAACGGCTTCGCCCTGTTACAGTTAGGCCTAAGCCTAACTTTGCATAGTTACGGTGGTGTCTCATCACCACAAATGTAAGAAAGGTGGTGACCGGTCAGTACCACTTTTGGCTCTGTTCTGGAATAGATTTTGCGAGATGACAGCATTTTGATTTGAAGCAAGTTCAAGCAATGGTAATAGCGAGTTCATGCATGCGTAACTATCGTAACGCTGATAGATAGGCCTACCCTTATGCTAGCCTGCTTTCTTTTTAGTTTTTGTTTTGCATAAATTGGTGACGTCATCTATCTTGCTGCAGTGGACAGTGTCACATCAAGTTGCGTACATAATGGAGTATTGGAGACGGGGAATGGTCACCACAACTTTGTGTAGGCAAAGTTATTGACAGGTCCAAGGATACTCACCATTGTTTGGGTTTACACAAAAAATGCTAAAGTCGACTATGCATTAAAATTATTCATTACACTGCACGAAAATTGCAAAATTACCTGTTACTGTTATTGTATGCGATAACGTGAGATTTGTGCAAAGTGAAATAAGTTAAATTCAAAGAAGTCTACTATGCGGGCAAGCATAGATCACGGTCTATGAAAAATAACTGATTCGATATTTTCTTAATTCAATCTTACCAGCCAACTTTGTCCCACGTTCCTAAAGTCGCAGTAGACGTCCACTTCGATGCTCCTATTAGCACTGCCAGGATACACTCGATATACACCGCTGACATTGTGTCCTCCTTCTCGGATGTCGGAGCAGTCCTTTGGTTGACGTTGAGGACTTTGAATACCGGTACCTACCAATAGCAATAGTGATAGATAACAGCGTGGTTGATAACATTTTTCTAATGAAAATGGAGTCGAGGAACTCAAGATTTTTCAAGTTTACATAGAAACGTCAGACTTAGGCTACCTCACGACTTCATGTGATATTTTTCAATGATTTTGTGTGATATTTTGCCTGCATGTCTTAGCTAACTCTTCCATTTGCGCTGTCCGGTTACATTTCAAAGGTTAAGTTAAGCAAAAGAACCTCATCTTACTTTGTAAACGTTTATACAGATCGGTCTGCGCTGCATCGTGTGCCTTGAGACGTTCGTCATGGCTGAAGATATCTGCTGAATGTTTTTCCAACTGCGTAGATATGATGGACGTTGAAGCAAGACTTCTATTCAAGTTCACCTTCAGCTCTTCCAGATCCTTTGCCTGTTTACCGTGTATTTCATGCACAATTGTAGCTAGTTCTGACAGTTGAGTTTTTACTTCATTGAATCCCGTCATCAATTTAGCCATTGACTGGCAGCAGTTATCATATCCGCAACGCATCGCAATGTCTGATGCCTTCACCAGCACAACACCTCTACCGGTTATAGAAACCATCAGCAGTATGTAACAAAGCAAATGCGACATCATGCTTTAGTTTTGCCTGCGTAAGAACTTCACTGTCACTTCCGAATAGCTGAACAGAATATTCTCTTTAAGGTCTGTATTATATAGGCATACGCTTATAATTGTAAAATTTAAGATACAAGAATGAAGTGGTTGTAAATAATCTTGGATATTTTACTAGCGCTCAATTTGGAGGTCTTGATATATACACCGTGAGGCATAAAAAAGGAAGCCCCTGGAAAATCGTTATAACTCATTCAATAATTGATCAAAACAAATGCAATTTACGCAAAAACATCTATCGTTAAAATCAATAATTTTATTTTTAAAAGGTCCAATAACAAATTTCCGCTAAATCGTTGACGTAATAATAATGACATCATTAATTTTTCCACCATTTACGAAAATGGCATTCAGTGAGGAAGGTAAACACGTTATAAAATTTTTACGACAAAACAAACATTATGGAGCAACAGATTTTTAAAAGAGTTTCCTCATAAAAACTGGTCTCGTAGTGGATAGGACAAGATTATTCGCAAGATTGGTAGTACTCGAACTTCGCAACGTCTTCCCGGCGGTGGCCGTCCGCGCACTGCTCGAACTGCTGACAAAATTGAAGAAGTTGAAACACTTGTTTTGAGCCAGGAAGATTTGCCGCAAACACACCGTACTTAAAGACAAATTGCTCGGGAAGTTGGTATATCTCAACATTCCGTTAATCGTATTGTGAAGAAAGACTTAGCATACGTTTGATATGCATGAAAAACGTAGGGCACATGAATTGACCGTGGCCAACAAACAAGCTCGATTTGACCGCAGTCGCCTTTTGTTGCGTCGCTACCCAGCTAGCCTAGTAGTGCATTTCATCTGGTTTACTGACGAAAAATTATTCACAGTTGCTTCTCATAGCAGTGCTAATGATGATCGTCTGTATGTAGCAGTTGGAACTCGAAAGAGAGATATTGCAGCCGACCGCCTTTTACGCACACGTCCGACGTTTAGCAAATCCCTGATGGTGTCAGTCGGTGTTTCTTCTCTGGGGCGCACGTCAATTCACTTTGTTGAACCGGGGTTAAAAATCAACGGCCAGTACTATATATGTATAGGCCTACAGAGATGTTTTACTTATGGACCTTCTACCTGAAATTCGAGAATTCTCTGAATTTTACATATTCCAGCAAGATGGTGCTCCAGCGCACAGAGCTCGAGAAACGGTTGCACTTCTGACGAATGAAACTTCTGACTCCCTAATTCCTACACTATGGCCCCCTTAACAGCCCAGATCTGAATCCCGTAGATTATAAAATATGGCGGTGCATGCAGGAAATGGTGTACAAAACAAGGGTCCGTGATGTTGAAGATCTTCGTAAGCGAATCATGCAAGCTTGGAACGATCTTGACCAACGAATTATTGACTCGGCGGTACGTGAATGGCGCAAGCGACTTCGCGCATGCGTAGAAGCTGAAAGCGGACAGTTTGAGTACAAACTGTAAATTTTTTACATTGCCTGCTATTTAGCTATAAATTTCATGAATTTCATTGACATTGTTTGAATATTGTTAAAATAATAACGATTTTTGTAGGGGCTTCCTTTTTTATGCCTCACGGTGTAGTAGTTATATGTTGAACGCGGGAGTGATAGATTCAGAGTTGTGACTGATTTAAAGTTAATATCGGGCGTGTGGTGAATAGACATCGGGTTAAGAACGAAAAAGAAGCTGAAATTATAAATCTAAGGCACTCTAAAATTACTGAGGAAAAATTATAATATAGCCTAAATGCCAATTTTATTTAGTAAATGACGTATATCTAGGCTCGTCAGCGGCCTTGGAAATGTTTTAACTCTGGAGGCTGGTTACTTGTCTACATACAATCGACTGAACTACTTAGTCACGCACTAGTAAATCAGAAGATACCAAGGAGATAAAGGCATCACTTGAACCCCGATCGACGTTCCTTCTTCAGTTTAATGCTTTGCTCTGATACTTAGATCTAATTTGCCACAATCGAGCACTAAATATCTATAAATGTCCTTGAATCATTGAGAGCATGTCTCGTTTGAATTGACAATATATTATAAAAGTGTATATCAATTTAGTCATTGTAATGTCGAAGCTATAGTTGGGCGTATAATGTTCTCTAGATGAATGCGGTGAGTTTTTGATGCACTATTACCTATCAAGGCAATCTTCTAGATAATCTAGGAGATCCATGAAGCTTATAATTATTTCTAAGCAGAATGAATCATCGCAAATATATTACTATGAAGAGTGAGCCTTCGAGTGGTATATGCAAGACTTGATGACTGAGCGCAATTTATTTACAATACAATGGTAAGAGGATGTAAACATGTTCAAAGTCTTTAAAGTTTGGACAACAATATATCGTATTTTGATTATTGAGAGCCTGTTGACAAATGAAATGCAGATTTTACAATGCCTTCACAGGGGGTAGCAATAAATTTTCAATTGCGATTAACGATGGATGATAAAATTTAGTGGCTAATTAATCTTTATTGTTTTGACCCGAGGAAAGAATAATTTCTGGGGGGGGGGCTAATTTAATTAATGTCGTGCGCGATGATAATGATAGTAGTAGCCTAATAATAAAATTTATTATAATGATTATAGGCATAATAATGATAATGATATCTATAACTGTAACCGTGATAATAATAATTGTATTAGGCTATTACCGTTATCATTTTCCAAATTTCTTAAGTTAAACTACCTAGTGGTTAAATATCAGTCGATGATCATAAACATGGAAATCTACCATCGTAAACGGAGAGTCGATGATTTTTCCCGAACATTGACTTTTGAGCCGGTGGTGGACGTATAGCAAAGTTGTGGACACGTAGATATAGTGCGCCGCAAGACGTTTACTTCACAACTAACACGACTATTGAATGGTAGGCATACTGCCTGATAACGTATCTCTTCAACAGAGAGAGTGTGAACTATTTTGCCCATTATGTTACACGGCGTTTTCTCAGCATGCACGGCGGTTGTCTTCAGACCACAGTTCAAACATGCTGCCAGATAAGACTACCACAGCTCACAACTAACATCACAATTATTATAACCGTAATCGTCTGTGTCGTCGTTGTCTACATCATAATTATGTCGCCTGCGTTTCTCTGCAGCGTTGACATTTCCATAGCTGATGCTTCCGTCTGTTTTTAATGCTACTGACCGTCTTATTAGAGGTGTCCCATGTTTGACCATAAAGCGTCCGTTATGCAGGATACTTTGCACTGGCTCCCCGTCCAGCAGCCTATTCAGTTTAAGATCCTTACCCTCTTGCGTAATTGTCTTGATTGCTCTGTTCCATCGTATACGCATACGAGGTGCAGTCAGTAGTCCATGGACAGCCAAACGAAAGTGTCAGGAACCAGGATCTAGGAATCCGAATTGCAGATGTCCCTAAGGTATGATGGAACAGAGACATCAAGTTTCACCAGAGAACGTCTGACATAGCAAGAACGGTGACCCGGTTGCTCAACTTTGATGGTGTGGTGAGGTCTACGAAGAAACTATTCATTTACAACGTCGGAGGTTAATTTAGGCGTTCATCAAACCTAGATATCGTATAGATAATAGAAGTATTGGCCTAGATAGGATCAGATAAGATATTCAATAAGGTCACATATCAAAGAAATACCTGGATGTTTGTTGAATTGACATATATAGATCTAAACCTAACTCGGGACTAAATAATAATAACAATATTGATGATGATGATGATGATTATAGGCGACAGATTTTGATTACTGAAAGCCGTTGAAAAAGATAGCTAGCTTATCGGGTGTCTCATTATTATTATTATTATTATTATTATTATTATTATTATTATTATTATTATTATTATTATTATTATTATTATTATTATTATTATTATTATTATTATTAGTAGTAGTAGTAGTAGTAGTAGTAGTAGTAGTAGTAGTAGTAGTAGTAGTAGTAGTAGTAGTAGTAGTAGTAGTAGTAGTAGTAGTAGTAGTAGTAGTAGTAGTAGTAGTAGTAGTAGTAGTAGTAGTAGTAGTAGTAGTAGTAGTAGTAGTAGTAGTAGTAGTAGTAGTAGTAGTAGTAGTAGTAGTAGTAGTAGTAGTAGTAGTAGTAGTATTAGTATTATTATCACCATTATTATTTATTATCATTATTATTATCATTAATAGAATTATTATAATTTTATTATTACTATTATCATTATTATTATCATTAAAAATCTATTAAGCGACACTGCCTTATGACTAAATATTGAGTGGATGGCGTTCAAAAATTATTGGTGAATGACTTGCTCAAGGTCTCTAAGCCGCACTCGTCTTAGGGAATTTTCTCGAACCTGTTTACTCTGTGTACTTAAATGAGATCGTTCTAACCAATCGTCTGTCGTGTCCAACAATTAAATCGCCTCTCCAATAGACTGATAGACTAGTTGAAGTGTCATTTAGATAGTCTTAGTAAATTATAATGTTTATAGGGCCTACTCTAGCTAAGATTACGAGATGAACTTAAGGTACTGGTAAATGAAATAATCTATACTGGAATAATGCTTATACAACAACAACAAAACAATAATCTAATAATAATAATAATAATAATAATAATAATAATAATAATAATAATAATAATAATAATAATAATAACAATGATAATAATAATAGTAGGCCTAATAACAACAACAACAACAGTGACAATTTATATGGCGCCGTAACTGAGCCATGCCGTTACAAGGGCGCCTCACAGTCACCTAACAGTAAGGTATGCCTTAGAGAACAAATAAGTCTTGAGTCCGGATTTGAAGTAGTCAATTGTGTTAGCCGCTCGCAGGGCAGTAGGAAGACCGTTCCAGCATCTGGGGCCGGCCGCCGAGAAAGCGCGATCGCCAAAGTGGGATCTCATCCGTATAATAATAATAGTCCAGTAAAGGCTCCCGAACGGCACGCTCTAGCGTTATGAAAATTTGAGCAAAACCTTTTATAAGAATTTGTAGGTCAACGCGACTATTTTCAGCTCGCAATTTACTTTAAACGCCGATATATGGACATTTTAAATTCGAAGTGGTGATTACCGTTGCATTTCTGATTTCTTATAACGTCATAGGACACACGGCCTCCTAAATAGAGCGTTGGCAACGTATTTCGGGACTTATCCGACAAGCCAAAGACGTCATCTAGCCACATGGTGACATGGGTAACAGCTGCTTATGTTGTTTTTCATGCGCCTCTGTGCTATTATTACATAGAGCCTGCGGATCGCGGTTCGCTTCCCGATGCTGGCTTATTTCAGAAATTTAAATCTTGGGCTAGCACGGTACTTGCATGGGGATCCTATATGGCGTGGCGTCCATTCAAACGGTTGATCGGTGGTGAAGGAATGGAACTCATCCGATCAATTCAGTGAAAAATGAGCAGTAGCGAGGCCATAATTATTCGGGTGCTAATAGTAATAGGCTACTCGCTATGGCATTAATCGAACGTTTAAATTTTACATTTTCAAATCCAGCGGGAACGATTATAGGATAGAGCAAATTCAAATACACGGGCGCACCCGGTGAGTACCAGCCAAAGCCGCCAAAGTTTGGCCTAGCCACGCAAATCAAGTGGGAACGATATACAAAAGTAGAGATAACCCGTGCGAAGCCAAGTTATGACGTCTAGTATTATATATTAATTATAAATTTACTGTAAGTTTGCTTTGTGGTAACTCATAAAATTCAAATCTGTAGCATTCGTTCATTTATTCCAAAAATTGATATATAACCCCTTCAAGATTCATACTCAGAGGCGCTCCCTGCGCTGGGTCATATGAAACATCTTGGGTCTCTTAAAGGAGGACCGGTTAAGATCACAATTATAGAAGTCCATTATTCTGGCAGATTATAACGTCTTGACCGTCTTGCAGCATGATATAACTACATGACCAGTGTAGTTGTGCAATAAGTAACAGACGCCCCACTCCTGATCTTTATTACACCACAGTTATCGTCATTTCAATGCTGATGATAAATCTACATCTACATTTCTATTTACAGATCATATCTTGTGGATGGTCTGTGCAGCTTTTGCCTGTGCCTTTAAGGAGTTGCAGTCTTGGATGGTGGTCTACAAACTCTTTCTTAACCTATCACTGACTGAATTTCTGCTACTGGGCACTCAAAGCTAAGTAAGAAATTCGAATGGCTTAAATCTTTGAACCTTGGTGACTCATTTGTTGAACGGGATGATGCTGTAAGCAACTTTTCGATTTTGCTATGTCTCTCACTAACTATGTGAACGATGTTTGTAAGTATTCATATTTGTATAATATTATTTACATGTAAAAAATAAAACATTATCTCCCAATGCCTTCAATTATAAAATAATTACTCCACTCGTTCATTCAATAACCGATTTTTTAAACAAAACACAAATTTTGCAACTTAACAAGCTTTATTTTTAGAATCATACGCACAACTATATTATTGCCAACGTTCGGGCTAAAACAGATTTTTTAGGCAGAGAAATCATGAATTCAAAGCTTAGTGTAACTGCTTTCACGAAGATAGTAATAGAAGTCACCACTTTGATTTACCAAAAAATTACTCCACTCAATTTAAGACTTACAAAGTCTGAAAAGTCTCACACATTTACGGCTTTTTTCAGAGTAAAATCAAACTGCAACTTAACTAGATTCATTTTAGAAACTATAAAATCGCTATCTATTTGGCCCAATCAATACTTTCTAGTCAGGAAAGTCATGAATTTAAAGCTTAACTTAACTGATTTCAGATTATAGTCAATAGAAGAAATGCATTGTTTGGGCGCTTATGCAAACTGTTGCACAATCAAAGTCGAAGTACCATTGAGAGAAATACGAATCTGTGCTATCATGGCGCATCAAACCAACATCTAATAGTAAATCGCTCCGAGCGGTATTTTCTAGTACACGGCGGTAATTTTCATTTCTGTGGCTTTCAGCGAAGAGTGGTATCCAATCCAACTGTGCCAGACTATCCCTTTAGCGAATTGCTGATGAGAACCTCCAAGATAGAGGCCATTCAGATTGACAGGGTGGCAGTTGTTAAACCACCAGCCTCCGAGATACTGTTGAGCGCAGTGCGCATGATTAATGCCATCGTTGTCTGCGTCCTTTGTGCTGAACATCTTGTCACTGTGGACGGTCAAGCTGTCCCCTGAGCACAAGATGAAACATTAAGATAAGAATTTAAATCGTATAGTCTCGTTATATAATGGTTTTGTTACAGCCATAACTGTCACAGGGTTAGTCGTGTGAATATGTTGTGGATAGAATATTCCATATTTGATAAAATGCAGATACATATTTCTGTTTTGGCGGCCATATTAGCCGCCATCTTGAAAAATTAAAATTTCCACATTATTGCTGCTATGAGAAAACGATTCCTTGAAACCAAAAATAATAATTTCGACGCTTAATTTCTTATTGTAGCCTACCATTAACCTAAGATAAACAAATTTTGTGTGTTTTGGCGGCCATATTGGCCGCCATCTTGGATAGGAACATTACCACAGTATTACCACTACGAGAAATCGATTCCTTGACCCTGAAAATATGAAATTAAGCACTTCATTTGTCATTGCACCTTATCTATGAGCTGAGATATACATATTTTTGTTTTGACGGCCATATTGGCCGCCATCTTGAAAAGTAACATACCCACGCTATTGCCACTGCAATATTTCGATGTATTGACCCTCAAAATATTAAATTCGATGCTTTATTTGTCATTGTATCTTATCTATGAGCAGAAATATTCCTTTTTTTTATCTTTTTACGGCCATATTGGCCGCCATCTTGGATAGCACTATTCCCCCACTATTGCCAATGCCATAGTTCGATTTCTTGACCTTGAAAGTATTACAATGGGCATTCATTTGTTATTGTAGTGTATCTATTAGCTTAGATATACACATTTTTGTGTTTCGGTGGCCATATTGGCCGCCATCTTGGATAGTACTATTTCCACACTATTCACAATGCAATAGTTCGATTTCTTGACCTTGGAAATATTATAATCGGTACGTCATTTGTCATTGTAGCTTATCGATGAGCTTACATATACACAGTTTTGTGTTTCGGCGGCCATATTAGCCGCCATCTTGGATAGTACTATACCCACACTATTCACAATGCGATAGTTCGATTCCTTGACCTTGGAAATATTATAATCGATACTTCAATTATTATTGTAGCTTAACTCTGAGCTGAGATATTACATATTTCTTTGGGGTAGAAAACTACCCCACTTCGGCCTCCATTTCTCGAGCTTTTCACGGAGCTTCGGCCTACGAAGGTTAAGCAATTTAACGCGAAATAAAATGTCGTACGCCACTGAGGTAGTTATTAGGTAGGTACGCAGGCGGGACAGTTATTAGACAACGAAGACTAAAGGTAGTATAGTGCATAGCCTAGAGAATGGTATGCGCAGCATTTTCATCTCAACCGGAGATTTTCGATGGATTATGTGTTTGGATAGCATGCGATTTACTCGCCTTCATCTCAACTTAAGGACCACAAGAAGTAAAATGATTTTACTAAAAGATTGATCATTTCATCAATAGATTCCATTTTTTAGGTTTCTAAAGAATAGCCAATCTACCTTCGTAAGAAGGACAAATTTTATATTTCATACAAGTTATAATTCGAATTTACATTTTACTACAGTGTCCCAACAAAGATTACATACATAAACCTCTAAAGGCAAAGCTACCTTTATGGAGATAAAGACAATGTAAACCACAGAAACAAATGAGGCAAACAAAGAGAGACAGAAACATAATGAATTCAGACAGACACGCTGAAGGACAAACACACAGACTTGCCAGATACCCAAACAGACTAAGTTGAACTGAAGTGAAGGTGTTTACTGTTCATTTATCAACCAGTTAGGTATAATGGCTACCTGCATTTCCAGAATATCCTGCAACAGTTAATCGGTATTTGTCCGATGCTGGGTTGACGGAAAACATGGAGTACTCCGCCCACCTCTTCTCTCCCGTGAAATCCTCCAGTTCGATGCGTAGCTTGTACTTCTTGTTCATTGTTATTAAAGACAGCTTGTCGTTGCCTAAAACAATTTCCATGTCACTAACTGTTTAATAATTGTTGCAACAATTTGCCATAAAGAAATGTCTTGCAAACGAAATTAGAGACCGCGCTTCTGTTCCATTCAGTTACGATTGAAGTACTGACCTTTCCTTCGCCGAAACATATTGACAAAAATATAATTATAGACAAAAATGTTTTGTGTGTGAGCATAGTTATTTAAAGCCGTGAAAATATTTTTAGAAGGACATTTATAATTTGAACTAGAGCCCTGCCCCGGCCGCGTCCGGCCGCGCCGCCGCCGCCGAGATTACTTGGGCGCCGCCGCCATTACTTGGGCGCCGCCGCCGATTTTTGTGGATCGGCGCGCCGCCGCCGCCGCGGCCAATTCTTCGGCGCGCCGCCGATTCCACGCTGATGTGTCTAATTGCTTTGTCTTTTCCCCGAGGTTTCTGTGCTGAGAAGGCCTCTGAATAGTTATTCTACGAGAGGCGCTTCATAAATGTTTAGATGCGATACGATCTTTTTGTGTAACCTCGGCATTACTTTCGATCCACGTCTCTCCCTCTCTAATCGCATCTCAAACCTCTCGCGCACGTGCTTCATGCATATTCGTGACCTCCCTCGCATTCATGCATTCTTGACTTTAGAACTGCCTCCAATTTCGCCACCCCTATTGTCCACTCCAAACTTGATTATTGTAATTCCCTTTTCATCCAAACTATGCGTCTGCGACTCATCCTAAATGTACTAGCCCGAGCTGCAAAACCCTGTGTGCAAACTTTTCAATGTCCTATCGCTAACAACACCCTACTCCCAGCCAAACGCGCTCTACCAGATCAACCTCATATCTCACTCTCTCCCGTCATCCCCAATCACTAATCGTCTCAAGTTCTCCAACAGTGGCGGCGCCAGACATTTCTTTTATAATAATAATAACCATAAATTTTATTGTTTCCAACAAACAAAAGCAAAGCATACAATCATCATAATTACAGTATGATAGTCGGAAAACAACGGGTGTAGAGAACCGTAAAGGGAACAAGTCCCGACTAGTAGGGTCACCCTTACATCATTGTAGTACTCGAGTGGCAGACTGAATAATTAGTTAATTCTACTATTTTTTAATCCTTAACAAGTCTTAACTAGTTAACTAGCACGCACAATATTATTAGTACTTACCATTGGCAATCAAATAGGCACGCAATCTACGTTTGAATAGGTGAAAACTAGTTAGGTACCGTATGTCGTTGGGGATACTATTCCAGATTTTAGGGCCAGCACTTTTAATTGAGAACTTACGGGTATTAGTGCGGGAGTATATGGGTCTATAATTGGCTGAAGAACGTACAGGATAGGGATTAGTTTGAGACGTAGTTTTGAAGTAATTGTTAAATGATGAGGGCAGTTGATTATTTGTATATTTGTGCATAAATTCACTAGTTTGCTGAATGGTTATTTGCTCAAGTTTTAAGATGTGTGTGTCTTGGAATGCTAGGTCCGTAGGAAGATGGGTAGAAGAGTGCCGAGCTTGGTTGACAATAATGCGGAGAGCTCTGTTTTGGAGGACAATTAATCTTTTTAATCTTGCTGGGTAATTAGAAGCCCATATCAGGTTACAATAACTAAAATATGGATGGATAATCGAATAGTATAAGCTTATTCGTAAATGAGTGGGAAGTAAGTAGGCAACTCTGGATAGTATACCTATACTTTTAGCAATTTTTGAAGAGATATTCTCAATGTGGTCGTTCCATGTTAGGTGTTGATCTACAAAGACGCCAAGAAATTTAACAGAAGTTGCCTGTGGTATTGGAATATCATTTAATGTGATAGTTTCTTTTGGTAAAATTACCTTTTTACGATGAGAACAAAATAGAACATAGTTTGTCTTTTTTATATTAATCAGGGTATAGCCAGAGCAGTCATACAAGTAACCAGGGCAGGCGGTGATTTATGCCCAGATAAATTCTCGACAGGGCAAAAATTCTGACAGACAGCGACCAGGGCAAAGGCTTTTTAATCAGAGCACTTGACCCTGGCTTACCCTGCTGTAGCGCCGACACTGGCAGCGGGAAGAAATCACGCGTCCGTGCTGCTCTTCTGCTCTTCGTGCCAAAGTGTATATTGGCATAATATATTGTATAGTGTATATTGTATATTGCAAGGTATTGAATGAAGATTAAAAACAGTTAGTAGTAGAAGTTTTAATTTGACGACACTGTGTGGCAACAGAGATCACTAACGTTGCCCTCCACTGCCTCCAGGCTCCTCCTTCATCCAGGCTTCGGACTGCCACAGCCAGGAAATGCGGTATTAATGCACGGGCGTAAAAAATAGTAAAATATTACTATGAACTAATATTATTTCAATATACAATCGTTGTTGATGGATCGATCGATTTTTCGAGTGACGTCAATCACGTTATTGCGTTGAATGACGACATTTTTGTCTGCGCAGTGATAACAATTTTCGACTGCGCAGTTCAGACGTCGGGACGGATGGAAACGCTAGGAACAGTAAGCAACACGGCTGCACCAGTGCGCCGCTGGGCAGGGCATGAAAGCAAGCCTTTACATTTACATTTCATTTATTCAAAATAGAGAATTATTATTATGGCGAACATATTTCAATATTTTTCTCAGGATGTAAAAAATAATAAAATATGCACCGAATAAATTGTCGGCATGGCAAAAATTCTGGCAGGGCAACGACCAGGGCAAAGGCTTTTTACCAGGGCATTTGCCTGGCTTGCCTGGTGCAGCGCTGCCACTGTTCTCGAACCGCTCCATAACACACTGCATTTTGACTATGAAATAACCTGCCTATGAATTCCGCATAATTTCAGCTTCCATTTAAAACCACCGCTCACCTACCATCATCTACCTCAGGCTCCTCTACGTATAGCCCACAAGCTTTCCACTCAAAATTGAACTTTCACCTGTTCAAGAATCCAACCTATCATCTGCATTCAAGGCCTTCTCGTCCTCAAAGAAACCTACCGTAGCAGCTCCTAATCAATCGAATTTATTTTATAGCTAAGTTATGACATGACGTGTGTTACAGTAGTAGTTGGCATTTTATAAGAGATAAGCGAAAACAATTGCGGATGTTTAAGCATACTCTTAAAAGAAGATACTGTGTTAACTTAAAAGGTGAAATCTGGGGAGCTAAGAAAGGAGCCTTAGTTTTAAATATTCCTAGACCCTGGTGTGAATATAAGGCCTACTAACAAAATATAATCAAGTCAAAGGCTGTTGCCAATATCCAAATGGAGTTTAACACGCTGACTGTTTAGTTCAGCGCTCACCTTGTGACGGTTTGAGCTTCTTCTGAGACTGTAATTGTAAACAGGTCATGCATTGAAAAAAGGAGAAATGCTGAGCGCAATCATTATTGATAATTATTCGCTATGCATTGGTGCTATATAGATAGATGTATAAATGCAAATACAATTCATGCACTCTTTGTGCAGATAATATTATTGCTGAGACTTCTTAATAAGTAAACTTCATCTACCTTTCAAATGACAGCCCCATTACGACAGACTACTTTCCTGGTAAATTCAACTGCAAATTAATGTCAGTTAGTCAAAATGCCTTGAGAATTCCGCATTTATCTAAAGTGGTAGACTACTGTACCTAGCCAAAATTCGCCAGTTAGATCTCCAAAGCCATTTGCATAGTCAGTCCAGTTACGATCGAAATCGACGCTTCCATCTTTACGTCGCTGAAACACCTTGATAAAAGCACACAATAAAAAAGTAGGAAGGAGAAAGAATGACTTCAGCTTGTAATTGAGCGCCATCGGCGAAACCCTGTACTATGACGGTGGTGTCTAGTTATCAGCACTTTTTGGCCGTGTTCTTGAATATATTTGGCGCCAAGGCAGTTTCATTTTGGTTTGAAGAAAGTTCAAGCAGGGGTAATTACGGCGGTGAATAAGAGCAATTGAAGCAGGCCTACCACGCGGACTAGCATATATACTGTCTACGAAATATTAGGTGATGGTAAGGTGATTAAATAATTATTTTCTTTAATACATTCTTACCAGCCAACTTTGTCCTACGCTCTTAAAATCGCAGTAGACGTCCACTTCGATTCCACTATTGGCACTGCCAGGATATACTCGATATACACCGCTGACATTGTGCCCACTTTCTTGGATTTCGGAGCAGTCCTTTGGTTTGCGTTGAACACTCTGAATATCTGCCAGTAAAAGAATCGTGTATGAATTAGGGTCAATTACATTTGCTAATAACGATGGTGTCTAGGAAATGAAGATTTTTTCAAAATAATACGCGAAAGTAAAGCTTACTTCTCGACGGTATGTGAAATATTGTATGATTTTATGTGATATTTAGGTCTATGTGTCCTCTATTTCCGCTCTTCGGTTACCTTTCAGAGGTTAAGCTAAACAGAAGAATGTCCTCTTACTTTGCACAAGTTTATACAGATCGGTCAACAGCACATCGTGTGCCTTGAGACGTTCGTCATGGCGCAAGAGATCTGCTGAGTGTTTTTCCAACTGCGTGTTGATGGCGGCCGTCGAAGTAAGACTTCTATTCAAGTTCACCTTCAACTCTTCCACACCCTTATCTTGTTTACTGTGCATATCACGCACATTTGTAGCTAGTTTATCGAGGTTTTCATTCACATCTGGACATACATTGTGTGCCTTGAGACGTTCGTCGTGGCTCAAGAGATCTGCTGAAAGCTTTTGCAACTGCGTCGATAAGATGGACGCTGACGCAAGACTTCTGTTCAAGTTCACCTTCAATTCTTCCAGATCCTTCGCCTGTTTATCGCGTGTTTCACTCATATTTGCAGATAGTTCATTGAACGCAGTCATCAGGTTTGAAATTGACAGGCAGCAGTCATTATTTTGCCAAGGTAACGGCATGGGACTATCTTGTCTCATCGCCACTGCAGCAAATCTACCGGTCATTAAAACCAGCAGCAACATGCAACAAAGAAAGTGCTCTAGAGTTGCCTGGGTAAGAACTTCACCGTCACCTCCGAATGTTCTCGACAACAGCTGTAGTGCCTATTATATAGGCATACGGCTGCTGTCAAAATTTCCGATACTTGAAATAAGTCGTTGTAATATATAATTTGGATAGCCTATAATATTACGAGCGCTCAATTGAGAGCTCTTCACAGTTTTAGGTTGAGCGCAGGAGTGACAGCCATAGAGTTTTGAGTGATTTAAAGTTTATTGTGAGCGTGTGATGAATCGATGTGGGTTAATTCAGAACGAGAAAGAAAAATAAATGTATAAATCACTTTAAATAGTGAAGAATTAAATGAATGCTATTTATTTTTGTTTTATTTAAATGATGCAGACCTTTGTTTAAGTAAATATGTCATTAATCACCATTAAGCATCTTACGCCATATTGCATACGGTGAGTAACATCGCTTGAGAAAACCCTTCGAATGCCCCACTCGTAAGTTTACTGTTTTGCTCTGATTCTTGATTCACTACAGGATAGCACGAAAAATATCCATTACTTTGCTTGGAGCATTAAAAGTAGGTCCCATTTAAATTGACAATGTGTCTCTGAACGTTTTTTCTTAAAGCATTGATATTGATTAAAGTTGGAGTTTATGTTTAATTATTATTCGTGTCTGGACGTTTGACTGACAGCACTGTCGTGTGTATAGAAATCTATGTTCATAGTGTGCATAGTGCATCAGTGTAACCGTTTAGCTGAACAGGTGTTCAGCAGTAAGCCTTGCATGGGGAGGGGATAGTATAAAGGATAACACTCTTGCCTGAAGTTTTCACGAACTCGGTTCGATTCCCGTAAGACCTCTGAGTTTAGCTCATGCCTTCATTCCCTGGGTGGCAGCAAAGTACAATGAGCTTGCACCTTGCATGGTTGCTACTTTGTTGATTTACGTCTTCTGTGATTCGTGTTCTTGTGAAATGTTTAATCTTCATAACATGTAGGCTACATGTACAGGCGCTTCATTAAAGAATGATAATAATAATTATTGTTATTATTATTTAATTATAGACTACGACAATAGCCTAATATTCTTCCTTATTGATTCAAACTCACAAGTATGCAGTAAGATTACATGATATAGTAGTAACAGATGACATCAAGTTTAACAGGAGTCGTAATTAACTGTCTGGTAGCCTGCAAGGCGCTCATCTGTCCTTCTGCTCAATTTCACCTCGCAAATGGAAGGCTGAGTAAACCTTATGGGCTAGCGGGTATCGAACCCCTGTCCTTCAGACCTTCGTGCTAGCGTGTTACCATTCAACCACCTTCCCGCTTAGTATTGCCTACAGCTGCTGCATGAGTTTCACGTGTGGTGTGCAAGAAATGGCTGATGCAGACTATTTGAAAATTGAACAGTGTAGACTGTAATATACTAGATCTGCTTAGAGCGAATGTAAAAGTAGGCCTATATGATAGATTTATATAAGTGGTAGATTTGTATAAGTGGTTATCTTGTGTATCGAATTGAAAGAAGAAATATTTGAACGCTTATCTGGTTGTGTTAATGCGAATGGACAGCCACGTACTATCATGGTTAATCTACCTATATTGGTAAAGATCAAAGTAGAGATCGAATAGAAGAAAGTACGTCTAACTTAGGTCATAGAGATACGGGAAGTCGACAGTGTTAATCAATAATTTATTTAATATTATTATAAGAACTCGTTGGGCTCTGGTGAATTATTGATGCACCATTGGCCATGAGGGCAATCTTCTAGAAAGTCTTCTAAGCAGATTGAATCTTCTCCAATATATTACTATAGAAAGCGAGTCGTTGAGTGAAAATTCAATGCATATTGATTGAAAGCAATCTACGTACAATACAATGGTAAGAGGATATGAAAATGCTAGCAGTCTTCAAAGTTTCGACGGCAATTAATCGTATTTGATAATTTGAGGCTGCTGACAAATGATAACTTATGCAGTTTTTACGGTGCCTCCACAAGTGTAGTGTAGTCATTAGCATGATTGACTTTGTGACGGATCCCTGTCTCTATAGGGAGCTTAGAGTTAGATCTTGCTCACGTCACTTTATTAACTCCCTATGGCGAAGGTAGCAATGCATCTAATGCCTATCATTGCAGTAGAGTTCAATTATCACAGTCTTGAGTTTTTGACTATTAATGAGTTCAACAAGACAGTGTCTTATTAAAATACAATAATATTACAATGGCAAAGCTATATTAATCTTACACGTTAACTATACATGTATATGTTACAGTGAATGTGTATTATCAGGGAATGTGTATATACCCTGAAATTTTCAGGGTAGATGCATATTCCCTGATTCACTCGGGGAATGTATACATTCCCTGAAAAAACCAGGGTATATACATATACCCTGAAATTGTCGAGTGATTTTATACACTTACCCTGAAAAGCTTTACAATAACACATAAAGCCAGATTTCTATACACATACCCTGAAAATTTCAGGGTATGTGTAACATCTACTGTGACATTTCACAAGAACTTTGAAGCATGTACATCTGTTTGTCTTACGTATTGGCTGTCAAGTGTATGCGCCAACATAACGATTGATGACGGACTATGGCTCACGTGGAGAAGTGGACCTGATTGATATGCAGTTAGTGGACATCACAAATGGATCATGGTATACCAAAATCATCTGACCAAATACTGTGCTCTTCGTCCGTTGTCTACAAAGCTCGCGGCTGAGGTTGCCTATCAACTCAGTAGTTGAGATCATGCAGATTATACTTCGACCGTATAGACAACTCTCCAGCGTCAGGTGAAGCGGCAACAGAACCAAATCAGAAACAAATATAAACTCAGAGAAAACGAGCTTCTGCTGGATGCTGACGTCTCCAAAGATGAAAAATTGCTCTGTGAACCGCGCTTAAGATGTGGCGGTTAAGGTAATTTGCCGGTTTACACATACCCTGAAATGTTCAGGGTATGTGTATAGATATGTGAAATGTAACAGTAGATGTTACACATACCCTGAAATGTTCAGGGTATGTGTATAGATATGTGAAATGTAACAGTCTATAGATGTTATACATACCCTGAAATTTTCATGTATATAGGCCTACCCTGAAATTATTAGGTTATATGTATATTCCCTGATTCACTCGGGGAATGTATGCATTCCCTGAAAAAAAACAGGGTACATACGACGTACATATACCCTGAAATTTTCGAGTGATTTCCATACACTTACCCTGAAAAGCTGTACAATAACACATTAAGCCAGATTTCTGTACACATACCCTGAAAATTCAGGGTATGTTTACAATCCACTGTTACATTTCACCATAACTTTGAAGCATGTACATTTGTTTGTTTTATGTATTGGCTGTCAAGTACGCCAACATAACGAGTGATGACGGACTATGGCTCACGTGGACAAGTGGACTTGATTGATATGCAGTCCATGCCTAGTGGACATCACAAATGGATCATGGTATACCAAAATCATCTGACCAAATACTGTGCTCTTCGTCCGTTGTCTACAAAGATCGCGGCCGAGGTTGCCTATCAACTCAGTAGTTGACATCATGCAGATTATACTTCGACCGTATAGACAACTCTCCAGGGCCAGGCAACGTCAAGCGTTTGGCAACAGAACCAAATCAGAAACAAATATAAACTCAGAGAAAACGAGCTTCTGCTGGATGCTGACGTCTCCAAAGATGAAGAAATTGCTCTGTGAACCGCGGTTAAGATGTGGCGGTTAAGGTAATCTGCCGGTTTGGCAGATGCCTATCACAGTGTGAAATGTAACAGTAAATGTTACACATACCCTGACATTTTCAGGGTATGTGTATAGATATGTGAAAAGTAACAGTAGATGTTACACATACCCTGAAATTTTTAGGGTATGTGTATAGATATCTGGCTTAATGTGTTATTGTAGTCAGGGTAAGTGTATAGAAATCACTCGAAAATTTCAGGGTATATGTATAAACCCTGGTTTTTTCAGGGAATGTATACATTCCCCTAGTGAATCAGGGAATATACATATAGCCTACAAATTTCAGGGTATATACACATTCCCTGATTATACACATTAACTGTAACATATATAAAGAGTGTATATCTACAGCCTTTAGTAATATTATTTTTGTGGGTCTCTAGGACATTCGTTACAGACTTCCAACCCATAGGTCGAAGTTAGCCCATATACTTAAAGCATGGCCTGAATATTTGAGTGACTGGGTCTGGGTCCACCAAACTCAGGAATGCTGCCGCATATAGCTAAATTCAGCCTTCAAGGCCATTTGCTGAAGCATCAAAACATGCTGACTCATCTTTAGGTATGATAAGAAGGTCACTCAATTGTATTGTATTGTATTTGAACCCTTGTTATAGCGCCACTACCAGATTTCCCATTCAGAGGCGCTCCCGACTACTGCTGTAGTCGGAGTTTCACGCCGAAGCGCATGAGCAATTGCGAGTGAAGGACTTGCCCAGGGTCCCTACGCGGCGACTCTGAGGTGGATTCGAACCCGAAACCCTCCAGCTGCAAGGCACCGAACATACCCCCAAACCACCGCGCCCCATTATATTGTGCTGTGTTGTGTGTTGTATTGTACTCCACGTTTATAATGCGACCGAGCCACCCGCAGTAAAGATCCGAGAAATTAATCTCTGATAAACCGACCCGACCGGGAAGCGAACCCGGGGCGCCGACGTGACGAGCGGGCACCAACCCACTCGGTCACTCAGGATCCTACTCAATAGTCGCCAGCCACAGACAAGGATACAATCCTGAGGTTGTTCAAATCACTGGTTCGACCACAGTTTGGAATGCTGCATCCAGGCATGGAGTCCATACCTCAAACAGGACACGAACAAGTGCAAAGAAGAACTACCAAAATGATTTGGGGCTACAAGGAACTGTGCTAAGACGAAAGATTGAAAAGGTGTGCACTGACAAAACTGTAGAGAATTTGGAGCAAAGGAGATCTAATTGAAGCTTAGAAGATTATCACAGGAAAAGATTATCGCAGAAAAAGATTATCGCAGAAAAAGAAGCATTACAGTGGGAGAGGTTCTTCGAAGAAGCACCAGACAAGGCAATTTGGAGATACAGGTATAAATTATTTACGAAGCAAAAAATAGCATTAGGACAGAAAGTCTACAACTCTTTCATTGAAGACTTTCTGTCCTAATGCTATTACAACTCTTTCATTGAAGACTCTTGGAATGACTCGGATGATAGTACTGTCTACGTGGATAATGTCACGGATTTTAAGAGAAAGCTATGGGAAATGGGCTACTAAGCGTTCCAGATAAATTTGCAGTGGTTCTATCACAGGCTATAAATATTATGTCCTCTGAACCACTTAGACCCCAGCAGTCATGTTACGCTATGTGATATACAGTACTATCAACTGTGCCATTGAAGCTTCATTGTCGCGACATTTCATTCTGCATAAGCCCTCCATTCTGTAAGCTTGCTTAGGTTCTCCAAAACCGCAAATATGGATCCGAGAATTTCGAATAAATGTGGACCGATTATCTTGGCGGATTTGAAAGTCCGAGTGGCGAATTTTGGTTACGTTAGTTTTGGTTAAATAGGAGTTGCTTACACTAGTACCGAATGCTGCTGCTTGGGAAGGAGAGACGCTGCCTGATTAGACTATTACATCGCACAACTGAGATCACAAGTATCATCATTGTAGTCGTCGTCATCATCATCATCTGCGGCAAGCAAATTCATGAGGCATTGTTGTTTCCACAGCACGTTCCATCCGTCTTTTTCCAGGCCTTTTGAAGTCGGAAATGTAATGAGCGCAGGAGACCGACCTGCACCCAATCCGACCTCCGCTTTAATAAAAATTAGCCTCCACATGGACTGAAGATCGGTAGAACGGACGCCGCAGATGTATAGTGGCAGTCCTATATCCTAGTGTAATATTATTCTAATTCTAATATAATAATTCTAATATCTGAGCGGGTTATCGTAACCATCCTTGAAGAAATGTCTCTAAAAAATGTAGGTTGCTGAATAAACTCAAATTTGCAACATGACTAGTTTTATTCTTAAAATCATACACGTAGACTAAACAATTACCAGTCTTAAGGCTAAATCACAAATTTGGTAGACATTCAAATGATGAATTCAAAGTGCAATTTAAATGACTTTCTACGATAGTAAAAAACTAGAAGATGTGTTGTGCGCGTCTGAAGAATCTTCAGACGCGCACAACACATCTTCTTCAGTGAAGATGTAAAATTGCGATTACGAAATGGAATCACCATTAAAACAAATCAGAGAGTTTAAGGCGTGTAGCTCATTGAAATCAGTATTCACAGCAGATCGCTCAGCGCTAATTTGGTTTTCTATTCGACAGCGGCAATTTTCATTTCTGCGGCTTTCAGCGAATAGGTGTTTCCTTTCCAGTGGTACCAGTAAATTCCATGATGGGCCTTTGCATTGGAACCTCCAAGATAGAAGCCATTCAGATTGGAATAGTGGCACGCGTAAAACCACCAACCTCCCTGTAAAAGTTGAGCGCAGTGCAACTCATTGCTCAGATCGTTGTCCGCATCCTTTGTGCTGAACATCATGTTATTGTGGTGGGTAAGACTGTTCCCTGAGCACAAGATGAAACAGCAAGATACGAATATACGTATGAATATACGTACGTTATGTGTGTTTGTAAACATGTGTCTTTAGAGGTTGTTGAAAGACACAATGTTAAAAGCTTGATGTTATTGGAGCCAATGCATGAATCTGCATACATATAATCACGAACCAACGAAACCTTAATAATAAATAATAATAAAATCACGAAAATAAAAATGGAATCTATACTAGAAAAACCGATATTAGTTATAGAATTCATTTTTTCGATTGTTGAGGAATAACGTTCCCTAGGCAAGTAAAATTTTTATTATTACATTAAAGTTTTGAATTTATAATTAACAACAGCATTCCCAATAGGCCATCTAATTATAACGGTAGTGAAAAATAAAGCATTTTTTACAAAGACCTACGTTGAAGTACAGTAACTGACCGATTAAGACTTAATTCATTCATGTCGCCTTCTAGAGGCAAAGGCGTCTGTGATGAGACAAAGACAAAGTAAGACAATGAATGCAGACAGCCAGATTGTCATACACGCCATCTGACTGATTCACAAGGTGATTGTGTCGCATTGAAGTGCAGATGTTGATTCTGCTAATTGGTGTACCTGCATTTCCAGAATATCCTGCAACAGTTAGTCGGTATTTATCCGTTGATGGTTTGACGGAAAACGTCGAGAACTCCGCCCATACCCTTGCTCCCTTGAAATCCTCCAGTTCGATGCGTAACTTGTACCTCTTTCTCGTTGTCAATAATGACAGTTTCTCGTTACCTAACACAAATCCATGACAGTCAGGCTGTTAGTCACAACAATTTTTCATACAGAAATAGCAACACCTGCATTTCTCTGTGATTCGATCTCCGGTGTAGGGCTTATCTGTCAGTCTCTGTCTTTGCGTAATCTCTGTATTACCTTTGACCCAAGCCTCATGTCATATTTGTAACCGATCGCGCACCTGCTTCATGCATATTATACTACGCCTCATGCGTGACTTTAACACTGCCTTCAGAAACGTTACCTTTATTGTAAATTCCAAGCTTGATTACTCTCAGCCAAAGCACTTTCACGAGCTCTTGATCTATCTCGATCTCACCCGATTATACTTCTATATCATTCTCTTCATTGACCCTAGTCACTAGTCTCAGGTTCTCCAGCCGATCCATATCACACCATCTCGACTCAGGCACATCTGCCTCAGTCTCCTCTACTTATAACTCCACAGGCTTTTCACTCTCGCCCCTTCAAGAATTCCTACCCAGATCTGTCCGATTCTCATCCTCAAAGAAAACGTGCTTACCAGCTCCGCTGCCTACTCTCTGTCTCTCTTTGTCTCTCTCTGTCTCTCTGTCTCTGTCTCTCTCTCTGGTCTCTCTGGGAACTCGGCTAGTGACCTCATATGACATTTCTGGACAAGCCCTCTGATAATACGCAGCGCTTGTGAATGAGCTAGTGCTCTGTGCTAGGCTTTAGAGTAGCGCTTTATTTCATTTGGAGTAAAGAAACGGAGAAATGTTGAACGTCAACTATTGATACTTTGTCTCTAAATTTTGGTGCTATATAGATAATAAATGCAGACCTCGCAAAAATATTATTGTGGAGATTTCTTATTGGTAAATCTCATTTAACTTAAAATGACAGTTCCTTACTTATATGGACTGCTTTCCTGAAAAACTCAACTAAGCCCAGGAATTATTTCGGTTCAATCAAAACGAATTGCGCCTTATCTAAGAGAATAGACCGCTGTAGGCCTACCTAGCCAAAATTCGCTAGTTAGTTCTCCAAAGCCATTTGCATAGTCATTCCAGTTTCGATCGAAATTAATTCTTCCATCTATGCGTCGCTGAAACACCTTGACATAAAAAACACAATAATCTTACCCTTTCGAAAATTTAGGAAGAAGAAAGAAAGGTTTCAGGTTGAACTTGTAGCCTACATAATAAGCGAAACTTTGCATTGGTCCTGGGCTGAAATATTGTTTGCGACATGACAGCTTTTCTTGGTTTGAAACAAGATCAACAACGGTTATAGCCTCAGTATATTCATGTATACGTAGCTACCACAATGCTGATAAATAACTTTACATTAGCTTGTTTAGTTTTCTTTAGCTTATCTTGCATAAATTGGCGACGTCATCTATCTCTTTGTATTGGACAGTTTCAAATCAGGTTTTGTATAGAATAGAGAATTGGGGATTGGGTTTGGGATTAGTGTGGAGATACCTTATTAAATAAGGAATCTCCTAGTTTCTTTGCTAGGAATTTTTGCAAAAATCACTGATACCCTTATTCTATGACATAGCTTGAAATGGTTTGCAAGAGAACTACATGTAGGCATAAGTGCAATTCAAGAAAGTCTACTAAGCGAACATATATACGGTCGATGAAAACAGCGAGTGGTTGGATATTTTCTTTATTTCATGCTTACCAGCCAGCTTTGTCCCACGCTCTTAAAATCGCAGTAGACGTCCACTTCGATTTTCCTGTAATCACTGCCAAGTTCCACTCGATATACACCGCTGACACTGTTTCCTCTGTTTCGGATATCGGAGCAGTCCCTTGGTTTAGGTTGAGGAGTTTGAATACCTGCCAATAAAAAATTACTGTTATAATGATAGATGACAGTGGGGTTGATAACATTTTCTAATAGAGAATAGGAAATCAAAACTTTCAAGTTTCGCAACAAACGTCATAATGATTTCATGACTTTCTGTAATTTCTATGACTTAATGTGATCTTTTCATTGCTTATCTTAGCTTCTGTTCCAAATGCGCTTTCAGGTTTCGTTGAAAGCAGAAGTTAAACAAAAGAATGTCCTCTTACTTTGCACAAGTTTATAGAGATCGGCCTGCGATACATAGTGTGCCTTGAAACATTCGTCGTGGCTCAAGAGATCTGCTGAATGTTTTTGCAACTGCGTAGATAGGCTATGGTGGACGTTGAAGCAAGACTTCTATTTAAGTTCATCTTCAACTCATCGAGATCCTTCTCTTGTTTACCGTGTATTTCGTTCATATTTGCAGCTAGTTCGTCTTGTTTCTTACTTATTTCATTTACTGCCGTTATCAATTTAGTCATTGAAGCAAGTCGTCTATCCAGCTTCCCCTTCATCTGTTCCAAATCCTGCGCTTGTTTATCAATTTTTTCATTCACACCTGAACATGCTGCCTCTTCTTTATTATGTATTTCATTGACTGCCGTCATCATTTTTGCCATTGACTGGCAGCGGTTATCAATATCCGCAACGAATAGTTTCGTTTGATACCTTCACCAGAACAACAGCTCCACCGGTCAGTAAAACCAGTAACGCAAAGCAACACAGCGAGTGCGACATCATGCTCTAGTTTTGCCTGCGTAAGAACTTCACCGTAACTTCTGAGCAGCTCAACAAAATCTGCTTTTCAGCATCTGTATAAATTATATAGGCCTACGCAGGTTGTAAAATATACAATGATTTAAGGAACAGGCGTCGTATATGAGTTATGATATTTTACGAATTAACAACGACGTGGAGTCCTCAATAGTCTGAAGTTGAATGTGAGTGTGTTCATGCAACGCCTACGCATTTCAGAGGTTCATACGAATCTCCTGCCACTCCTGGTTATTCAATTGTTATTTATGAAGCACTATATAACTAAATACTCCGATAATGCTCTGTGTGGATTGAGACGTACGTTGTGGCGCAAGACCTCACGCGAAGGTCTTTCCAACTGCATGATATTGACGGCCGTTAAACCTTCTCTTAAATAGTTGTATATATCAGTTACATACGTCTACGTTTGTTGTAAAATTTACGATACTAGAAAGAAATGTGGGTTTATAGAAGACAGGATATTTACGAGTGCTCAACATAGAGCTTTTCGTACTTTGAAGTTGAACGTGGGTGTGACAGATATAGGATTGATAAATCAAAGATCTACAAAAGAACTTACAAAAGCGCTCAAAATATTTAATAGTCGTGGATGTCTGACTTTCTTAGAATAGCTCAGACTGACTTTCTTAGAAGTCAGCAACTTTGAGAAATGTTTTAACTCGAAAGACTGGTCGCTTGAATAAAAGTGTTCGATTGTAGGTAGGGCCTATTAGTTATTCAGGGTAAGGGCGTCTATTGAACCTCGATCGATCGATCTTTTCAGGGTCTTCGCTGTATACTTTGTTTCAGTAAATGGCATTTATCAACATTCTGCATCTTACGCAATAGTACAGCGAGATACATCGCTCGAGAAAAGTTATTTAAAGCTCTACTCGTCAGGCTATAATTGTTAGGGGATGATACCTGCTTTGCAAAAGCGGAGCACAAAACATCCACTTGTATTCATGGACCATAAATAGTAGGTCCCGTTTGAGCTATGGATTATAAAATAAAGTAGGCCTATCTATCAACATCATTATAATTTAGAAGACAGATGCCCTTATACTTTCTCTAGATCAATGCGGCGAATTAGCTATCAAGCCAATCATTCAGGGAATCTATGAGGCCCATACATTTTCTAAATGGAGTAAATTGACCCAAATACAGTACATCACGGTAAAAGTGAGGCATGTTGACTGAATGCAATATATATACAAATAAATAGTAAGAGGATATAAAAATGCCAGCAGTCTTTAAAGCTTCGACAGCAATATGTCGTCGTTGATTATTTACAGCCTGTTGACAAGTGATATGCAGATTTTACGATGCATCCACAAGGGGTAGCGTAGTGATTAGCAGGTTTTACTAAAATGACCTCCATCGGGAGCTACACCTGTTCCCTGTATCATGTACCGATAGGTTTTACGGTCATTTAAAAACTTACCTTTTTGCCCGGGCTGGAGTTGGGAGCGCTTCTGAGTAGTTACCTTGAAAGGGCTCTATATAATTTTTGAATGAATGAATGAATGAAACAACAGAGTTTTCTTGAATGGGTAGTCTTCAGTGACGTTATGCTCGGTGATGATGACGACGATGATAATGATGATGATTATGATGAGCTCTCTGCCCGAAGGCAGGTCCATTGACTTTATGCCACTCAGGATGAGGTGAAAGTTAGGTGATTTCCAGTTGCCTTCCTTACAGACAATTGTGGGTGAGCAACTTGTCCATGGCTTGAGGTAGATTCGAACATGCAACCTTCCGGTTACAAGGCACAGAACATACCGCTACACCACCGCGCTCCTAATAATGATAATGATAATGATTATTATGATTATTATTATTATTATTATTATTATTATTATTATTATTATTATTATTATTATTACTATTATTATTGTCGTGAAAATTTTGATATTATTTTTTTAGCGTTTGTAGTGGTAAAAGTTATGATGAGCCATTACCAATAACTGACCAAATATTAGTGGATGGCGTTGAGGAATTGTTGGTGAAGAACTTGCTCTAGATGTACAGGGTGCGGCAAAATAAAGTAATCCTCTGCAGTGTTTGGTTGATATCTCAAGAACGAAGTTGGATTTTTATAAGAAAATTTACACGGCCATTGGTCATTCATATCTACGTACAATTGCCAAATTACATTATATTATCACAACAATTGACTAAGTTATGCTATTTGAACAGAGACAAGCCCACGCTTTATAACGAGAAAGCGAAAGTTAACGCTCAGTATTACCTTCGTCGACTGCTTCCGCAGCTCATTGAGGACTGCAACCAGTTGATGCCAGTCGGGTTCATTTTCCAGCAGGACGGCGCTCCAGCGCACACGGCACGTGTCACGCAGGAGTGGCTGCACGCAAACTGTCCTGAGATCATTGAGAAGGACCAGTGGCCACCAAATTCCCCAGATCTCAGCCCCCTTGACTATCACGTGTGGGGAGCCATGCTGGAAAGGTATCACAAACTCCAGCCGAAGCCAAAGACAATCGCCGAGTTGAAAGCCGCTTTGCAGTCAATATGGGACGATATGCCACAGGCGCCGATCAACAAGGTCATCAAGAACTTTACCAAACGGCTGAAGGCATGCGTGCAGGCCAATGGTGGACACTTTGAACACTTAATGTAAAATTGAAAGTGCAATTCGTAAAGCTTTGTTGTAAAAATATTTCAAGTTGTACCATTTATTTTTCTTGATTCTTTACAAAGTAACTATTTTTAACCATGTAAAATCGTGGGGGTGTCGTGTTTGAAATAACATAACTTTGTCATATTTCAAGATTGTTAAATAACATTTTGAAGTTATATGTAGATGTGAACAGACAATATCATTACCAAGTTTTATATAAAAATTCTAAGCGGTTGCTACAGAATTTGCGACACACTGCAGGGGATTATTTTATTTCGCCGCACCCTGTATATGCAATAAGCGTCTGCATATATATATATACATATAACCAAATCCCAATAGGTACAGCTGTTCATAAATATATTGTTATAGTTAAACTAGACGTTGGTTGAGAGCTGGAAATATTATGTTATAGTAGAAGTAGAAGTTGGATGAGCGATTGTAAACATGGCTAAAATATGGTTTGAATAATTTTACGACGCTGTACAATGTACATAATTATTTGAATTTGAGCATATACTAACCGTCTCGGAAAGCTCTCGAATCCGTTCTGCTCGGGTTTCAATGAGAGCGCGTTTTAACTAATCGGTTACCGTGTTCCACAATCGACGAGCGTGTCCGTAATCTAATTCCCTCTCGAGAAGACTAGTTGACTAGTTAAGTGTCATTTTGATAGTCACAATAACTTATTGCGTTTGGACCTACCCTACGATTACGAATAGGACCTAAGATACTGGTAAGTGTTATTACAATATAAATTATTATAAATTTACGGTAAGTTTGCTCTTAAGTAGCCCATAAAATTCAACTGTGTATAAAGTACTGAAATTATTAGTTCGAGAGACTTAGTAATGTTTGAAAGGCATGCCCTAAGATTACGAGTAGAATACAACGAAGCTGGTGGAGAAATTGTTTATTTTGCATGCGATATTCAATGTAGAAATAATATTAAAGAACAGGTTTATACCAGTTAGTTGTATGCTTTTTGTGAACTAACTATAGCTGCATATTGAGTAACAATTTTATGCAGCACAGAATTCTTCTATAACTACAGGCCTATGTTTGCTAATGATGTTTTACGGTCGTATTGCTTGTGGAGAGTTTATCTATTGTATTGTATTGTATTGTATTGTATTCAAACATTTATAAAGCGCCTCTCATAGGGTGAACCATTCAGAGGCGCTCCCAGTGCGCAAGGCCACAAGAGAAGAAAAAGGTTTTGAGAAAAGCAAAGGTGGAAGAGAGGTTACTAGCTAGAATTCGAGAGCGAGTAGATGGAGACAGCGCATTCCTAAGAGAGGGCCCTTAGTAATGTTTGAAAGGCATGCCCTAAGATTACGAGTAGAAGAGCTTCGTTGTATTCTACTCGTAATCTTAGGGCATGCCTTTCAAACATTACTAAGTCCCTCTCTTTACTACTATCTAGGTACAGACAGTGGCGTACCGTGGCGGGGGCAGATGGGGTGAGTCGACCCGGGCGGCACTTGTGCAGGGGCGTCAAAATATGGTTGAAGAAACATAAAAAAGGAGTGAATGTTGGATAAAAATTGAATAAGTAGAGATAAATAAAGAAAGGTAGAAAAAGAATTAAAGCCACAAAGAAACTATAACTTTGGTAAAGTCGGCTTCCGATGCCGCCCTAAACCTCCCTCCGTTACGGCAGCATCACTCTGAGAGGTCTACGTCAAACACTAAACAGTTTCTTTGTAGTGTTTACTAAATATGCATATTAGGCTATTATCCATAATCCAAATAATCCAGTAAGTTAGGATATTTTTACGATTGCTCAACCCAGAGCCCTCGATAGTTTGAAGTTGAACGTGAGTGTCTTCAAACAACGCCCACGCACATGGGCGTAGCCAGGAAAACATTTCTGAAGGGTTTTAAAATTTCGGGGTGTGCTTCCATTTAAGATTGTTGCAAAAGTTAAGTTTTTTTTATATTTCGCATGTAAAAGCCTATAACAAATTTCTGGAAACTTATTTGGAGGGTTTGAACCCCGACACCCCCCCTCCGCTTCACCAGTCTGCCGCTCCATGCGGTTCGATTATTATTTATAAAGCACAAGTGGATATAACTAAATAATTATACTGTATATGCACTGTGTGTCTTGATACGCAACTGCTTGGTTTTCATGGCCGTTAAACCTTCTCTTAAATAGCTGTCTATATTGTTTATAATTATAGGTCTACGCCTGTTGTAAAATTAACGACACTAGAAATAAAAAGCGCTGTATATAAATTAGGATAGTTAAGATTGCTCAATATACATCCCCTCGTAGTTTGACGTAGAATGTGATTGTGACATAGAGGGTTGTTAGGTGCGTTGGTGTGACAGATATATAGGGTTGTTCAATCAAAGAACTAAAAAGAAAATTACTAAAGAGCCTTAAATATTTTAAGGGCCATGGATATATAATTTTCTTAGAATGATGTACAGTCAGCATCTTTTGGAAATGTTTTAACTCGAAAGACTGGTCGCTTGAATACACACATTCGATTGTAGGGTCTACTAGTTACTCAGGGTTAAGGCGTCATTTGAACCTCGATCGATCAATCCTTTTCAGGGTCTTCGCTGTATACTTTGCTTCATTGATCACCAATAAGCATCTCACGCAATATTATTTACAGCGAGATACATCGCTCGAGAAGAGTCTTTTAAAGCTCTACTCGTCAGGCTATGATTCTTCTGATTTAGAACAGTTGAGCGCTAAACATCCACAAGTGTGCTTGCATCATCAATAGCAGGCCGAGTTTGAGCTAAGATGGATTATAAATAAAGTTTATAGCAACGTCGTTAGGTCCTATTATAATTTAGGAGACCGATGCACTTATACCATCTTTACATCAACGCAGTGAATTACATATGCCTCATTAGCTATCAATCCAATCATTCAGGGAATCTATGAAGTCTATATATCTAAATGGAGCTAATTCTGCCAAATACATCACGATAAAAGTGAGCCGCTGCGTGGTATATATGCAACTCAATGCAATTTATATACAATATATGTTAAGAGGATATAAAATGCTCACCGTCTTTAAAGTTTCGACGGCGATATACCAAATTTAATTATTTAGAGCCTATTTACAAAGTGACGTGCAGCTTTACAACAGCTTGGAACATGTATACAATCGCTGACACGGCTGTACAATAAAATACGACCTTAATTTGATAACGTCCACCTTACAAAGTTCAAAAGTGCACGCTGAAGCAGGGCAAGAGGAGACATTAAAGAACACAAGGAGACTGGGAGAGACAAGTTTCAGTTTAGGGCGAAATATAGTCTGAGTAAGAGATTTGTCAACTGAGCATTTACAGAGTTCGAGATGGAGAGACCAGGAACTAATACTGAACGGCTGCCAAAGGACAGATATGTACAGTACCAGGAATAGCAAGCATTCTCGAAGATGCAGCCTTTGACACAAGGTGTAACAAAACATAACAGAATAGGATGGCTGATAATTCACACCTGCTTATTTACATAGTGCTCTAATATTATGGCTCATGACTCGCTCATTGCTTCAAGTTGGGGCCTCCCTGCATCAGTTCGTTGCTTAAAGACAACCTTATTTTCTCGGGGTCACTCGCACTGGGAGCATCACTGATTAGACTAAGTGTAGCATTGTGAGTGGGGCTATATAAATTTACAGATACAATACAGTTAGTGATAAGCTCAGGTGAGTTCGCCACCATGTGTGACGTGGGCGTACTGTACAACTGGCTGTTTAAAGACCTTGGGAGGCTCATGTTGGCAGTCCGGCCATCATGTCTGTATGAGATCACAATAGCAGTCCATTATTCTAGTATACCAGCAGGTCTTGAACGCTATGCAGATACCAGTTGATATGGTTTTCAACAGTGTAGTTGTGTAATTAAGAAATGGAGGCTTACTCCACTGACCTATCCAAGTTGTCAAAAATTAACGGATTTCTTTTCAGGGGAAGATAAAACTGTGCTGTTGAACTAACTTTATTTGTAGAAGCATACAAGTAAACCTTACAATTAAAGAATTAAATCAATTACAAACCTTCATCTATGTTACATACTGTGAATAATATTCATGCATGCATTCAAGGTCCAGTTAAACTGATTTTGGTATATTAGTCATAAACCAGCAAAGAAGTGTCTGTTTAAAGTAAGTTTCGATAACGTTATGAAATAATCATTAAAGCAAACCAGAGATTTGTAGTCCAATGGATTACAATAATCAGAGGCGGAAATCTTGCATGACAGGTGGGGGACACTTTTGAACAGGGTCAACATTTATTCGTGCGTGATCACGGTAAACTATTTGGTACTTGTCGGTTAATTCACCGGAATTAATTTTTTCATGTACCTTGTCGGTCAATTCACCGGATTTAATTCTTGCGTCTATACCTTGCCTGTTCACGCACCGGAATAAATTTCTACGCGTTTCTTTCCTTTTAAGCACCGTTTCGTCATCAGAATGCATGGACGACACTAACCCTAACCCTGACCCTAACGGTCTAACCCATCCTCTTCATGCCTACTCCCATTGGTCTCTCCAGAGATCGCAGCGGCCAACGATACCGGTAGTGATTATTATTATTCATACCAAAGGGTTCAGAGCGAATAATTCGTGTTACACTGGAAGGCGCAATTTTCATTTCTGTGGCTCTTAGCGAATAGTACATATGGTTCGAGTAATACCAGTAAATTGATCTATAGCGGGAATTCAGATTGCCATGCAAGCATGCGTTAAACCACCAGCCTCCGGAAATTGGGTTGCGGCAACTAGTAAGATTCAAACCGTTGTCCGCGTCCTTTGTGCCGAACTGTTTGCCATTATGGTGCGCCAGAATGTCACCTGAGCACAAAATAACAGGACAACCAAATTAATAATATCGTATATTCTTCTCATAGAAACCTTTGTTACATCCGGAGCTGTCACGGACCTAGTTATTTGTATAGGCCTATGCAAACGTTGTGGGCGAGACATTGAAGATTTTGTAAGATTCTGAAAGCATACTACATACATGTCGGTTACATCCCTTTAGAATCTGTTGTCAGAAAATGAAGTAAAGAAAAGTTTATACAGTCCTACGAATTTTTTTATAAGTCTGTACTCATGCACACACACACATGTATAAATTGTATATATAATTATATATATATATATACGTGGTCTAGAAAGGTACTTGAAAGGTGCTGCTTTTGAACTCATGTACAGCGCCCTTTCCTTCGGTCTCGGCTGAGCTACGGCGCTATACAAATCGTCTTATTAATAATAATATTATTTTTTATTACTATTTCTACTATTATAATTATTGTTATTATTATATAACTCAGCCCACCAGAAACCACCAAAATGAGATATATAATTATACGCTCCACTGATCAGATAGAACTAGGCCTAATGAGTTCATAATTTTGTTATATTCGCCTTTTAATTCGTGTGTTTTAAAATATTTTTAAGGCAATTACTAACTTTACTATTGGATAAGTGTTATAATTGGAACTTTTATTTAGAAACAGAGTTCCCACATAATTGCAACTTTAGTGGAAAATAAAATATTTAAGACAAAAAGCTGCTTTAACGTTTTCGATATAGCAGCTGACCGGACTTGACATCATTCATTTAACTCGCTTTCTAATTAAAGGCAAAGACAAATAAACTGTAACAATAGAGAGACATACGCGGTGGATGGACACTTAGATAATAACTAAAGACATAATTATTTAGGCCTAAGGTAAGACTGACCGACCCAGAAATAAATTAGAGAAGCACTAATGCGGATGTGTTCAGCCAGCAAATAGCTACCTAGTCCTGCAGTTCCAGAAGTTCCATAAGCAGTAAGTCTATATTTGTCCGATGCTGGCTTGACGGAAAACGTCGAGTATTCTGCCCAAAGCTTCACTCCCTTGAAATCCTCCATTTCGATGCGTAGTTTGTACTCCTTGTTCATTGTCAATAAAGACAGTTTCTCGTTGCCTGAAGCGATTTCAAAGTCAGTAACTGTTAGTCAAAACAATTTGCTATCCAAAGGGAAAGCAGAAGACGACGAAGAAGAAGAAATGGAAGAAGAAGAGCAGTCCCTTAAGCTAGCCCAGGGGCAGTCATTTTTTCTGCCTTGGCGATGATTTGAACCCCCGACCTCTCGCTTGACCGTTCAGCGTGCTAACCACTGCACTATCGAAAGCCCCTATACAGACATATCCGACTACATGCGGGGTGAGCTACACTGGCTTCCAGTTGCTGATCGTGTTAATTTCAAGATCGCTACGCTGGTTTGGAAGGCTACGACTGGCACTGCTCCGGACTACATTGCTGAACTGTGCCTTCTTGTTGGCACTCAAACTGGTCGGCGGGCTCTCCGGTCTGCCTCGCGAAATGACTTGATTGTGCCTGTTCGTTTTGAACCACCACACGTGCTCGTCGGGACTTCTCGATTGCGGCGCCACGGATCTGGAATACTCTTCCGCCATCTGTGCGTGCCACTAATGCTGCATGTGGTTACATGGTTTTCTCTCGACTCTTAAAGACGCACTTTTTCAGCTGTTTGATGGCCACGTGTTGGAGCGCTTCTTGGCGAGACTCTTTAAGTGGCGCTATATAAATGTCTTGTTACATTACATTACATTACATTACATTACATTACAAAATGACTTACAAATCCAAACTCGCAATACATGAATCAGAAATCACGTTACTGATCCATTCAGCTACGATGAAAATCCTGAGTGCCACGTTTCCTTCGCCGACACATCTTCACAAATATTTCGGTACAAAATGTTTAATAAATTATTATTTCGTATTCGTCGTATTCGTTTATTGTGTAACCAAGATTACACATAACAATTTACACTGAGGTGGCTCAACTTAAATAAGGTCACACAGGAGACCCAGAAAGGACCGGAGGTCCCGCTAACCAGGGCCACCTGAGAACAGTTAGTAATAAATGACATTATGTGGCCAGCAGTAAATAAAATAACGAACTTATGTATAACTTAACTATTAAATAACTAATAACTTAACTAATGACACAGATAGCACAAATGCCCATCTACTGTACTTTTTACGCTGATTTAAAGCCGTGAATCTGTTTTTGGAAGAAATTTTACAATTTTTACGGACTTCGATAAATATAATATTGATGTAGGCTAAAGAAAGAAGCATTTCTTTGGATTAAAATTTCGGCCAGATTAGTGACGTATTTTCATTGCCGTCTTCCGTAATGTTAATTTCCACCTAAACTACGTAACTGGGCGCCTTAATAAGGCGTCTCTGATGATTGGTATTTATAACCTATTTTAGACAGGAATGGTTTGGAGACGTTAGTTTTGCAGGAAAATATTTCGCAAACGTAAATTTATGGCCTACATTTGTCTTATTCTGTATCTAAACATCGAACACGTTATACCATATAACCCTAAGATATTTATACTGAACGAACGGATAGATAAAATTAAAAACTGAACAGTTCCGTCTGGTAAAGCAAGAAGCGGTTAGGAAGGGCAAGCTATGGAAACGCAAGCCATTACATATTTCGTATAGGAAAGGTAGGATTATGTGAGATAAGAACACTATGGGTAAGGTTAGGTAAGGTAATTATGAAATAATTTAGAACAATGTAAGGTAATGATCCTCAGAGCCGAGGAATTATTCATCTGATACTATTGGTCAAGATGGATCCCACTGATTATGGCCAACATTGTTTATTTTATCTCATGTTCTGAATGTTTTATAACAATATCACACCATACCAAGCCAAAATTCGCCGTAGAGAACTCCGAAACCACGTTCATATTCCCTCCAGCTACGGTCGAAATTCTGGCTGCCATCTCTTCTTCGTTGAAACACCTTGACACAGACAAATGGGCACAAACTGATTTGCACTAATATCCAGAAACTTAATAAATAAATCAGGTAGACAGAAGTAATGACAATCCCTTAAAAAATCAAATACCAGAAAAACAGTGACAGTACTTATCCTTATCTTAATCCTTATTACATTCTATTCATGACGCTACTATTGCACTTAGGTCTACAGCTCTTCTTTCATCCTTGGCCAGCTACCGTTTAAAAACGAGTCAGCAACAATTTTTAGAAAATCTTAATGACGCACCTAGGTTAAATTTGGTGATACTGCTCACGAATTGGCAGCTGAAAGTAGGCCTACTGCCGACCACATGGGTATTTTACTCGTACTACGCTCTGTGCCCTTGGCATTTGAAATCCTCGGCCCAATAACCTGAAAGGGCCTTGGCATCGCCTTGCCGAGATAACTGGAGAAACGAGGAAACTATGTTGGTCTACTTGTGCTCAAATGTGGCTATCCAGCGCTTCACAGCCATCGCTGAAACACGTGCAACACCTTTGCCAGGCAGCATGATATCGCCGAACAAGAACGAAGTTGGATTTTTATAAGAAAATTTACACGGCCATTGGTCATTCATATCTACGTACAATTGCCAAATTACATTATATTATCACAACAATTGACTAAGTTATGCTATTTGAACAGAGACAAGCCCACGCTTTATAACGAGAAAGCGAAAGTTAACGCTCAGTATTACCTTCGTCGACTGCTTCCGCAGCTCATTGAGGACTGCAACCAGTTGATGCCAGTCGGGTTCATTTTCCAGCAGGACGGCGCTCCAGCGCACACGGCACGTGTCACGCAGGAGTGGCTGCACGCAAACTGTCCTGAGATCATTGAGAAGGACCAGTGGCCACCAAATTCCCCAGATCTCAACCCCCTTGACTATCACGTGTGGGGAGCCATGCTGGAAAGGTATCACAAACTCCAGCCGAAGCCAAAGACAATCGCCGAGTTGAAAGCCGCTTTGCAGTCAATATGGGACGATATGCCACAGGCGCCGATCAACAAGGCCATCAAGAACTTTACCAAACGGCTGAAGGCATGCGTGCAGGCCAATGGTGGACACTTTGAACACTTAATGTAAAATTGAAAGTGCAATTCGTAAAGCTTTGTTGTAAAAATATTTCAAGTTGTACCATTTATTTTTCTTGTTTCTTTACAAAGTAACTATTTTTAACCATGTAAAATCGTGGGGGTGTCGTGTTTGAAATAACATAACTTTGTCATATTTCAAGATTGTTAAATAACATTTGGAAGTTATATGTAGATGTGAACAGACAATATCATTACCAAGTTTTATATAAAAAATTCTAAGCGGTTGCTACAGAATTTGCGACACACTGCAGGGGATTATTTTATTTCTGCCGCACCCTGTATATGCAATAAGCGTCTGCATATATATATATACATATAACCAAATCCCAATAGGTACAGCTGTTCATAAATATATTGTTATAGTTAAACTAGACGTTGGTTGAGAGCTGGAAATATTATGTTATAGTAGAAGTAGAAGTTGGATGAGCGATTGTAAACATGGCTAAAATATGGTTTGAATAATTTTACGACGCTGTACAATGTACATAATTATTTGAATTTGAGCATATACTAACCGTCTCGGAAAGCTCTCGAATCCGTTCTGCTCGGGTTTCAATGAGAGCGCGTTTTAACTAATCGGTTACCGTGTTCCACAATCGGCGATCTTGTCCCGTTATCTAATTCCCTCTCGAGAAGACTAGTTGACTAGTTAAGTGTCATTTTGATAGTCACAATAACTTATTGCGTTTGGACCTACCCTACGATTACGACTAGGACCAAAGATACTGGTAAGTGTTATTACAATATAAATTATTATAAATTTACGGTAAGTTTGCTCTTAAGTAGCCCATAAAATTCAACTGTGTATAAAGTACTGAAATTATTAGTTCGAGAGACTTAGTAATGTTTGAAAGGCATGCCCTAAGATTACGAGTAGAATACAACGAAGCTGGTGGAGAAATTGTTTATTTTTCATGCGATATTCAATGTAGAAATAATATTAAAGAACAGGTTTATACCAGTTAGTTGTATGCTTTTTGTGAACTAACTATAGCTGCATATTGAGTAACAATTTTATGCAGCACAGAATTCTTCTATTACTACAGGCCTATGTTTGCTAATGATGTTTTACGGTCGTATTGCTTGTGGAGAGTCTATCTATTGTATTGTATTGTATTGTATTCAAACATTTATAAAGCGCCTCTCATAGGGTGAACCATTCAGAGGCGCTCCCAGTGCGCAAGGCCACAAGAGAAGAAAAAGGTTTTGAGAAAAGCAAAGGTGGAAGAGAGGTTACTAGCTAGAATTCGAGAGCGAGTAGATGGAGACAGCGCATTCCTAAGAGAGGGCCCTTAGTAATGTTTGAAAGGCATGCCCTAAGATTACGAGTAGAAGAGCTTCGTTGTATTCTACTCGTAATCTTAGGGCATGCCTTTCAAACATTACTAAGTCCCTCTCTTTACTACTATCTAGGTACAGACAGTGGCGTACCGTGGCGGGGGCAGATGGGGTGAGTCGACCCGGGCGGCACTTGTGCAGGGGCGTCAAAATATGGTTGAAGAAACATAAAAAAGGAGTGAATGTTGGATAAAAATTGAATAAGTAGGAGATAAATAAAGAAAGGTAGAAAAAGAATTAAAGCCACAAAGAAACTATAACTTTGGTAAAGTCGGCTTCCGATGCCGCCCTAAACCTCCCTCCGTTAAGGCAGCATCACTCTGAGAGGTCTACGTCAAACACTAAACAGTTTCTTTGTAGTGTTTACTAAATATGCATATTAGGCTATTATCCATAATCCAAATAATCTAGTAAGTTAGGATATTTTTACGATTGCTCAACCCAGAGCCCTCGATAGTTTGAAGTTGAACGTGAGTGTCTTCAAACAACGCCCACGCACATGGGCGTAGCCAGGAAAACATTTCTGAAGGGTTTTAAAATTTCAGGGTGTGCTTCCATTTAAGATTGTTGCAAAAGTTAAGTTTTTTTTAATTTCGCATGTAAAAGCCTATAACAAATTTCTGGAAACTTATTTGGAGGGTTTGAACCCCGACACCCCCCCTCCGCTTCACCAGTCTGCCGCTCCATGCGGTTCGATTATTATTTATAAAGCACAAGTGGATATAACTAAATAATTATACTGTATATGCACTGTGTGTCTTGATACGCAACTGCTTGGTTTTCATGGCCGTTAAACCTTCTCTTAAATAGCTGTCTATATTGTTTATAATTATAGGTCTACGCCTGTTGTAAAATTAACGACACTAGAAATAAAAAGCGCTGTATATAAATTAGGATAGTTAAGATTGCTCAATATACATCCCCTCGTAGTTTGACGTAGAATGTGATTGTGACATAGAGGGTTGTTAGGTGCGTTGGTGTGACAGATATATAGGGTTGTTCAATCAAAGAACTAAAAAGAAAATTACTAAAGAGCCTTAAATATTTTAAGGGCCATGGATATATAATTTTCTTAGAATGATGTACAGTCAGCATCTTTTGGAAATGTTTTAACTCGAAAGACTGGTCGCTTGAATACACACATTCGATTGTAGGGTCTACTAGTTACTCAGGGTTAAGGCGTCATTTGAACCTCGATCGATCAATCCTTTTCAGGGTCTTCGCTGTATACTTTGCTTCATTGATCACCAATAAGCATCTCACGCAATATTATTTACAGCGAGATACATCGCTCGAGAAGAGTCTTTTAAAGCTCTACTCGTCAGGCTATGATTCTTCTGATTTAGAACAGTTGAGCGCTAAACATCCACAAGTGTGCTTGCATCATCAATAGCAGGCCGAGTTTGAGCTAAGATGGATTATAAATAAAGTTTATAGCAACGTCGTTAGGTCCTATTATAATTTAGGAGACCGATGCACTTATACCATCTTTACATCAACGCAGTGAATTACATATGCCTCATTAGCTATCAATCCAATCATTCAGGGAATCTATGAAGTCTATATATCTAAATGGAGCTAATTCTGCCAAATACATCACGATAAAAGTGAGCCGCTGCGTGGTATATATGCAACTCAATGCAATTTATATACAATATATGTTAAGAGGATATAAAATGCTCACCGTCTTTAAAGTTTCGACGGCGATATACCAAATTTAATTATTTAGAGCCTATTTACAAAGTGACGTGCAGCTTTACAACAGCTTGGAACATGTATACAATCGCTGACACGGCTGTACAATAAAATACGACCTTAATTTGATAACGTCCACCTTACAAAGTTCAAAAGTGCACGCTGAAGCAGGGCAAGAGGAGACATTAAAGAACACAAGGAGACTGGGAGAGACAAGTTTCAGTTTAGGGCGAAATATAGTCTGAGTAAGAGATTTGTCAACTGAGCATTTACAGAGTTCGAGATGGAGAGACCAGGAACTAATACTGAACGGCTGCCAAAGGACAGATATGTACAGTACCAGGAATAGCAAGCATTCTCGAAGATGCAGCCTTTGACACAAGGTGTAACAAAACATAACAGAATAGGATGGCTGATAATTCACACCTGCTTATTTACATAGTGCTCTAATATTATGGCTCATGACTCGCTCATTGCTTCAAGTTGGGGCCTCCCTGCATCAGTTCGTTGCTTAAAGACAACCTTATTTTCTCGGGGTCACTCGCACTGGGAGCATCACTGATTAGACTAAGTGTAGCATTGTGAGTGGGGCTATATAAATTTACAGATACAATACAGTTAGTGATAAGCTCAGGTGAGTTCGCCACCATGTGTGACGTGGGCGTACTGTACAACTGGCTGTTTAAAGACCTTGGGAGGCTCATGTTGGCAGTCCGGCCATCATGTCTGTATGAGATCACAATAGCAGTCCATTATTCTAGTATACCAGCAGGTCTTGAACGCTATGCAGATACCAGTTGATATGGTTTTCAACAGTGTAGTTGTGTAATTAAGAAATGGAGGCTTACTCCACTGACCTATCCAAGTTGTCAAAAATTAACGGATTTCTTTTCAGGGGAAGATAAAACTGTGCTGTTGAACTAACTTTATTTGTAGAAGCATACAAGTAAACCTTACAATTAAAGAATTAAATCAATTACAAACCTTCATCTATGTTACATACTGTGAATAATATTCATGCATGCATTCAAGGTCCAGTTAAACTGATTTTGGTATATTAGTCATAAACCAGCAAAGAAGTGTCTGTTTAAAGTAAGTTTCGATAACGTTATGAAATAATCATTAAAGCAAACCAGAGATTTGTAGTCCAATGGATTACAATAATCAGAGGCGGAAATCTTGCATGACAGGTGGGGGACACTTTTGAACAGGGTCAACATTTATTCGTGCGTGATCACGGTAAACTATTTGGTACTTGTCGGTTAATTCACCGGAATTAATTTTTTCATGTACCTTGTCGGTCAATTCACCGGATTTAATTCTTGCGTCTATACCTTGCCTGTTCACGCACCGGAATAAATTTCTACGCGTTTCTTTCCTTTTAAGCACCGTTTCGTCATCAGAATGCATGGACGACACTAACCCTAACCCTGACCCTAACGGTCTAACCCATCCTCTTCATGCCTACTCCCATTGGTCTCTCCAGAGATCGCAGCGGCCAACGATACCGGTAGTGATTATTATTATTCATACCAAAGGGTTCAGAGCGAATAATTCGTGTTACACTGGAAGGCGCAATTTTCATTTCTGTGGCTCTTAGCGAATAGTACATATGGTTCGAGTAATACCAGTAAATTGATCTATAGCGGGAATTCAGATTGCCATGCAAGCATGCGTTAAACCACCAGCCTCCGGAAATTGGGTTGCGGCAACTAGTAAGATTCAAACCGTTGTCCGCGTCCTTTGTGCCGAACTGTTTGCCATTATGGTGCGCCAGAATGTCACCTGAGCACAAAATAACAGGACAACCAAATTAATAATATCGTATATTCTTCTCATAGAAACCTTTGTTACATCCGGAGCTGTCACGGACCTAGTTATTTGTATAGGCCTATGCAAACGTTGTGGGCGAGACATTGAAGATTTTGTAAGATTCTGAAAGCATACTACATACATGTCGGTTACATCCCTTTAGAATCTGTTGTCAGAAAATGAAGTAAAGAAAAGTTTATACAGTCCTACGAATTTTTTTATAAGTCTGTACTCATGCACACACACACATGTATAAATTGTATATATAATTATATATATATATATACGTGGTCTAGAAAGGTACTTGAAAGGTGCTGCTTTTGAACTCATGTACAGCGCCCTTTCCTTCGGTCTCGGCTGAGCTACGGCGCTATACAAATCGTCTTATTAATAATAATATTATTTTTTATTACTATTTCTACTATTATAATTATTGTTATTATTATATAACTCAGCCCACCAGAAACCACCAAAATGAGATATATAATTATACGCTCCACTGATCAGATAGAACTAGGCCTAATGAGTTCATAATTTTGTTATATTCGCCTTTTAATTCGTGTGTTTTAAAATATTTTTAAGGCAATTACTAACTTTACTATTGGATAAGTGTTATAATTGGAACTTTTATTTAGAAACAGAGTTCCCACATAATTGCAACTTTAGTGGAAAATAAAATATTTAAGACAAAAAGCTGCTTTAACGTTTTCGATATAGCAGCTGACCGGACTTGACATCATTCATTTAACTCGCTTTCTAATTAAAGGCAAAGACAAATAAACTGTAACAATAGAGAGACATACGCGGTGGATGGACACTTAGATAATAACTAAAGACATAATTATTTAGGCCTAAGGTAAGACTGACCGACCCAGAAATAAATTAGAGAAGCACTAATGCGGATGTGTTCAGCCAGCAAATAGCTACCTAGTCCTGCAGTTCCAGAAGTTCCATAAGCAGTAAGTCTATATTTGTCCGATGCTGGCTTGACGGAAAACGTCGAGTATTCTGCCCAAAGCTTCACTCCCTTGAAATCCTCCATTTCGATGCGTAGTTTGTACTCCTTGTTCATTGTCAATAAAGACAGTTTCTCGTTGCCTGAAGCGATTTCAAAGTCAGTAACTGTTAGTCAAAACAATTTGCTATCCAAAGGGAAAGCAGAAGACGACGAAGAAGAAGAAATGGAAGAAGAAGAGCAGTCCCTTAAGCTAGCCCAGGGGCAGTCATTTTTTCTGCCTTGGCGATGATTTGAACCCCCGACCTCTCGCTTGACCGTTCAGCGTGCTAACCACTGCACTATCGAAAGCCCCTATACAGACATATCCGACTACATGCGGGGTGAGCTACACTGGCTTCCAGTTGCTGATCGTGTTAATTTCAAGATCGCTACGCTGGTTTGGAAGGCTACGACTGGCACTGCTCCGGACTACATTGCTGAACTGTGCCTTCTTGTTGGCACTCAAACTGGTCGACGGGCTCTCCGGTCTGCCTCGCGAAATGACTTGATTGTATGTTCGTTTCGAACCACCACACGTGCTCGTCGGGACTTCTCGATTGCGGCGCCACGGATCTGGAATACTCTTCCGCCATCTGTGCGTGCCACTAATGCTGCATGTGGTTACATGGTTTTCTCTCGACTCTTAAAGACGCACTTTTTCAGCTGTTTGATGGCCACGTGTTGAGCGCTTCTGTGAGACTCTTAAGTGGCGCTATATAAATGTCTTGTTACATTACATTACATTACATTACATTACATTACAGAAATGACTTACAAATCCAAACTCGCAATACATGAATCAGAAATCACGTTACTGATCCATTCAGCTACGATGAAAATCCTGAGTGCCACGTTTCCTTCGCCGACACATCTTCACAAATATTTCGGTACAAAATGTTTAATAAATTATTATTTCGTATTCGTCGTATTCGTTTATTGTGTAACCAAGATTACACATAACAATTTACACTGAGGTGGCTCAACTTAAATAAGGTCACACAGGAGACCCAGAAGGGGCCGGAGGTCCCGCTAACCAGGGCCACCTGAGAACAGTTAGTAATAAATGACATTATGTGGCCAGCAGTAAATAAAATAACGAACTTATGTATAACTTAACTATTAAATAACTAATAACTTAACTAATGACACAGATAGCACAAATGCCCATCTACTGTACTTTTTACGCTGATTTAAAGCCGTGAATCTGTTTTTGGAAGAAATTTTACAATTTTTACGGACTTCGATAAATATAATATTGATGTAGGCTAAAGAAAGAAGCATTTCTTTGGATTAAAATTTCGGCCAGATTAGTGACGTATTTTCATTGCCGTCTTCCGTAATGTTAATTTCCACCTAAACTACGTAACTGGGCGCCTTAATAAGGCGTCTCTGATGATTGGTATTTATAACCTATTTTAGACAGGAATGGTTTGGAGACGTTAGTTTTGCAGGAAAATATTTCGCAAACGTAAATTTATGGCCTACATTTGTCTTATTCTGTATCTAAACATCGAACACGTTATACCATATAACCCTAAGATATTTATACTGAACGAACGGATAGATAAAATTAAAAACTGAACAGTTCCGTCTGGTAAAGCAAGAAGCGGTTAGGAAGGGCAAGCTATGGAAACGCAAGCCATTACATATTTCGTATAGGAAAGGTAGGATTATGTGAGATAAGAACACTATGGGTAAGGTTAGGTAAGGTAATTATGAAATAATTTAGAACAATGTAAGGTAATGATCCTCAGAGCCGAGGAATTATTCATCTGATACTATTGGTCAAGATGGATCCCACTGATTATGGCCAACATTGTTTATTTTATCTCATGTTCTGAATGTTTTATAACAATATCACACCATACCAAGCCAAAATTCGCCGTAGAGAACTCCGAAACCACGTTCATATTCCCTCCAGCTACGGTCGAAATTCTGGCTGCCATCTCTTCTTCGTTGAAACACCTTGACACAGACAAATGGGCACAAACTGATTTGCACTAATATCCAGAAACTTAATAAATAAATCAGGTAGACAGAAGTAATGACAATCCCTTAAAAAATCAAATACCAGAAAAACAGTGACAGTACTTATCCTTATCTTAATCCTTATTACATTCTATTCATGACGCTACTATTGCACTTAGGTCTACAGCTCTTCTTTCATCCTTGGCCAGCTACCGTTTAAAAACGAGTCAGCAACAATTTTTAGAAAATCTTAATGACGCACCTAGGTTAAATTTGGTGATACTGCTCACGAATTGGCAGCTGAAAGTAGGCCTACTGCCGACCACATGGGTATTTTACTCGTACTACGCTCTGTGCCCTTGGCATTTGAAATCCTCGGCCCAATAACCTGAAAGGGCCTTGGCATCGCCTTGCCGAGATAACTGGAGAAACGAGGAAACTATGTTGGTCTACTTGTGCTCAAATGTGGCTATCCAGCGCTTCACAGCCATCGCTGAAACACGTGCAACACCTTTGCCAGGCAGCATGATATCGCCGAAGACTAATCATTGCAGCAAAAACATTTCGTCCCCTTTCTTTACTTCTGAAGGATCGCACATGTATGTATATCGAGGAAAATAATAAAAATAATTATTATTTTTTATAATAATAGTAGTTGTAGTAGTAGTAGTAGTAGTAGTAGTAGTAGTAGTAGTAGTAGTAGTAGTAGTAGTAGTAGTAGTAGTAGCAGTAGCAGTAGCAGTAGCAGTAGCAGTAGCAGTAGCAGTAGCAGTAGCAGTAGTAATGATAATAAATAATAGAAAAACAACAGTACATATTAACTGTGAAAATTAACTCATATTGCTTTAAAATAACACTATAACATTAATGTTCAGTGATTTTTCTATTTCTTACAAGCCAGTTCTCTGCCGAACTATTGAAATCGCAGTAGACGTCCGTTTCAATTCGTCGAGTTACGCTGCCTGGATAGATTCGATATATTCCGCTGATATTGAAACCCATTTCTCGGATGTCTGTGCAGTCTCGCGGTCCAAATTCAGCCCCGTAAATACCTGCCAGAAAAAGGCCATATTCGCATATATACCTTCAAATGAATCAAATCATTCCATTCCTATGGTCATCCGCTGGTCGTTTCAATTCATATCTAAGGACAGAAATTCAACTAAGATGCGATGCACTTACTCTGCAAAAGTTTATCCACATTTCCAGCCGCTCTTTCGGATTCCATGTGTGCTGAAAGTCTTTCCAACTGCGTGGCGATGGCGGCCGTTGAAGCAAGATTTCTATCCAATTTCTCCTTCAGGTCTTCCATTTCCTTTGCTTGTCTATCAATTTTTTCATTCAGACCTTGACATGCAGCTTGTTCGTCTTCTTTCTTATCATTGACTGCCGTCATCAGTTTAGCCATTGCCTGGCAGCAGTTATCATTGCCACAACGGATCTCATTGTCTGATGCATTCACCGACACAACAGCTCTACCGGTCAGAAATACCACCAGCAGGAAAGGACACAGCGTGTACGACATCATGCTCTAGTTGTGTCTGCGTAAGAACTTCACCAACACTTCCGAATAGTTGAATACAGTCTTTTATTCAGCATCTGTATGAAAATAGGCATACGGTTGTTGTAAAAAGTTATGAGCGCTAAACCGTGAGACTCTAGCACTTTGAACTTGAGATTCTAGTACTTTGAACTTGAGAATGGGCATGTCAGATAAAGTGTTGTAAGAGTCGCGTGAGAATGACTGATGTAAAGTTGATGGAGAGCGTAGGGGTGACAGATCGAGGGTGATCAAGTCAGAGAATCTACAAGTAAGCCACTAAAGCGCTTTATATATTTGGGAGTTAAATTTATGTGCATTTTTGTTTTATTGAATAACCTGGATGACCTAGACTCATATTCTAACTCTGATTTTAGAGGAACAATAATGGTTTTATATTATTATTATTATTATTATTATTATTATTATTTTTATTATTATTATTATTATTATTATTATTATTATTATTATTATTATTATTATTATTATTATTATTATTATTATTATTATTATTATTATTTATAATTATTATTATTACTATTATCATTATTATTGCCTATTATTATTATTATTACTACTATTATATATGTATATATATGACGTATTGTATTGTATTGTATTTGAACACTTGTTATAGCGCCCCTACCAGATTGCCCATTCAGAGGCGCTCCCGACTACTGCGCGGACGCTGAATCGGAGTTTCACGCCGAAGCGCATGAGCAATTGCGAGTGAAGGACTTGCCCAGGGTCCCTACGCGGCGGCTTTGAGGTGGATTCGAACCCGCAACCCTCCAGCTGCAAGGCACCGAACATACCCCTATACCACCGCGCCCCAGGATATTGTGTTGTATTGTATTGTGTTGTATTGTACTCCACGTTTATATTGCGACCGAGCCACCCGCAGTAAAGATCTGAGAAATTAATCTCTGATAAACCGACCGACCGGGAAGCGAACTCGGGCCGCCGACGTGACGAGCGGGCTACCAACCCACTCGGCCACTCAGGATCCCCTTTTTTATATAATATATGTATATATAATTATGTATATATAAATGAAAGACCATTATATTTTAGCCAACCATGTTTGAGGTCAAGGTCCAGCCTGATGCCGATGATGTCCTCTCCTGCCCTACGGCAATTTCTGACTGACGGCTCTTCGTGTGATTTCGTTTGATCCAACAACCGTTGTTAGTGATGTTTATTGGATTGCTCTGTTTTACTACGGCTCTGTTAGATTGTATTGTATTGTATTGTATTGTATTGTATTTGAACACTTGTTATAGCGCCCCAACCAGATTTCCCATTCAGAGGCGCTCCCGACTACTGCGCGAACGCTGAATCGGAGTTTCACGCCGAAGCGCATGAGCAATTGCGAGTGAAGGACTTGCCCAGGGTCCCTACGCGGCGACTTTGAGGTGGATCCGAACCCGCAACCCTCCAGCTGCAAGGCACCGAACATACCCCTACACCACCGCGCCCCAGTTGTATTGTGATGTGTTGTATTGTGTGTTGTATTGTACTCCACGTTTATAATGCGACCGAGCCACCCGCAGTAAAGATCCGAGAAATTAATCTCTGATAATCCGACCCGACCGGGAAGCGAACCCGGGGCGCCGGCGCGGCGAGCGGGCACCAACCCACTCGGCCACTCAGGATCCCTAGATAAGCTGGTAGTATTTTTTACAAAGTCAACAGATTACGCGTACTATTGTCAAGTACAAGACTTAGTGTTGCTTTTCTGGGCCACGCTTGTGAACACCACCTCAGATTCATTCATTCATTCATTCATTCAGAACATTTATGTAGCGCCCTTTCAAGAAGCTACTCAGGAGCGCTCCCGGCTCAGCCACGACTACAGAAAAAAGTCTTGAGAGACTTGTTGAGCCTGACGGATGGCGGAGCTTAAGCGGGAGGTCATTCCAGATGGAAGGGCCCTTAACCGAAAAAGCACGTCGCTGCCTAATAGCCAAGCGAGCCCGTGGAACTAAGAGCTCACCCCTCGTCGCAGAGCAAACGCCCGACGCGCTGCAACGTCCGACACTGGGCGGCAAAGATCGCGTACGTACACGTAAAATGGAGCGCAGCCAAGAACGCAGATGTAACCAGAAAGCATTAATACCACATGGCTGGGACGGGATCATAAAAGAATCTAGTCACAGGTCTCTAAATCTAACATCTGTTTATTTAAACGGCTGTTGTAAAACTTTACGAGCGCTTAACCGAAGACTTTGAATTTTAGCGTCGGCGTGACAGATAACAGGGTCGGAAGAGCTCGTGGAAGTTACTGATTTAAAATTGATAGTGAGTGTGTGAGTGACAGATAATAGGGTGGTCAAGTAAAAGAATCAAGAGTAAGTTGTAATTGTAATTGTAATTTCAGTCTTACATTTATCAAGCGTCACTTCGAAAATAAACTCATCAGTGGCGCTCCCGACCAATGAAATTACTGTGGAGAAAAAAGACTTTAGGCGCTTGCGAAACTGTGGAAAGGACAAACAGAGGAGCTCGAGATGCAGCTCTCGAGAATGGCGATTCTTGCTGGTGGGTTTGAACACAGGCAAAGCTTCTGGACTGAGCTGTAGGAGTATGCACGTGAGAGACAGTCAGAAGTTCATGGACAGGTGTCCTGTTTGCTACGACCCTGGAACAAGGAGACTGAAATCTAGAGACTGAAATTCAGCTGTCCCTACTGTACGATCAAGCAGAGCCAACGAGACAGTTGCGCATAAGAGTCAGTATCACGTAATTGCTTTTATGATCCTGAGGGATTATTATCAGTAGTGTAGTCCTAAAAAATGAAGTGGGGGAACGCCTGTATATTGAAGTAAGCAAAAAGTGCCATCTTGCAAGAATTTTGCATAGTGTGCGAAAAAAAGTGGGGGAACCGCGTTCCCCCACGTTCCCCCACTACACCACTGATTATTATCGGGCAAAAGAAATAATAACTATAATAATAGTATTAATAATAATAATAATTCAAGGACCTCCATGGCGTCACTGTATATTGTATAATGCTTAAGACATGAGTCCGCGGTCGCTACAATGCAGAGTATTTACTAGAACCAAACTCAAAGGAAAATCCGGTGAAAAACTAAGAGTGAAATTAGAGACGACTCGGAAACAGCGTATACGGAGGAAATGAGTCTAGAAATAAATGAGTTTTTACTCCATTAATTATTCAGAATGTTCCTGCGGTTGGGTTTCAAGGTATATCTGTGAGCTACGAAGACATTTATGAAATTTGAAATGTATTGCAATCCACTAGCTTTCCTCCTGCAGCGGATGTCGTACCGGATCATCGCTTTGGTCTGGCGGTCCTGCCTGGACCTCGCCCCGGCCTCTCTTCGTAACCTCTGCTGCCCTCCTTTAGTGGCTCAGGTCGTCGTTCTCCCCGCTCTAATGAGCGGGGCGTGCTCATCATCTTTGTTGCTGTCTTTTGGTCTTTCATTTCCCTTGTCCACAAGCGTTTGTAAACTATTCTTTTCGATCGTGGTTTGGTGTTGTCAGGTCGGGAGCGCCACTGAGGAGTATCACTTGAAGTGGAGCTATATAAATTTACGATTACGATTACGATTACGATTGCTCGCACAGCAGAGTCGCGCAATCTTAGTTGTTGCCCTCGCTCTGGAACGGGCTCCCTTTGGACCTGCGCTTGTTCCCCAGGGTCTCCTCTGACTCTTTCTATTCTCACCTAAAAACTGTCCTTTTCAGATATGCTGGGGTCGGGAGCGCTCCTCAGTAGTAGCCTTGAAGCCCCTTCAACGCTGTATACTCAGGAGAGCTATATATAAATCTCCGTTATGAATTAATGAATGAATGAAAATTTATTCTTTCGAACTGTCTTAATTATATCTCTGACTAATTTTTGTTTCGGGAGTCCCCGAAATCTAATGTTTGCTTAATTGAAATAGCGAATAAGCTTTGCATTCTGAATGGTTTAGTTCTGTCTTACCTTCCTATACAAAACTTCTTACTACTGAATAGCGTTATATCACTTAAATTTGTTTACAGAACTAAAGCAAAACACGAAAAACAAGTTTGCAACGATTACAGTAATGAATCCGACGATGGCAAATGGTAATTGTGGTAGTAGCATTAGAATGTTAATCAAATAGGCCCTATGCAAAATAAATGAAAAGCTCAACCGCCTATTTTTTAAAATTTCTGCAGTAGCAAGAAAAAAGCCAACAATGCAAACAAGAAAGTAAGAAAATAAGTAATTTATTTAGTCAATCACTGCACAGGAAAATTATATGTCAACTTTCCTCATAAATGATACTTGATGGTTGCCTATTGGTTGTTTTCGCCTAGTTTGATTACCTTCAAGGTGGAATTAACTTTGGATGCTATGATTAGACGAAGCATTGAAATTAAAAATTCGTGTGCAATCATTTCGGGTTTCCGTCAGACGGTAGGATGAAGATCATGAAGACCTCGTTCCTGTTTCCTTGTGTATTACAGAGGTAACCGATACATATTACCCAATAGGGCCTACATAACACTTATCTAAATTAGCATTATCTTAGAACTTCAAGATATCCATCATAATCAATTATACAAAATAAGCAATTTAATCACACTGTCTAGTACTAGTACACAGTAAGTTTGACATCTCACTGCAAAGGCTTCTTGTTTTAATAAGGTGTTTGCTTTATTTTTCAAATCAATTTTCTGTAAGCGCTTTTAGCACTGTATATCAACAGATAGTTACTGTAGCATAGCTGTAGGATTGTCCGAGAGGCTGTTGCAATGATCGAACTGATCTAGTTCACTGCCGCGATCTTCATTTCGGTAACCTTGAGGGAATGTTGGTGACCACGGAAATGGTACCATAGAACACCATCTGCGTGAGATTTATAATTACCACGCAAATAGAGACCGTTAAGGTTGGAATTGTGGCAGGTATTGTACCACCAGGCTCCACGATAAGCCTGCGCACAACTTCCACCATTCTTGTCATTATCGGCGTCTCTCGTGCTGAACTGCATTCCATTGTGATAGGATAAACTGTCCCCTAAATGGTAACAGAAAAGAAAAGTGGATTTGGAAAATCATTAAACATTGATGCATTTTTTTGTGCTTCACTCTAGTGTTGCTCGTATCGCAACACTTAACTATACACTTTTGAGCTTAGTATAGAAAGTTTCAGTAAAAGTCCCAGGGAGCAGGCGTATCTCCTGGGGGAGGCCGTTCCAGACCACTGGGCCCACCACGGAAAATGCTCGATTCTGCATAGTTGCAGTTCGAGCAAATGGCACTACGAGCACCCCTTCTCTGCAGAGCGGAGGGGGGCGGCGACCTTGAATACCGAGGGGCAGCAAAGTTCCCGCAGGTAGACTGGGGCTAGACCCAGCTGACATCGTCGTACCAAGGCAGCAATCCTGTAGGCAATGCGCTGCCGGGTAGGGAGCCAGTGTAAAGTCTCCAGCATATAGCTGGAGACATGACCAAATTTGGGGATTTGCCCAATAAGACGCGCTGCAGAGCGCAAGACTCGGTCCAGGCACACAAGTCGATTTAGAGGAAGGCCAAAGTAGAGTGACGAGCTGTAGTCAAGGCGGGATGTAATGAAAGAATGCACTAGGGTGGTAGTGGCACTAGGGGTAAGCGAACGGGCAATGGTGCGAAGCTGGCGCAGCTGATAGTAGCAGTCCCGGGCAAGGCGGTGAATGTGTGGAGCAAGAGTTAGCTCCTGGTCCAGCAGGACACCAAGGTCGCGGACCGTAGTAGAGAAAGTATAACTGGGGAATTCAGTTGCAAGTGCAGAGAGGTCAAGTTTAGCAAGTTGCTTCCGGTTGCCTAGCCAGATAAATGTAGTCTTAGCTGGGTTTAGGCGCAGTCGATTAGACGACATCCATGCATCAAGGGCCGCTAAGGTCCCACACATGTCCCGGACCGCTGAGATGGCATTTGATGACAGGCAGTGCTTGTACGCCTGTACGTCGTCAGCATATAGCTGACCCAAGACCGCATGTGTCGTAAGGAGTGAGGCAAGACCAGAAGTGTAAAGTACATAGAGAATGGGCCCGAGGACAGAGCCCTGAGGCAGGCCATATTGAGCAGGGACCCATGGGGACCTAGTGGAACCATGGACCACACAAATGGAACGGTACTTAACTATACACTGGTATGAACCGATCACTTGACCCAGTGGAATTGTATTGACCTTTTACAGCAATAATAATAATAATAATAATAATAATAATAATAATAATAATAATAATAATAATAATAATAATAATAATAATAATAATAATAATAATAATAATAATAATAATAATAATAATAATAATAATAATAATAATAATAATAATAATAATAATAATAATAATAATAATAATAGTAATAATAATAATAATAATAACGAGAATTTATATGGCGCCGTAAGGCGGCCATACCGCTACAAGGTCGCCTCAAACATAATAATTTAGCAAGCGGGATAAGCCCTAGAAAATAAATATGTTTTCAGCTGAGATTTCAATGAGTCTGCTGAGTCGGCCAATCTGAAGGTGGGTGGAAGACTGTTCCAGCATCTAGAACTAGCGGCTGAGAAAGCGGGATCGCCGAAGCGCGTCCTCATCATCCGTACGCGTAGTTCTGTCTTCTTTAAGCGATCTAAGTCGCAGTCCAGACGCAGAAGAATGAGTCTCGTGCAATAGCACGCAGATATTCAGATGCCGCTTCATGTTGTGCTTTCAATACAAGCAAAGAAAGATTGAACTCGATGCGGAACGGGACAGGCAGCCAAAGCAGGACGTCGCGAAGGAGTGGCGTGACGTGATCGTATTTCCTCCTGTTACAGATGAGCTTCGCAGCGGCGTTAAGCACTGACTGGAGTCCGTCCAAGAGACACCCAGGCGCGCCAGCCAGAAAGCTGTTACAGCGGTCCACTTGACAGATGACGAAAGCAGTAACGGCTGCTCTAGCGGCCTCAAAAGGCAAGGACTTGAAGCAGCTCCTGATGAGACGGAGCTGACGGAAGCAACAGCCGACCGTCCGCGCGGCGTGGCGCCTCATGGACAAATCGGACTCCAGCAGGACGCCTAGATCACGCACCGATGTCGAAGGCGTGATTGGAAACCCCGCAGAAGTTCAGCGCACCGATGTCGAGGTGGAGGCACCGTCTACTGGTTGCGCACCACAAAAGTCTGTCTTCTCGGGGTTAAACCGCAGTCTATTTGATCGCACCCAATCAGCGATACGCTCGATACCAAGCTCCATTCGCTGCCGCTGGTGCACAACCGTTGACGGAGGTCCTGGCGTGTAGAGCTGCGTGTCTCTCAGCATAAAAGACAGGTCAAGACTCGCGGTAAGCCCTCCCACGTCGGCGGTGCAGAGTAGAAACAACAACGGTCCGAGCACGGAGCCTTGAGGTACTCCACATGGTAGAGAGCGGACTGTTGCGGACGGATTAATGAACCCCGTCGAAGAGAACTGTCTGTTGGTGTCGGCAAAGGTAAGAGTGGAACCAGTCGAGCACAACCGAAGGATCCCGTACTTTCTCGACAAGCGCTGAACCAAGATGCCATATAAAACCTATACTCTTAACGCAGACATTATTGGGCATAGTAGTTAAGTCTCTTGACCAAAAAATTGACAACAAAACACCAGACTGCTATTTTCTGTATAATCCGAGAGTCATAAGCATCGTAAAAGGTCATAATTATACATGATACAAAATGATAAATCACAGACGCTCCATATCTTGCGATATAGTTTCCATGTATCGCCCGTGTATCCAGAAACAGTCGATCTATATATAATATTGATGGCGCGTCACTTCGACAGCCTGCATCTCTGAGCTGCAATGTCAACGCCTAGTTAAGCCAAATTCTTATGTAGCATACAACTCACCTGCATTGCCCGCGTATCCGCCAACAGTCAGTCTATAGCGATCGGCCGATGAACTGATGGAAAAAACGGAGTACTCCGCGTATCGCTTCTGTCTATCGAAGTCTTCCATGTCGATGCGTAGCTTATATTTGCGGTTTGAGGTCAACAGGTACAATGCTTCATTACCTAAAAGATTTAGTCATCTGTATGTAAGCTTCTAGATATAACTGGATTACAGAAAAACAAGGAAGAGTAATGTTTGAGCAACGTTGAAATAAAAAAGGAAGTTAAAACTACACCTACACGTGACATTTTGAAAGATTGAGATGAGTTCTTGGGTTTAGGTTTTAATTTAAACAGTTTTGGTCTGTTTGGTCTCTGACTTAGTTCAATTTAGCCTCGAACTTACCGAGCCAAAATTCGCCATTTGGATTTCCAAATCCGTTCGTATATTCGACCCACGTTCGTTCGAAATTCACGGATCCATCTCTGCGTCTTTGGAAGACCTAAACATTGTTAACAAAATGTCAGGTTTAACTAAAATCTAAAACACCATAAGCGATTACAGTTATTGTTATCTGTTACTGGTTGATTAGATCGACATGGCGATTGGGCGTTGGTGATAGGTTTCTAAATACCGTCTGCAAGCATATAATCCATAGCAGAATTAACTCCGCAACTTAGGTGCGATTGCGATGAATGTCTTGTCGACGCTGTAGAAGTTGGTAATTAATCATTTCTGAACATACCACAATTAGTTAATCATTGGCTAGGTAAGCTGTAAATTAATCATTTCTGAGTATGCAACAATTAGTAAAGTATTAGCTAGGTATATACCAGCCAATTTCCTCCAGGTGTTGTCAGGTCGCAGTAGGCGTCGGCCTGCATTCGTCTAGCCAAACTGCCTGGATAAACCCGATGAGCTCCACTGGAAGTATAACCCAATGCTCTGATGTCCGAACAGTCCCTCGGTCCAATAAGAGAGTCATGCATTTCTACAAACGTATAAACCATAAAAGCATTCGCACAACAAATGTTAAAAAGAACGTAAAGCTATGCGCCAAAATTTAAACATCTAAACATAATTAATTTTGTTAAGTTCCATTTGAATTGACAAAGGATTATCAAAAGTGTCTATTAATTTCGTAATTATAATGTAATTATAACGTAATTATAACGTAATTATAACGTAATTATAACGAGTTGGCGTATAATATATAATGTTCTCTATAATATCAATGAGGTGAATTATTTATGCACCATTAGCTATCACGGCAATCTTCTAGGAAATCAACGAAGACTATAATATTTCTAAGCAGAATGAAACCTTTCATATAATAATATTACTGTATAGTAACTAGTAAGCACTATTGATAATCCTTTGCCAATTCAAAGGGGACCTACTTTAAATGATCCAAGCACGCGAATAAATAGTTATTGTTAAACTTTTGCAAATGAAGAAGCGGAGCGAAACAGTAAACTTATGGGCGGAGCATTAGAAGCGGTCTCTCGATCGATGTAACTCGCCGTATAATATTGAGTAAGATGCTCAATGGCTATCATTGATATATTTGCCAAAATACAGTATCTAGCGAAGTCCCTGAGAAGGTAGGTGGTTCGGGATTCAAGTTACGCCTTTCTCTCTGTGGTATTTTCTGATTAATTAACTAGATAAATCGATTGCATGTAGCCAACTAATAAGTCTCCCGAGTTAAAATATTTCCAAAGTCTCTGACGAGATACAGGCCTACATCATTTAAACTAAACAAACATAAATATCATTAGTAAATTCGTTAGTTTTTAAAGTGCTTCAGAATTTTTTTTATTAGTTCTTGATAACCCGATGTCTATCCATCACATGTTCACTATTATTATTATTATTATTATTATTATTATTATTATTATTATTATTATTATTATTATTATTATTATTATTATTATTATTATTATTATTATTATTATTATTATTATTATTTATTATTATTATTATTATTATTATTATTATTATTATTATTATTATTATTATTATTATTATTATTATTATTATTATTATTATTATTATTATTATTATTATTATTATTATTATTATATTATTATTATTATTATTATTATTATTATTATTATTATTATTATTATTATTATTATTATTATTATTATTATTATTATTATTATTATTATTATTATTATTATTATTATTATTATTATTATCCCCGAGGTAAATATGATCGCTCAGGGACTTCAAGATTAATTAAATGGTTAAAAGTCTGGAAGGGTTAGAACTCCTCCGGCTATTATTATTATAATCATAATTATTATAATTTGTATTATTATCATGGCATTATTATTATTATTATTATTATTATTATTATTATTATTATTATTATTATTATTATTATTATTATTATTATTATTATTATTATTATCGTATTATTATTGTTGTTGTCTGAAAAGTCATCTCAGCAGATCTCAGAGAGCGTTGGCAATGTTCCGGAGAGGCAGATGGCATTCCCCGTTGCAGAGCTACTGAGATACGGTGGAACAAGTACGATGTCTCCAGTGGATCGTGCGTTGCGTCCGTTATCCGGCTTCCCAACTCTAATATGAATTGCAGACCTTCGCTGCTCCAAGCGCCGCCGGTTTCCATGGCGACAGCTAAGAGAACATAATACGCCAACTCGCTTCGACATTATAATTATAATGTCGAAGCGAGTTGGCGTATTATGTTCTCTATATCAATGAGGTGAATTATTGATGCACCATTAGCTATCATGGCAATCTTCTAGGAAATCAACGAAGAATAATATTTCTAATGTAATAATAATAATAATAATAATAATAATAATAATAATAATAATAATAATAATAATAATAATAATAATAATAATAATAATAATAATAATATGCCCAGTAATATCTATTATTATTATTATTATTATTATTATTATTATTATTATTATTATAATAATAATAATTTTAATATTATTATTATTATTTTATTAGGCTATTACTAATTTTAATATTATTATCATCATCAACATTATTATCATCAAATCATTATCATTATTATTATCATCAACATTATTACCATAATCATTATTAAGTTATTATTCTCATTACCACCTATAGAGCTATTTCAATTAGGACTAGCCATTATATTACAGAAAAATTGTACCATCGTGCAGAAATAATAATAACAATAGGTTTATGTGATATAACCCGATTTATTCACGATTCAATTTTGTCATCCATGACAACGCAATTAATTGCAATTTAAAATTTCGCCCTTAAGGCTGAATTTTACAGTTTGCAGGGTCATACTGAGATGGATAACACATTCAACGTCGAGTCTTCTGCTGTGAACCAAGTCAGTCACTTCTTCAAGCCCTGCTTTAAGTTCATATAGACAAACTTGACATAGGCGCCTCACAGGCTGCCACACGTGCGGTGTTTTTGTAGCACATCTATATCACGTTACGGGATTAAAACATCTGCAGTTGCTGTGTTTTGGATGATACAAAGCTTGTGGTTGATGTCACGCATTACTGTTGGCGGTATCGATGAAAAAGAGGAATATTCGTCAAATTTCGCGGTGTTTGGTGTCTCGACCGACTGAACGTTCGTCACGGTCCAGTGGAGCGTGTCGGTGCGATGGACGGCTCGGAGCTTGTATTCAGCTACCGCCTTGGTGAGCTGTATATATATAGGACTCGCCGTGCGCCGGTGTGAACCGCCGGGTGCCACCCGTCTCTTCGAACTTAACAACATTCGCCCAAGGGCCCTAGAGTAGAGCTCTGCGCCGACGTCATAGTGCCAGCGGCGGCGCGGCAGTCATTTTGGTCGCCGACCCGACAAAATCGGCGGCGGCGGCGGCGGCGCGGTGGGGTGTGGTCGGCGCAGTGGTCTAACGGCGCATACTTGTTTTAAAAAGTTGTTCAGCAAAGAATTTATATTATAAAGATATGCAATGTTCAACAATTATTTTTCGTAATTGTCATGAGAAACAATTATTCTGAGAACAGACGTTCAATACAAAAGGCTACAAGAACAAAAGGCTACTAAGCTATGTAGGCTTAATTACTAAGCAACGTGATATTGTTTGCAGTTGAGGTTTCCAATATAAGTGCCGTAAGTCGGTCTCTACACTCCTTGCTGTCCCTCGCATGCGTGGTGCAACTACTCAATCCAGAAGCTTTGCACATGTTTGGAACCATCTTCCGCATGAATTGCGTCTTGAGCACCTCAGCCTCTCTATCCCTGTTTCAGAAACACCTGAAGACTATCTTATTTGTTAGTGACTTATTGTTAGTGACTTAGGTCCGGAGCGCCATTGAATCTTTGAGTGGCGCTATATAAATGTTCAATTACAATTGCAATAACAATTCAATTTATTCGTCATTCAATCTATCCATCATCCATCCAGCCATCCATCCTTCCTTCCATCCATCCATCCATCCATCCATCCTACCATATGTCTGTTGTCTCCCTGTCTGCGCCTGCGTCTGCCTGTATCTGTATTTATTTATTTATTTATTTATTAAAGGTCACTTGTTATAGCGCCCTCCAAGATGTCTACACATAGGCGCTCCCGACTATAGCGCGGACACTGAATCGGAGTTTCACGCCGAAGCGCATGACAATTGCGAGTGAAGGACTTGCCCAGGGTCCTTACGCGGCGGCTTGAGGTGGATTCGAACCCGCAACCCTTCGGCTGCAAGGCACCGAACATACCCCTACACCACCGCGCCCCACATATGTCTGTCTATCTCTGTGTGTCTGTCTATCTGTCTCTGTCTGTCTGTCTGTCTGTCTCTGTCTGTCTGTCTCTGTGTCTGTCTGTTTGTCTCTGACTGTCTGTCTGTCTGTGTCTACTTCTATCACCCACTGAAGCCACAATTTATCACGAAATCATGCAAAATATGAAATATGCAACAAAACAATTAAACAAATCAGCGTGGCATCAGCGGCGCGCCCAGGAATTAATTATCGGCGTCGGCGGCGCGCCGATCCACAAAAATCGGCGGCGGCGGCGCGCAAGAAAAGTCGGCGGCGACGGCGCGGCGCGGCCGGCGCAGGGCTCTACTCTAGAGGAGCCACCGAGGCGCTCTGTGAATCAGCTGCCAGTGCTCTACATAATTTAATGTCTGCTCCATCCTAAGCCTCACGTCCAGGACCAGTTGCGGACGGGGCTCATCGGGTATGGCCTTGGCCTACCGATCGTCGCCGAGACCCACCTAAAGTCAGACCATCATGGACCCTCTACAACGTTGTCGGATTCCGCCTCTACTGCCCGGGTCGCCCGTCGCTCTGGTGGAGTTGCGATCCTCGTCGGCTACAACTTTCGATAGAAGCTCACGAATTTCAACTACCACCTATGGACGATAAGACCTTACTTACTTTGGCGCCTTACGATAGCCTACGTTGAAACCTTATCGCCGGGCCTTACCAACCAAGCAGTAACTCTAACACCAAATATTTGTTCTCTTTGTCATTTTCTGTAACGGATTGCGGTTTGTCACACCCGTTTGTTCAATAAACTAATATTTATATAGACTATATATATAACTCGACCTATGGGTTGAAAATCCAGCATGCTAGTCACTACACTACCCCTGCGGAGGTATCGTAAAAGCTTTATATAATTTGTTAACAGGCTCTAAATAATCAGCTCTACTACTTTGTTTCGTTATACTTATTTCATGACTCTATGTGATATTTTGTCTTCATGTACTTATCGTAACTCGTATCACTTGAATGTGCGCTTTCAGGTTACCTTTTAAAACCCAAGTTAAGAAGAAGAATGTCCACTTACTTTTCACAAGTTGATATGCATTGGTCTCCAATACATTGTGTGCCTTGAGACGTTCGTCGTGGCTCAAGAGATTTGCTGATTGTTTAACCAACTGCGCAGAGATGGCGACCGTTGACGAAAGACTTCTATTAATGTTCACTTTCAACTCTTCCACACCCTTCACTTGTTTATTGTGTATGTCTCGCACATCTGTAGCTATTTTATCGAGCTTTTCATTCACATCTGGACATACATCGTTTGACTTGTTGTGACTTTTTTCTGCTGAATATTTTTCCAACTGCGTGGAAATGGCGGCTGTCGAAGTCAGACTTCTATTCATTTTCACCTTCAACTCTTCCACACCCTTCTCTTGTTTACTGTGTATGTCAAGCACATCTGAAGCTATTTTATCGAGCTTTTCATTCACATCTGGACATGCATCGCTTGCATTGAGACGTTCATCGAGCTGCAAGAAATCTGCTGAATGTTTCTCCAACTGCGTGGAAATGGTGGCCGTCGAAGTAAGGCTTCTATCCAACTTCGCATGCAACTCTTCCACATCCTTCACTTGCTTACTGAGTAGTTTATCGAGCTTTTCATTCAATTCTGAAAATGAAGCTGATTCCTCTAGTTTATTCTTCATTTCAGCGACAGCCGCCATCAATTTTAACGTTATCTGGCAGAAGTTATCGTATCCGCAACGTATGTCATTGTCTGATGCCTTCACCAGCACAACAGCTCTACCGAAGAGAAAAACCAGCAGCAGAAAATGACACAGCGAATGCGACATCATGTATTGGCTGCGTTAGGTCTTCACCGTCACTTCCGAATAGCTGGTGACAATCTTCTTTCCAACAGTCCTGTATATATATATAGGGCTGCGTCTGAGTGTCAAAGATCCGAAGCTTATGAGATAAGGCGTTGTATTTCATTCAGGAAATGTTACGAGTTCTCAATCTAGAGACATCGATTTTTAAAATATAGTCGTAGAGTGACATATATATGAGGGGCAGACAGACAGAGTGACTGATTTACAGTCGATATTGAGCTTGGGAGAGTGAAAGATATATGGTAGTTGTCAAACAACTAACATGAAAAATGCGCTTTGCATCATTATTTAGAATTTATGGATGTGTATTTTTGTTTTATTTGAATCACGTAAACGGATATCTCGTCAGCGACTTTTGACAGTCTAGATGCTTACCTACATTCAATCGATTGTTCCAGTTACTATGGAGAAACCAAAGAGATGATGGGCTCACTTCTATACCCAACTACCATTTCATTTTCGGGGCTCGGGTATGAACTGATGAATGTCGAGCAACGCTTGAGTAATTACGCTCTGTACTTTGTTTAAGTATGTCATTAACCACCATTCCATATCTGCGAGCTATATCTTCAATAAGACATTTACTTGTCAGTCTACCGTTCGCTCTGATTCTTGATTTACAACAGCTGAGCTTCGTATTAACTATATACTTTTGGAAGAGCTGACAAAGGGTTATCAAATGAAGTCATCGCCATTATAATTTATGAGTCAGATACGCTTATGCTTAAATTTACTCTAGATCTATGATTGATGCATGCCTATGTCTTGTAACTCGGGGTCTCTTCAAGTGCAACGTTATCATCAGTTCAACAGGCAATCTCAGGATGCGAGTTCCAGACCCTGCAAGGAATGTTGGGGTAGATCCGGTTCCAGTGGCCTGACTGGAGGTTCGAATCAAACGCCAACAATTCCGAGAAAACTGTTTCTTCACTTCCGACGGCAGACGTCCGATTGGTGTAACTATACAGTCGGTAAAGTATTTCTGCCACCCCATCACACGACAGTCAACCGAAGACGCCCTGCAACACTGCACTAGTCCAACTGTATTCGCTCCCTAACTCTACTTAGAGCCTGTAGACCTACTCTGTGACAAGAACTGTCTGTGGCCAAATATCCGCTAACTCTCTTCTTTTCTTTTTATACTGCCGATCTGGCTTTGGTTTATCCTCCGCCAGTGATAAAGTGTGGCCGGGATAAGTAATTTCACCATAGGGTGCAATCTGAAAATTCACCGATTATCCGTTCACACAGTAACCGCCAGTGGATTTTACCCAAAAGCTACCGCTAAAATACATGACCAGGGCGTAGTTTGAAATTAAGATCTGCACCGGGGCAAAATTGTCTACTTCGCCATTCAAACCTCTCCCTTACACAGTGATACTTAGCCTATCGCCGGTGCAATTTCTCTAACTCCGTAATGCTTAACACGTCTATCTACGTCATAAAACTGATCCGGTGCACTTTTCTTATTCCCGCCATGCATTAAAATCCTATCAACGTCATAGAACTGCACCGAATGTGAATAGTATAATACCATAGTGAAATTTCATCCCTATATCCCTTTAGCTATCAGGGGGAGCACGACTATATAGTTACACCAAATTTCATCCCTATATCCCTTTAGCTATCAGTGGGAGCAAAATTTACCACAGTTAGCTTTCAAGGTGATCTTCCATTCAAAGGCTCTATGAGGCCAACATTTTTAAATAGAATAAATCCTCCCAATAGATTTAAGCAACGATATAGAGTTGAGTGACATATGCAAGACAAATTGAATGACACGCAATTCAGATACAATGACAAGACCATATAATATAGCTATCAGGCTTTCAAGTTTGGACAGCACAGTATCGTCTATGATATAAAGCCTGTCAATAGGAACCTGTTTAGTTATCAGCCTACTGCATTACTATCCCGGGCTCGCAGGTAGATCTACATAGAGCCTACACAATAGCAGAGCCTTCGAATGAAAAACCTATATAAGAAAATACAGAATGTATTTTCATTCACATGAATGCTGTTGCTTTTCGTCGACTTCAGTTTAATGCTATTTCAAGCAGTGGTAGTAATGAATTTGTTAACAGCATTTGTAGTTGTAATCAACCAAACTTTTTAACATTTAGTCGCATATTCACTACAAATTTATCACACATTCAACAACTTGAATCTTCATTACTTAGTTATTCATGAGCACCATAATTCCACTGTAAGAACTCTGAATGGTAAATTATTGGTTATTTAATTAATTAGTCATTATTATTTTACTAGTATTAATAAGTTATTTGTGTGCCAATAAACGAATATAATAATAAATACTGTATGACGTCGGGGGCATATACTCAGCATAGCAAATACCTTTCTAATCCATCCAGCCGCCTGCTTCCAAGCTTTCTCTTCTTCAATGAATCCCGACCTAGCATATCCTCTGCCTCCTCTCTCTCTGGTCTCTCTGATAACAGGATTCGGATCATTTCTTGACATCTCTGGACAACCTCTCTGACAAGACCCAGCGCTTGTGAATGAGCTGTAGCCTTGCACTTAGCTTTTACTTTGCGCCATAGAAATTTGGAGTTTGCGATTGCGATGTGGTCTTTGAAAGTACAGTAGACGATTATTTACTCTTGCTTATTAGAGTAAATAAGCTAGATTGTTTCTAGATCCGCAAAGCTTCCGTTCTTATTATAGGCTATATATCCAGATATAGAAAACAGCGATTAGAAAGTGAGTTCTGCGAGTGGAAATCACAATACTTTTTGGCTAATCAGACAAAAATGGATCTACCTCATCATGTGACCTCATCATTCCACAGGACACTATCTGCGGTTCAGTTTCATAATGTTCGAAGACAGTTTTGTAGTTTATGTGCATGCATAAGACTGTTTGTGGTGTCAAAGTTTTGTTTTCGAGGCTTGTGGTGTTCATCGATAAGGATGAGAACCGTATATTCAGCGCGATCCATTTTACAATTGTATTTTGGACACTGTCACATTTTATTTTTCGTATATCTAAGTTAATCGCTCACTGGAATTAGCCAAGCCTGGAATAATTATTGTTCCTGTGCGTCCATTAAGAAAGTACCAGCACTTCTTATAAATGCAAGTTTAGCCTTAAAACGATGGCTCAAAAGACCTGGCTTTGGTTATATATAAACTTGCACATTGAAAGGGAGGGGATAGTATAGTGGATTACACTCTTGCTTTACCAGATGAGAATATGTATCATCTAAAAAGTGAATTGTCTATTCGTGATTGTTCTTCAGCACAAACACTGTTAAGTAATAATTTTACTGTCTGCTTACTTTGACTCGTGCGAAATAGTAACATGAAAACATACTTCGTTTCAGACACCGATATAAGTGGTACATCGAAAGTGTGAAATGCCAGATTTTACTGAATATACACGACAGGCAGATCATCGCAGCGGGACCCCTTGCATAAGGCTCACAAAATCTGGCTCACACAACCTGATAGGCGATCAGGTTGTGTGAGCCAGTCATTGGTGTAACGTGTATTGTTGCGGAAGTGTCCGGTCACCACCACTTTTAAAAGTGGCGGTAACTGTAAGCCTCTTACTTCCGATAAGAGACCGCAACTTATGAGCGACTGACTTTATTCTTAACACTCACCTAGCTAGGAGACCCTCTGACTCCGGGGTCAGGAGCGAAGCATATTCATTGCGTCCTCCTATGTCCTCATTTCCGCCTTCCTGTGTCCTCCTTAGGCTATCCATGCGTCGGGCAACCCTATACTTATTGGATGTTTTGTGCAGTTTGTTAGCCTTCATAGTGGAATTGACTGTGGATGGTAGGATTGGGCAAAACATTAAAATTAAAACTTCCTGTCCAGTTGTTGCTGTTTTCCGTGAGACGGTGGTAGGACCATAAGGATCGCCTTCCTGTTTCCTTGTGTATCACAGAGGCAACCGATACATATTACCCAATATAAAATATTAGTTCATCTCAATTTGCATAATCCTGGAACTTTTATATAGCTATCATAATCTGTCTGATATTAGACCTCTATTACACAATAAGACTCGACACCTCACTGCAATAGCTTTATTGATTCATAAAAGTGCTTGCTTATATCTAAAGTCCATTTTCTGTGCTTTTAGCACTGCATACCAACATATATCATGGCTGTAGTAGTGTCCGAAAGGTTGTTGCAATGACCGAACTGATCTAGTTCACTGCTGCGATCTTCATTTCGGTTATCTTGAGGGAGTAGTAGTGACCACGAAAGTCATGCCATTCAATACCATCAGCATGAGTTTTATGAGGACCGCGAAGATAGGCACCGTTAAGGTTGGAATGGTGGCAGGCTCCGTGCCACCAGGCTCCACGAAAAAGCTGCGCACAATTTCCATTGTAGACATCATTATCGGCGTCTTTGGTGCTGAACTGCATTCCATTGTGATAGGCGAAACTGTCCCCTAAATAATAAAGGAGAAACCACTAAACACCGATATATCTGCTTGTTTTGTGCCTTTACTCCATTATTGCCCAATTCGCTAACACTTAGCTAAACACTGGTATGCGCCGCTCAGTTGGCCCAGTGGAATTGCATTCACCTTTTCTGCAAGTGTCATATAAAACCTATACTCCTCATAATAAAATAAGGGCATTACTAAGCATAGTTGTAATAATAATTATATCTACACAAGAGATCGACAATAAAATACTAGGCTGCTATTTTCTGCATAACCCGAGAGTCATAAGCATCGTAATGGGTCATAATCATGATACAAAATGATAAATTACAGACATTCAATATCTTTCAAATAGCCTACCGGCATTTCCCGTGTATCCAGCAATAGTCAGTCTGTAGCGATCGGCCGATGAACCGATGGAAAACGTGGCGTACTCTGCGTATCGCTTCTGTCCATCGAAGTCCTCCATGTCAATGCGTAGCTTATATTTGCGGTTTGAAGTCAACAGGTACAGAGCTTCATTACCTAAAAGATTATGACATAGGGATAGCGGTTTCTAGATATCCCTGGATTATAGAAAACGCTGAATGGTAATGTTTGAGCAACGTTGAAATAAAAAAAGAAGAGCATAAAGTAAAAATTACACATACAATTTTTGAAAGCTTGAGATGAGTTCTACACTGTTTACATTTGTTACTATAGTTTATTAGGAAAAATAATGATATTGATCACTAATTACACTTAAGCAGAGTGCGGAAAAATGTTTATACGGAATACAAAACACGTCAAAAAAAGTTTCATCAAAATATATCCATCAAAATTTAGGCCTACATAAAAGCACATTTTTAGAGTTAAGAAAGCACAGCTTTACACGATTATCTAAGCTAAGGCAATTACCCGATTCCACTCGACCTCAGAATCACCAGTGAAGTTTCAAGACTTTCCTTTTGAGCATTTGCATTCGCATACGAAACACAGGGATTCTAACCCAAGACGCTTAATGACTACAATATTGCACAGAGTGCAGAGCTGAAAAATCTATATTCAGTAGTCATTCTCATAAGCTAGATTAGAACAATATATTTGTTCCCCAAACTTTAGAAACTAACTATTCACAATTCAAACCAATCAAACGACCTTTCGCAAAATTACCAGTTTGAGAAAATTCGACCACGCAACAGTGACAACACCAGAACATTAGCAAACCATACGTAACTTACAGTAAACAGACTTCCTGGAAATGATGTGTACTCCAGTTACAGAAGGCTGAAGCGCTTTTTGTAGGCATCTAATTAAACATGTGCTACACCATGCAACCTGACACATGCATACAGCTTGGGTTTTAGTTTTGTATGGTCTCTGACTTAGTCCCACTTAACCTTGAACCTACCGAGCCAAAATTCGCCACTTGGATTTCCAAATCCGTTTTGGTATTCGATCCATGTTTGTTCGAAATTCACGGATCCATCTTTACGTCTTTGGAAAACCTAGGTATTGTCAATAAAAATGTGAGCTTTAGCTAAAATCTAAAAACCCTCTGCGATTACAATTATTGTCTGTATTGGATGAATAGATCGAAATGGCAATTAGGCTTTGTTGATAGATTTCTGAACACCGTCCGCAAGCACATGATCCAAATCAGAATTTACTCTGCAACGTATGTTCGATTGCCGTTGATGATATCTATTCGACGCAAAAGAAGTTGTTAATTAATTATTTCTGAACATACCATAATCGTAATCGTAATCGTAATCAAGCATTTATGTAGCGCCACTCAAAAAAACAGAGGCGCTCCCGACCCGAGCCAGTCTCTTCACTGGTAAAGGGAGGTTTTATATGTGTATAATCAGGTAGAGGAGGAAGAGCAGAAGAACAAGAGAAGAAGAAAGAAGACTAAGACTGATATAACGAAGAACACATTTTTCTGCTGCAGTCTTGCGATGAAATTTTCACCAAATCATGTTAAATCAAAGTACTATAGTAATTCAGTAGAAATGTTGATTATTTAAATCACGATAGCATTCATTCAGTAAAGTTTTGCACTTGTTGTATCTAGTAGACGGCCATTATTTTCATGGCTGTGGCTTTAAGAGAATAGTAATAGCCGTGCCAAGTGTTCCATTCAATTCCGTCTGCAAAAGATGTGTGAGAACCTCCAAGGTAGGCGCCATTGAGGTTTGAAAGATGACATTTGTTGTACCACCACGCTCCACGATATAGTTGAGCGCAGTTACTATCAATTGCATCATTGTCGACGTCTTTGGTGCTAAAACCGAGGCCATTATGATGAGCCAGACTGTCTCCTGAACAGAACATAAAACGGGTAAAGGCATTTCTAGATTCACAGTAAAATTGTATATCAAATTTCTTAATTGGACTGTGTTGGTTAAGCAAATAGTTGTCACAAATCTGTGTAGTCTTTAATAGCGCTGGTTCGTTAATACGAATGTTATACTCAGCATAAATGTACTCCAAAGTGAGGATATGCGGTTGGTAAAGAATATACTTACTTTACTTACTTACTTAAGATCAGATTAGATCAGCTTCTGCATTTCACAAACAAAGATGCATACAAAACAATGAAGAAAGAAAAGAAGCAATTTGATCATATAAGTAACGATCTTATTGAAGAATTAGAAATACAAAACAAATTAACAAATCAAATTCTCATACACAATTTAAGTAGAAACTAACAGTAGACTTCCAAATATAGTTATGCAACCAAACGTACATGCACATTCAACCATTTAATCCCTGTGGCACTGTGCATGTCTTAAGCCATAAAATTAATGCTAGTTCAATTTCAGGGTGCTCGATAGTGTAGTGACTATCGTGATGGACTGTCAATCGAGAGGTCGGGGGTTCAAATACTCGTCAGGGCAAACATTTGGTGCGAGATTTCTGCTCCACATAAACCCATAGCCAACTTAGCTATAGTGCGTACACTAATCGTACATTATCCGTGGGAAGATGAAACGGCGAGGGAGAGGCCTGTCCACCCGCCCTCATATGCTGAGGCTAAGAAAACGAAGTCGATAACACTTCATGCCCGTGTCTGCAGCCTCTCAGGCTAGCTTAAGGGACTGCTTTAATTCTTATTCTTTTTCTTCTTCATCATCTTCTTCTTCTTCGCATTTTCTCTGCTTGTTCTTCTTGTTCTTGTTCTTGTTCTTGTTCTTGTTCTTCTTGTTCTTCTTCATCTTCATCATCTTCTTCTTCTTCATCATCTTCTTCTTCGTCTTCTTCTTCTTCTTCTTCTTCTTCTTCTTCTTCTTCTTCTTCTTCTTCTTCTTCTTCTTCTTCGCATTTTCTCTGCTTGTTCTTCGCATTCTTCTTCTTCTTCGAATTCTTCACTTTCCAGTGGTTAGTCGCTTATCAAATACACATATTATACCTGCATTTCCAGAATATCCTCCCGCAGTGAGTCGATAATTATCTGTCACTGGTCTGAGGGAGAACGTTGAATATTCCGCGTAACGCTTTTGTCCCGTGAAGTCTTCCAGTTCGATGCGTAATTTGTACTTTCTGTTCATCGTTAGCAGAGACAGTTTCTCGTTGCCTATAAAGATAAGTGAATAGCGTAGCTAAAAGAAATATCGCAAATGAATCAGCACACCTTTTAAACAGCTATGCATTATTGTAATTCGCTAACCTAATCAATCTCTCTGCATATTTATACAATATAATCACACCATCGACCATATAGAACCTCAGCAGTTGTGACATATTGTCTTAGTATAACATTACCCTGCAAGCCGCTCGGCTGCTCGGCTTATATATATAGTCTGCTGCTTCGTTGTAAAAGTTTGTTGATGCAAGTGTCTGATGTTCAACGAGGGGTGAGTTCTTTCGCTTGGCTATAAGGCAGCGCCGTGCTTTCTCGGTTGTTGGCCCTTCCATCTGGAATGACCTACCACTTAAGCTCCGTTTTTTACTTGTATCCATCTGACAGGGTTCTACAAGTCCCTCAAGTCTTTTTCTTTAGTCGTGGCTGGGCCGGGAGCGCTCCTGAGTAGTTTCTTGAAGGGGCGCTATATAATCTCTGAATGAATGAATGAATGAATGAATGAATTGCAGCCAGAGCTTGAGGATATTGTTTTTGGTTTTTATATTCTTAAATAAGAAACACACATTACCCGAGACAGCTAGAGAACTAATACAAAATACGATATTCTAAACTCTAAAGTAATGTAACTGCTTTCAATACAATGTTTTCCGGCAAGAGCAGCGGTGTTAAAATACGCGAGTCTGATTTCTACTTTGAAGCGAGGATAGCAGGCCATCTGGTGCCAATTTTGCTTTTTCGGAGTCGATTAAGAAGCTCAAGTTAAGCGATTTAATATGGTGTCCCGTTGCGGAATTACTTTCTGTGATTTGCGGTTAGCTGAGTAATCCTCCGATCTTCACATCCCTCATCTGATTAGTTTATGCAGAAACTAGTTCCACTTGCTCGTTTATCTGTTAAGCAGCGCCGTGCTTTTTCGACTGTGGGCCCTTCCATCTGGGATGACCTCCCGCTTAAGCTCTGCTCTTTACTTGTGAGCCTCCGGCAGGGTTCTCCAAGCCCCTCAAGTCTTTTCTCTTCAGTCGTGCCTGGGCCGGGAGCTCATCTGAGAAGGTTCTTGAATGGACGTTATATAAATGCTGTGAATGAATGAATGAACTTGTAAACAACCTACAGTTATTATAGTCTGAGCCAAAAGGTTGCTGGTCAATCTTAATGCGCTTATCTTTTTGTATCTCGCCTCCAATTAAGCTTCTTCGTCCTTAAAAAGCTTCTCTGCCTCCTTAATGAATAAATAACTGAATATCTTGTACTTTTTTTACCTCAATGTACAGTGTCTGGCAACTCCACACAGATCTTCATTCGACTTCTCTGCATACCCCTCTGATACGACGCAGCGCTCGTGAATAATCTGGTGCCCTTCGCTTAGCTTCAGAGTAGCGATTTACAAGTTTGGACATTACGATTCGTTTATTCGATTATTTGACTTTCTGGATGAAAAGAAAAGATGGACCAAATCATCGGGGACAAATAATAATTAGTCCATTTAGTTTCAGCATTCAAAAGTGGGGAAATCTGATCGCAGTTTTGAATAGAGGATATATGGTCTACTATAGGCCTACCTAGCCAAAATTCGCCATTCAGATTTCCAAAGCCATTTGCATAGTCTTTCCAAAGTCGCTCGAAATTGACACTGCCATCTTTACGTCGCTGGAACACCTTCATAAAACAGAGCTACATACATTAATTTTTGGAAAGATCCGGGAGATAAATACAAAATTGAAGCTGAGTAACAACTTGTTCTTGTACTTACATGCATGTACGTAATCATTAGATAGGTAATGGAACAGGTACGTGATAAATGATTATAATTGAATAGTTACGAACAAATAATTAGTTATACTTTAAATAAACAATTATTTCCTAAATACTTTCTTACAGTCCAACTTTGTCGTGATCATTTTAAATCGTAATATAAAGGTAACACATTAATTCATTAGAATATCTTGGCAGATATCCAATTAAGATTGTAGTTGATATTGAGGGTGCACCAAATCTGAAAATAAGTAGATAACTATGAAAGCATTCAATTAGAACTTGACGACGATTCAAACTACAAATGATGTGCTTGATGAGCAAAAATTATTTTTCGTTATCTTTTCTCACCAGCCAACTTTGTCTCGAATTCTGAAAATCGCAGTAGACGTCCGTCTCGATACGTTTATGATCGCTACCAGGATACACTCGATATACACCGCTGGCATTGTAGCCTCTTTCTCTGATATCGGAGCAGTCCCTTGGTCCAAGTTCAGCCCCGTAAATGCCTGTTAAAGAGCAATAAGTTTCTAATAAAATGTGAAATGAAAACTAGATTCAGCTAAACGTCTGGTGCTGGCACGATAACTATTATTATTGCACCGAAATGTTCTACATAACACACCTTGACAAGTAACAAATTGTAGAGGGAACGCTGGAAAGAAACCAAAATTGTCGGGTATAACCTTCCCTCCCTCAAGCAGACCGTAATCATATTTGCAAATTTATATAGCGCCACTTCAGAGAAACTCATCAGAGGCGCTCCCGACCTAACACAAAAGTGGCATAAAAGCTGTAATTGAAAGCAAATAGAGAAAATACCCGAGCCGAGGAAATAACACTTTTAAATATCATACCTAATTCCAGATAACAATTTATTCTCATAAACGAGAAAGGCCTAAGAAACAATGTAGTGGATATGCGATATTTTTCTGTAGGCATGTGTCTTATGTGTTTATTATTTTCTCTGTATATTCCATTCCTAGTTCTGTGTTTTAAATAATTACATGTAAAAGTGAAACTGCAGTGTTCCACGTGGAAAGAGGGAAGGCGTTTCTTTCCTGCCCTTGACTCTAGAGGGAGCAAAACAGTTTCAGATTAGATCCTAGACACGGGCCAATAATAACAACTAGCAGTAGCATATTTTCCGTTTGCTTTCCACGTTTAGCTCTCACTTCTCAAGTCAGAGCAATACACTGATTGCAATTTAAGCAATTTGGTGAAAGGGAGAACTGTGCCTAACCACCTGTCCCGGGGCACCATAGGGAGCCGCTCATCAGTCTCGATCTCGGAAACTTGATCAAAGAGCTAGTACGTTACCGATAGACCACCGCTCGCCAAGTTCTGTAGTTCACTTACCTTGCACAAGTTGATATTCATTTTTCTGCGAAACATCGTGTGCTCTGAGACGTCCGTCGTGGCTCAAGAGATCTGTTGAATGTCTTCCCAACTGCGTGGAGATGGTGGACGTTGACGCAAGAGTCTTGTTCTGGTCTGTCTTCAATTCTTCCAGATCCTTTGCTTGTTCGTCGAGTTTTCCATTCACAGTTGTGGCTAGTTCGTCTAGCTTATTATTCATTTCATTGACCAATGCCGTTAATTTTGACACTGCCACACAGCTTTTATCATCTCCGCATTCTAGCGCATAGTCGGTTGCCTTGCCCAGCACAGAAGCTGTGCCCGTCAGAAAAACCAACAGCAGAATACGATAAAGCAAGTGCCACATCATGCTCGACTTTAATACCAGTTTTAGCTGAATTAGGGCTTCACCGTCACTTCTTAAATGCAGAATAGAATCTTAGCTGTGGCATCTCTACATATATAGGCCTACGCCTGTTGTTAAATTTACGATACCAGAAGGATAAGGCGTTGTATATCTTTCAGGATAATTTACGGAGGGCTCAGCATTGCAATTAATCTAAGCTGTGATGAGGAGATCTGCAAAGCTCAGTCATAACAGAGGATCGTTGGTTGATCCAAAGCAGCCGTAAGTAGTTTGACCTTTTGACCCTGAGGACAAAGGAGAACTAGGCAGTTGGAAGCATGTATGCATTTAGGTATGATATATGGGATATAGATATGTCTATAAAGAACTTTATGTATATAAGAAGTTATAGATATGTAAGTAAGTAATTATTGTAGCTGAATGACGTAAAGTGGTATCTTGTCAACAACCAGATTGGATTCTGATGTACATGAAGTAAATAATTGTACCACTTACGGAGCAGAAACCAAAGAGATGATGTCTCTTGAACACCGATTAATCAAACCTTCTTAGAGTCCCATTTGTCTATTTATTGCAGTAAATATGTCTTTTGGTCCCAATTTATGATCTTACTCAATATTGTATAAAGCGAGTTACTTCTTCGAGAGGACCCTTAAAAGGATTATTTATCAGTTTATTGGTCTTAGTTGCTGTAAATCAAGAATCAGAGCGAGTCTTGATTTACAGCAACTAAGCTTCGTTTTATCCATAAGTGGTCTAATCACATTATTAAGATTAGGTCCAGTCAAAGCTGACAACCAAATTTGAAAAATGAAACTTCTAACGACATTAATAAAATGATGGGACCAGATACGCTTATAGGCTTTATTCTATAGTTCAATTATCGATGCATCATTTGCTTTCAAGACAATAATTCAAAGACTCTCGGAGACCAATGTGTTAAGGCAGAATAGATCTTTATTAGCTTATTAAACAGATTATTAGGAGCTGATACTGAATTAGCAAATTAAATTTTCATCAACATCGTTATTTTGATGCAGGACCAGATTTTCTCTAGGTTGTTTTGTCCCGGTTTGTCATCTTACTCCTGATTCCTCCACCTCAAGATGACCAAAACAGACGGCGAGTATCAGAGTCACTTCTTCGAAAGAACTTATCAGTTTACTGTTTCGTCCTGATTCTTGATTTACAACAACTAAATGCCACAAACCATAAATTTACATGGGTCATTAACAATAGGTCCCGTCTGAGCTAAGTAGGATTGTAAAATAGAGTATCTATCAACGTCGCTATTATAATGAAGTCCTAGATGAATGCTGTTAATTATTTATGCATCATTATCAAACAAGACAATCTTTGAAAGAATATATGAGGCCAATATGTCTAAATAGAATAAAATAAATATTTATAAATTGATTACTTCATAGAGTGATCTGTTGAGTGACAACGGAAGACATTAAGTGAACGCAAATTGAGATACAGTAAAGGACACGAGCATATAAAGTGTTTGCTCTCAGCCATCAAGTTTAGACATCACAGCATGTATTTGATTTAGAGACTGATGTTACATGATATACAGCATTGACACTGCCTTAACAGGAAGTTGTCTAGTGGTTACCATGGGAGACTGCGAACCCAGAAGTCGGACGTTCAAAAGTCGGCCAGGGTGGATAGGCGCTTCAGCTCCACTTGCGCCCCATAGCAACTGTTCGATCCTTGAGGCACGTCTCACAGAAGCGCTCCGTTCTCCTTCCAGGTTTGAAACGTGATGGTCTGGACCAAAGTGATCCAGAAAACTTTCTCCCCATTGCTAATGTAACTTTTCTATCTAAAATACTTGAACGCATTGTTGTTAACCAGTTGATTACTCATCTAGATGTAGAGATCGTGAGTGGCCGAGTGGGTTGGTAGCCCGCTCTCCACGCCGGCGGCCCGGGTTCGATTCCGGGTCGGTCGGTTTATCAGAGATTAATTTCTCGGATCTTTACTGCGGGTGGCTCGGTCGCATTATAAACGTGGAGTACAATACAACACAACACAACACAACTGGGGCGCGCGGTGGTATAGGGGTATGTTCGGTGCCTTGCAGCTGGAGGGTTGCGGGTTCGAATCCACCTCAAAGCCGCCGCGTAGGGACCCTGGGCAAGTCCTTCACTCGCAATTGCTCATGCGCTTCGGCGTGAAACTCCGATTCAGCGTCCGCGCAGTAGTCGGGAGCGCCTCTGAATGGGCAATCTGGTAGGGGCGCTATAACAAGTGTTCAAATACAATACAATACAATACAATACAATAGATGTGATGTGAATGAATTGATTCCGTCGCAGCAGTCCGGTCTCCGTAGGAATCACTCCACGGAAACTCCTCTGCTTCGACGTCTGTCAGCCTGCTATAGCGGTATTCATGGGATCAGGTTACTGCTCTTGCTGTCTTCGACGTCAGCTCTGCCTTTGACGCAGTGGGTCACTCCATTTTATTGCAGTACCTATCCACCTCCTTTGGCTTGGTGGACCAGCCTCTCGAATGGCTTAGATCTTTCCTATCTGAACGCTCAAACTGTGTGATCCTTGGCTCGTCCAGGTCTCTTTGGATCCCTACCCCTTTTAGGGTGCCTCAAGGTTCTGTCCTCGGACCGCTGCTATATTTTCTCTATACTTCTGATGTCTGCCTCTTGTTAGCATCGCAGGAACTTCTGCACCAGCTATTTGCGGATGATCTGCAAGCTTATATCCACACCCGTTTGATGAATGCGGTAGTTACTGTGAGTTAGATGTGTCTGACTGTGGATGTCCTCTCTTCGTGAATGGCCTGCAATCGGCTTCTCTTAAACCCCTCTAAAACACAGCTTATTTGGCTGGGAGGCCGTAGGCAACTTGAGGTATCGACTTTCCCAAGCTTACCCTGCTCTTCATAACTTTTCCCTCACAGTCCGTGATCTTGGAGTTACTCTTGATGCTGAGCTTACTTTCTTTCAACATGCGAGCCTAATTGCACGGAGTTGTTATTATAAGCTTCGTCAGCTTCGAGTTATCTCTCGCTCGCTCTATCTCACGACGCAGTCGTTGTCCTTGATCACGCCTTCGTTACTGGACGAATTGACCACTGTTGCTCCTTACTTGTTGGCCTTCACCTTGGGGTCTTGGGGCGACTTGATCGGGTTCTGCGCTCGGCTGCTCGGCTTATTGGACGGCTTCCTAAATTCGCCCCAGTCTCTGCATACATACGTGATGTGTTGCATTGGCTGCTTATCTCTCAGCGGATTTCATACCGCATTGCTGATCTGGTTTCTCGTTGCGTTCTTGGCTGTCCTCCATCTTACTTGTGTGACCCAGTGCCTGACGTTGCAGCACGTCGGGCGCTTTGCTCTGCGACGAGAGGTGATCTCCTAGTTCCACAAGCTCGCTTGGCTATTAGGCAGCGCCGTGCTTTTTCGGTTGTGGGCCCTTCCATCTGGCATTACCTTCCGCTTGAGCTCCCCTCTCATTACTTGTCGTCCAACCGACACGATTTTACAAATCGCTCAACAAAATTTTCTTTGGTCGTGGCTGGACTGGGAGCGCTCCTAAGTAGGTTCTTGAGGGGACGCTATATAAATGCTCAGACTGAATGAATAGCGGACACAGAGGAGGTCTGCACTGATAGCTGATGACGCATCAATCACTGATCAAGATTAAGTTTAAGTATAAGCTCATCTGACTACTAAATTATAATAACGATGGCGTTATTTACAACCCTTTGTCAGCTTTGACTGGATCTATTCTTTGTAATCTATTGTGTACACTTATTATGAAGCGCAGTCGTTGTAAATCAAGAATAAAGCCAATGACTGATGTAAAGGCTTTGAAAAGTCTTATCGTAGTTGTAACTCGCTGTAACAATATTGCGTAAGATAATGGGCGATAGCGCATTGGGGGGCGATAGCGCATTGGATAGCACACTGGCATAGAGAGTCTTCTGTCATAATTTTGTGTTCTTGTGAATTATTTCTATTGCATAACTGTACACTGTAACCGGTTGCGTTTGTCAACCGGATTGTTTCAATGAAGAATATAATTATTATTACTCATTGGTGATCAGTGACGTATTCATGTCAAATAAAACCAAAATAAGCATCTACAAGTCCAAAATATAGAAAATGATTTAGAAATTTTTCTTGTTAGTTCTCTGGCTTAACCACCATATATCTGTCACTCACAAGCTCACTATCGACTTTAAATCAGTCAATCCAGCGCGCCCTTACGACAGTCCAGATCTGTCACTGCACGATCAGATTCAGCAATAAAAGTCTCAACGTTCAGAACTCGTCAAATTTCCTAAATGATTTACAACGCCTCATGCTTACAATAGACGTACACATGTAGGTCTCCTAGTCTATATATATACAGTTGTTGAAGAGAGGATTGTATTAAGCTATTCGGAAGTGAGAGTGAAGCTCTTACGTATCCAAAACTAGAGCATGATGTCGCGCTTCCTTTGTCACATGCTGCTGCTGCTGGTTTTTCTAACCGGTAGAGCTGTTGTGCTGGTGAAGGCATCAGACAATGAGATAAGTTGCGGATATGATGTCAACTGCCAGGCAATAGCGAAATTGATGTCGACCGTTAACGAGATTAATGATAAAGTAAGCGAAATAGCTTCAGTTTCAGATAAACTAGTGAAGGATGTGGAATTGCTGACGGTGAACATGAATCGAAGTCTTGCTTCAACGGCCGCCATTTCTGCAGAACTTTCGAGCCACGATGGACGTCTCAAGGCACACGATGTGCTGTTGACCGATATATATCAAGTTGTCAAAAGTAAGAGGACATTCTTCTCCTTTAACTTGTGCTTTAAAATATAACCTGACAACGCACATACAACGCTTGGTTAAGACAATGTGGACAACGTATTATATAGAGTCAAATAGCAAGCGTGACTTTCATCTCAAGACATACATCGAATCGCAAATAAGTGCGGACCAACTTTTTGCAAAGTAAGTGCAGTTAGTGCACTGCACCTCTGTTGAATGTAGTCGCTATAAATTCAAGTAATTAGATAGGACTTGGACAGGACTAGGACAGGGCTATGAATTGAGCATGCAGAGGGAAATAGGTCTAAAGATAAACTAAGAAAAGCAGGAAACTGTCGTATTACATTATGTGAAGAAATTTTGTGCTGGTATATTGTGGACCATGCAATTAGATCTTAAGTTTTAGTAGTAATATCGCTAATTAGCAACTTCTGTTGCGCCACCGTCACAAGGCATGGTTCGATGGCTCACCAAAAGTAAAGCTGTAATCAGGTAAGCATCCAGACGAATAAGTCCGCCAAGAGAAACAGTTAAAGTCTTAAACAGGCCTATCTCGAACACATAAATTATCCTTTTTAAATTGAAGGTAAAAGTATGACTTGACCAAGTTTCATATAAGTGGTGTTTGCTGATTTATTTATTTCTCTATGTGCAAAAAGTTTTGATTCACCATGAAACATTGACACATAAATAATATCTGTGATTTTTTCTTATTCGGTTCTTTGATTCGCCTTAATGTAAAGCCAACAATTGCTACTGGTTGGATGTTGATTTCTTAAATATATAGTATCAGGAATTATTTATATATAGCGAAACGCCACCTGGCGGTGTCGCGCTCACTAGGGGTCGCCAGCTGTGGTGGGATCGTGCAGGATGATTGAGCTCCCCGTCGTAGCACCAACTTTCGGCTCAATAAAACATTACGCCTCAAAGCAGAAGGGGATAGTAATGAAGGTTCTTGCTTGGTCAGTGGCAATGTATGATTGTGAGAGCTGAACCATTAAAAAATGAAGAGACGTGGGAGACATGAAATGCATTTGAAATGTGGTATCTGCGCCAGATTCTCGGGGTATCATGGACTGAAAGGGAGACAAATGAGCGGGTGTTGGAGACTGCTGGAATGGAAAGGAGTCTACGCGGATTGATGAACAGGAGGAAGCTTTCATATGTCGGGTATGTGCTGCGGAAGAGTGAAGACTGTTTGGAGAAGGAGATTTCTCAAAGCATAGTTTCTGGATCAAGGAAGACCTACGTGGGATATATTGATAACATAAAGTCGTGGTCTCGATTACCATTCAATCGTTTATCGATTGTGACAAGAACAGAAGTGCATGGAGCAAAGATTGTCCGTGGTGCAGCCAATTCTCCGATCGAGGACGGTTGAAGATAAGATAAGACAGCAGCCTCATATTGTTATTCTAGGCGGCAAATCAAATTACAGAAAGCATTCCTGAATGTCTTGCATCATGTGAAAGTACTTTTTAAATAACCTATATTTGTTGGTAGGTTTTTACTGGGATGATTTGAGACCGCAAGACTGCACAGACATCCGAGCGATGGGTTTCAATATCAGCGGAATATATCGAGTGTATATTCGACAAATTGCAACAGACGTCTACTGTGATTTCAGAATTCCGACAGAAAGCTGGCTTGTAAGAATCAACAAATCACTGCCTGTTAATTTGATATCGTTCTTGTAATGCAATGCACTTCAATTACGCCAATTTCTATCGCTCTGGTTGCTGTTATTATTATTATTATTATTATTATTATTATTATTATTATTATTATTATTATTATTATTATTATTATTATTATTTATTATTATTATTATTATTATTATTATTATTATTATTATTATTATCGGTCGTTTTATTATTATTATTATTATTATTATTATTATTATTATTATTATTATTATTATTATTATTATTATTATTATGCCCCCGAATTATTCAGGGATTATTATTATTATTATTATTATTATTATTATTATTATTATTAATTAATATCCATCATCATCATCCATATCATCGTCATCATTTCATTATCGTTATTATGCGATAATTATTATTATTATTATTAATATTATTATTAATATTATTATTATTATTATTATTATTATTATTATTATTATTATTATTATTATTATTATTATTATTATTATTATTATTATTATTATTATTATTATTATTTATGCCCAAAGTATACAGGATCCCTCAGGGACTTGAATATTAAACTATTGTCGAAAATAAAATATCCGGAATGCCCTATTTGTCGACTTTCCTGTCTGGCGAAAGTGCCTTTGAACGCCACCGCGTTAAACTGTTTAATTGTTATTATTATTATCTTTATCGTTATTATGATTATTATGATTATGATTATGATTATTATTATTATTATTATTATTATTATTATTATTATTATTATTATTATTATTATTATTATTATTAGGCCTATTATTATTATTATTATTAGCCTATAATTATTATTATTATTATTATTACTATCCCACAAATACCTACGGTCCTTTTGGAATACCAAAATTATTGACTGCTTTTCCAAATAGGGCTCGTTGTCGGTGATGTAACACTTGGTGGCAAAGGTGTTGCACCTTTTAGGCGACTGTTGTAATGTTCTGGATGGCCTTATGTGAGCGCAGGTAGAGCAATGTAGTTTCGCTGTTTCCTCCATTTATTTCGGTATAACGAGCTTGGCTTGACAAAGCTTGGTTCACTGGATCAAGAGGGTTTCAGAGTCCACAAAGAGCTATGCCGTTAAAATAGACGTTTATTTAGCAGTTTTCATCTGCTAGTTTAGGCTGCAGGCACACACCTGAACCAATGTGCGTTATTAAGATTTGTTGTAGTTATTCTAGTTTTGTATTTTTTACTAGTAGAAGGACGTTGTTAAATATGGACAATCGACGATGATGCCCTGCACATAGTTTAGGTTGTTTATTTGAGCTGTCGACGACGGTCGAGAATAGCGCCGATGTCATCAATCGTCTCTTTTCTTCCAGTACATTCTTTCTGCATAAAGGCCAGTGAGTGAAAGAAGCGTTACAATTGCAGAAGTAGTATACCAGAAATATGATTGTCAATAAGAATTTAGATTAAGATCAGATTATTGTCACTGTTAGTCTGCATATTTATGGTCTTTGATTTTGTAAGGGTTTATTTTTTGGCTCATTCAACCAGATTTATTTCCTAAGTCTCTGGATATTCACGCGCATGACATGTTGTGCTTATTTTCTAATGTGTGAAGGTGTTTCAACGAAGGAGAGATGGCAGCCAGAATTTCGACCGCAACTGGTCGGAATATGCACATGGTTTCGGAGTTCTAGACGGCGAATTTTGGATTGGTACAGTGTGATATTTTTATCTGAAAAATGTAGATCAAAAAGATGAAAACAGTCAATTTTGCTTCGTATTGGCTAATGGGATCAGCGGAATGATTCTTAAATCCCAATCAAATCCCAAGCTGTTAGTTTATCTTTTACCTATTTTATCTCAACTTACCTAACCACAACATACATAATCTTTTCTTACGTCACCTAAATTTACCTCTTTACCATACAGTACCTACCGTATCTTGTATTAACCTCTATGATCTTTTTAACTTAGCCCGTGAGAAAGTAGCCTACTTTCAGTTTCGGATTTGATTTATATATATCAATTTAGTTCGGGTATTTGTAGGCTTTGTGATACTGTGTTACATCAATAGATACAAAATAAATTGGGTGTATTATAAATTTTTTTTATTATTTCCTCACAAAAAGGAAACTTTCCCAAACTAATCGTGTCTAAAATAAGTTATAAATGACATTCATTAAAGAAACCCTACTAAGACATCCAGTTACCCAGTTTAGGTGGAATTAAAAACAGGAAGATTTCAATTGTTACTTCTAATCAGTGGAAACGCGTCTTCCCTTACTACAGTTAATTACAGGTTCATTCAAACTATAGGCTAAGAGTCCTTCCAAAAACATTTACACGGCTTTGAATTAATGTACCCTTTTCTTAAACATTTCGTGCCTATACATTTGTGTCAAGATGTTTGGGCGAATGAAATATGGACTTGGATAGCAATTGGATGGAACTGGAGCGTGATTCAATTTCCATATAAATCACGATTCGGTTTGCATGATATTTTTCTATGACAAGTTCTTGCGACTTACTGCTAGTCACGTGGTAATTGTTTTAGGCAACGAGAAACTTTCTCTGCTTACAATGAACAGAAGGTACAAGTTGCGCTTCGAATTGGAGGATTTCACGGGAGAGAAGCGGTGGGCGGAGTACTCGACGTTTTCCGTCAAACCATCATCGGATAAATACCGACTAAATGTAGGAGGATATTCTGGAAATGCAGGTAGCGATTTTCTGCTTCAGCACATTCACTTCATTGCAACTCTGTATATACAATGTACATGCTTGTGCGTGTGTCAATCTTTTCTGGTGTCTCTGTATTCATTATCTTAGTGTCGCTCTGCAATGTTCATTTCGCTCTTTTGCTGTTGTGGTTTATTTTATTTTCGTCTCCAAAAGGTTTTAATTCAAATAGTGAGATGAATGAATTAGGTCTTGTTCGACCAGTTATTTCACCGAAAAACTTTATAACATAGGTCTCTGTCTAAAATATTTTCTTGTTTGACTAACGTTATAAATATTTTGGATCGAATACTGCGGCTTATGTGAATTCTAATTGGAACATTTACGTAATATTAAAGTATGTTCTTACCTAGAAAGAGAAAATTCTCTAGAAATGTCGAAAAGGCTAGAAATATACCTGGACTCATTTTTTCTATTAGTCCAGAGAAACAATATCTTAAATTGCTGGTTCTCTGGACGACTGAGCTTTTTCTATAATTTATAATATATATATATATATATATATATATATATATATATATATGAATTAGATGTATATTTATGCGTGTAGCATCAAGAATTAAATAAACGCTGTCATGGACTTGTAAAAATTATACACATTGGCATAAATACATGCATACATGCGTAGTGTGAAGACATAAATGCGCATTATGTACATGTCCATTGTCCATACATACTGTACATACTCAGATGTACATGCATATATACTTAGATGCGTACATAAACTAATGTGCGCAGGTATATAACGTAGGCTACGCATGCTCGCTTCCTTTATGTCTTGAAGGTATATAATGTTATGGGATACGGACAATTTGCCCCCGAAATATTCGACCCGAAAGAATCGCTCCCCACATTTTGACCTCCTTAAGTTTCGCCACCGGAAGATTTGCCCACGGGAACTACAGAAATAAAGCATCACCCATTTGTTGAACTGTAAAGAAGTTTAGTGTTAAGTCTATTGTCTACAATGCAAAGTCATTGTAGTTGCCTAGAATACATTAAAGTTATGGACAATGCCTTGTAAATATTCAATTTTGCTACGATTGATGGCATCATCCACAATAATTGTTTTTATCCTCTTCGAAAAAGCCTCATACATTTTATTTCTTGCAGTCAGCTGCACAACATCACACTTATGCAAGTTTGTTGCCTTCTCAAGCATTCAATGAACCGGTAAATGTTAGTCAAAATTAATGTGAAACGGATATAAAAAAATCTAGAGCTTTCGCTGTGTTTGAGGTTTTTGCTATATAGGCCCTATAGCGCTCTTATTTATTGTATCTTATATATATATATACTGCATCTGATCAAATCTGAAATGTTCTGTCCACTCCACGACGTATCCACATAACTAAGTATCAGCCCAGGCAATAACAACCGGTACTATTTTCAACTCATTATTATTTTGCTAAACGAGCCAGGCAGCAGCTGAGTCACAGGTAATAAAATTCAAATACACGGGGAAAAACTATTTTCACCTCTAAATATCGTTCAGATATGTGGACATTTAAAATATTTGAAGCCCTTCAGCATATAGAGTAAGTAAGTAAGTAGCCTTTATTTGCAGCCGTTAAAAATTACGCGTGGGGAAAACCTGGGCAAAGCCGGGTAGAAACGTCTAGTGAGAATATAAGATTTAAATTCTTATCTTAATAATGTTTCATCTTGTGCTCAGGAGACAGCTTGACCTTACACAATAAGATGATGTTCAGCACAAAGGACGCGGACAACGATGGCGTGATGGCGGGAACTGCGCTCAATCGTATCCAGGAGGTTGGTGGTTTAACAGCTGCCACCATTCCAATCTGAATGGCCTCTATCTTGGAGGTTCCCATACGCAGTATGCTAAGGGAATTTGCTGGCTTCACTGGAAAGGATACTCTATTCGCTGAAAGCCACCGAAATGAAAATTACGGCCGTCAAATAGAAAACCGCATTCGCTACAAACTAGACCTGTCCGTTATGGCTAATGATTAAAATACGCATAGGACTACAACTTTCTGATTTTTTTCAATGGCCATTCCATTTCGTAGTCGCAATTACATCATCAGACACGCAACAGCCTATACTTCTTGTTGATTTATGACTATTACAAAAGTCATTTAAACTGGTTTTGATTTCAAAAGTCTGTAACAGTAGTAAGTCTTTCGTGTACTGAAAATAAAGCAAGTTAAGTTGCATGTGGTTTGATAAAAAATGTAATAGTAGAAATTATTGTGGGCGGACCTCCTCTTCCTCACTGTCTGTAAAATTGTGATGAAGCCTGATATCCTTTTTTACATTACTACCGAAAACGGTGTATGCATGTGTGCATGTATGTATGTATGTATGTATGTATGTAATGTATGTATGTATGTACCAGTGTATGTATGTATGTATGTATGTATGTATGTATGTATGTATGTATGTATGTATGTATGTATGTAATGTATGTAATATGTATGTATGTATGTATGTACCTGAACATTTGAACATTTGTAGCACCTTCCAAGAAACTCTCAATCAAAGTTAACCCTTGTAGGATTAAATGACATTTAACGTGAATTTGGAAGAAGCAAATCCTTTTTCTTTCAATTAATTCATTTTAGGTGCATCCAAAGGCTTTTCAGCTCTGTCTACATTACTATGAAGCTAGATTTCAAAACTTTGTGCAAATCAAACCCTATAAACTTGTTGGTTCTGGAATATTTTCGTCAACATTAGATTCGAGTTCGGAGGTGGGCATAGAAATTGAAACATTCAGCGGAGATATTTGCATTGGATTTTAGCCTAATCTATTGTAGTAGGCTACACTGCATTGGGTTTGCAAACCTAACACTTCAGTTCAGGTGAATGGGAAACAAATGCTGCTCTCATTAAACTGTTAAAAGCGCCTCTCACAGGACAACCGGGGAGCTATCAGAATACGAGCCGTAACAGTCTTACTTTCCAGAACCACTGCAACCCAAAGGAAAAACAAGAGAACATGCTCATAAGCCTACTAGAAGTATAACACAATGATTATTATTTGCGTTCATTTGGCCTAATTATGCGTAAGATTAAGATCCACCCTTTTAAACTGTGCTGGGGTCTGCATCTTGTCACAGTTACTCCAAATGACGGAGGAAAATAGCTAAATAATATTGTTTCTGTCAAAGTCAGTGAAAATCAGCAAATAAAAACACCGCCATTCATACTGCGTGCATTTTTCATGCCACCATTTCCCGTCGGGAAAAGAATACTGCAACCAATCGCAGTCTTCATGGTCGGTGAACGGTGGTCGCAAGCAGGACAAATATCCTCTGAGCTCTCTCGGTTTTTTAACGAGAAATATTTCTTTGTCAGATTTCTCAGACAATGTTTCATTATAATCAATGTTGCAGATCACACTTTAAAAACGTTCAAGAAATCAGCACCTTTAATGGCCACATATTATGCTACATGTAATATGATACGTTAAGCTAATAGATTAGTAAGAATCAAAGCACAGTCCCTCGAAACCAGTTTTTATGGTTGGTAGGCCTATTATTAACAAAAAGTCGGTCGGACAAATGCTATTATTATTGCTGGGCTTCTTACTATTACTATTCAACTATTTTTCTTAATAATATTTTCTCTTTCTCAATGAGCTGCTGTTTGAATGGTGATGCAGTTATTAAGGAAGCTTTCTGCGCTCTTCCATTGCCAGCTCGTCTCATAGTTGCTTTTGGTAAAGGTCTTCGTTATCATCCGACCATCCTGTTTGTTTTTCGTTTGTAATGTCTGACCATCATCGCATATTATCCTGCAATCAATACATTACAATAACATCATTAAGATTACTTTGCCAAGTTTAAATTTAGTTTCAATGTACTGGATCAACAAGGTCAATGGAAAGGGGCAAGATCGTACAAGACATGGGGCAAACGCGCGCGAACGATCTTGCCCCGATCGCCTTTGCCCCATGAATGGCGTTTCTGTAAGGACAGCCATTAGTACTTATTACGGACAGATATGAACTCGGGTCTACCTACTGAAATATCATTTAATCTTGCTTTCATCCATATCTACATAGCGTTTCTCGTTAGCGCGCACGCAAATTGGACAATCACGTTTTCAAATTTTACAAATATTTTAACGAAAATCGACGAAAACAAAGTTTACCTTGTGGATTTGAAGTAATACGACTAACCGCTTCAATCTCCTGTCGAAACAATGATCGTGTCTAGGTCATCACGCATGCGCTGTAGCATAGACTTAGTTTGAGCTGTTCAGGGCCTGTTCTCATTGAACGTTCTTGCCCCTTGCGCGCCTTTGCCCCATTATACCCTATGAGCGGTAACAGTCTTACTTTGAAATGAAAATGAAACCCGAAAAGAAAAACAAGAGAAAATGCCTGCCTACTAGAAGTATAACACACTGATTATTCGCGTTCATTTGCCTAATTATGCGTAAGATTAAGATCCGCCCTTTTCTAACTGTGCTGAGGTCTGCAGGGTCACAGTTACTCAAAATGACGGAGGAAAATAGCTAAATAAAATAGGCTGGACGCAGCAGTGGATAAACTGGTTTTAAAAACGAGACATTTTACTAGTGATGGGGGTTTCAATGGGAAAGTTGGGAAAAGAATATTGGATGCAATCGCAGTGATGGTCGGAGCAGGTGGTCGGAGCAGGTGGTCGAAATAAATGGGACAGGTGAGCGATCTCGGTGAACGGTGAACGAGAAATATGATGTCATATAAGGAGACAATGTGCCATTATAATCAATGTCGTTAAAATCACACTTTAAAAACGTTCAAGAAATCAGCACCTTTAATGGCCACATATTATGCTACATGCAATATCGATACGTGAAACTAATAGATTAGTTAGTAATTATAATGCAAAAAGTTGGTCGGGGAAATGTTATTATTATTTTAGTTTTTCTTGCTATTACTATTCCTATTTTTCTTATTAATATTTTTATTATTGTGATCATCATCATCATCATATATAAGTTTGTTCATTTTCATCATCATCATCATGATCACCTTCATTAATATTTGTAGTTCTGGTATTAGTATTAACATTTGGCATTAGTGTCAGTTTTGGTTAAGTCCTGGGTCTAATCTAAATGGCTGCAATTTTCATTTCCGTAGTTTTAAGGGAGTAGTGAAGGCCACGCCAAAGGTTCCATTCAATTCCATCGGCGAACGATGTATGCGAACCTCCGAGATAGAGACCGTTGAGGTTAGATTGATGGCCATTGTTGTACCACCAGGCTCCGCGATACGCTACCGCACTGTTTCCGGTCGCTAGATCATTATCGACGTCTTTTGTCGTAAACTGCATGCCGTTGTGATAGGATAAACTGTCCCCTGAAAAGAGACCAAACAGATCAACCAGTAGAATTGTCTACCGCCCATGGAGTGACATGTTGTTTCATACGGTATTATGCGATATATACACTTGGAAAATGTTGCCAAAAAAAATTAAATCCTATTCTATAATACTTATGCAATGTATTCGCTGTCTACATGAATATTAATATGTTGCTGTGAATACCTGCATTTCCCGAATATCCTCCCACAGTTAATCGATATTTATCAGTTGCTGGCTTCACGGAAAAGATCGAGTATTCTGCGTAACGTTTCTCTCCCGTGAAATCTTCCAGTTCGACGCGTAACTTGTACTTTCTGTTCATCGTTAGCAGAGACAGTTTCTCGTTGCCTATAACGAGTGAATGGCACAGGTAACAAAAGTTTTGCAAATGAGTCGGCTCGCATTTTAAACAGGTTGCCACTACATACTTCGCCTCCCGAAGGTGACTTATTTTGAAGTTTGGAGTTTACGATTACGATTCTATCTTATTTGAAATTTTGACTGAAATGGGAGGAGAGCATAAATCATTGGGGAACACAGTTAGTTCATTTTACTTTAGTCAAAATGCATTCAGGATTCAGAAGTGGGGAATTCTGATCTCAGTTTTGAACAGAGAATACTATACCTAGCTAAAATTCGCCATTCAAATTTCCAAAGCCGTTTGCATAGTCTTTCCAGAGTCGCTCGAAATTGACGCTGCCATCTCTACGTCTCTGAAATACCTTCATACAACAAAGCTACATACATTAATCTTCGAAGATATCCAGTTGTTAAACACGAAATTGATGCCGAGTAATTCCTTGTTCTAGTAATTAAATAGGTGAGAGTACAAAAATGATAAAACACCAAATAAGGAATGATGCTTTAGATAAACAATTAATTATTTTTCTTAATCTCTACTCACCATCCAACTTTGTCATGAAAGTTTTTAATTGTGATATATAGAAGTAACACGGCATTATTAATTCGTGAAGATATCTTAGCAGATAACCAATAAATTTTGAAGTTGATATTGAGGGTGCGCCAAATTTGTAAGTAAGTAGATAACGAATAAAATATTGAATTAGGCCTTAATCATACTTCAAACTATGAAAGATGCCTTTCATAGACAATAAATGATTTTTCGTAATCTTTTCTCACCAGCCAACTTTGTCCCAAACTCTGAAAATCGCAGTAGACGTCCGTTTCGATTCGCCTATTATCGCTACCCGGATACACTCGATATATGCCGCTGACATTGTAGCCTCTTTCTCTGATATCGGAGCAGTCCCTTGGTCCAAGTTCTGCCCCGTAAATCCCTGCAATCGAGCAATAAGTTTCTAGTAAGTGTGAAAAGAAAACTAGATTCAGGCAAACATCTGGTGTTGACACCATGACAATAACCGTTCCAATGAAATGTTTGTTCTACATATGCTGCCCGACAAGTAAAAAATTATAGCGGGAACGCTGTGAATAAACTACAATTGTCAGATGTAATCGTTACTCACTCATGCAGACATCAAGAAATTGTTCTGAAATTACGAATAATCTAACGTTTATAGAAGGGCTTAAATAGTTAATAAATACCATTGGTGCCATGATTGATCGAAAGTAGCATATAAGCTGTAATTGAAACCAAAATAATAGAGAAAATATCCGAGTCGAGGACATAATACCTTTCTATATCATACCTAATTTCAGATATCTATTCATAATTATACGAGAAAGACCTAACAGACAATATAATTGATATGCAATATTTTCTGCGTGTCTTATGTATTCATTATATTCCCTGTATATTCCATTCCTAGTTCTGTCTTGTAAACTTAAAGCGAAACTCTAATTGGCAGGCAATTGATTTTAGCTACCGAAAAAATTCAAAATTTATTTTCGGCAATAAAAAGTAAATTTGTTGGTTTTGTATTTCTTCGTAAAGTAGCTTAATGTTTTGAAGCAATTAGTGCTGTTTGGTACCATAAGTTGAACAAGGAATTGGGCTTCAAAATGCATTTAGTCATTGTATTTTAAAACAACGCTGTCGATAAAACTTTTCCATAAACAATGTTATGCATTGCTTCGGGGTTGGCTGCAACATTTTACTATGGGTTGGTTGCAACATGTTGCAACCAACCACATGCATTTATTTAAGTATACTGTGTTCATTATTAGCCTGCTCGTCACAATTAGGGCTATATGAATTACTCAACGACACTCCGAACAAAAGAGCATAATAGGAGGAACACGCTTTCAAAGCAGTTACAGCTACTAAAAAACAAAAACCTCAACAGAAGCAAAAGAACCATAGAGTTTAGAGAAGTCCCCCCAAAGCAAAAGAGAGTGATGAAGTCTCAGTCCAAGACCAATCAACCGGTGCCTAGTCAGTCGTCGAGCGTCACGAGTCAACCGGTGCCTATAGTCAAACGTCTAGCCGAATAACTTTTAAGAACAAAAGAAAAGCAAAACACAACAAACCATGTAAACGAAGAATTTTAGATAAGACAGACAGTGAAGAATCTAACAGTCATGGAAATTATGACGATGATGTAAAAGGGTTTTGTGTAGGCCTACAAGATGGTCATCTGACAATGCCAATGATGTTGATGAAACACGGTTGTGTAGAAGATGATGATGATTATTCTGTACCTCATGATCGTTTACAACAGGGTTATTACGTGCTGGACAAACTTCGAGGAATTAAAAATACATCTAATTTTGTGGCAGGACAAAAATGCCGCCCCATACCATAAATGACATGTTTTTGACGAAAGTGACCATCATGTATTTTGCCAGAATTTGCCGCCCCTAGAAAAGTGCCGCTAAAGGGAGCAGCCTATATCGCCTATACCTTTAGTTTTGTGGCTCGTATATCGGACTGTCGGATGATCTAGAAACGGAGGTCACATATATTGCCACGAAATCGAATAGGCGTACATTTTATGATGACGAGACTGTTGGATTTGTAATTCCAGAAAATTCAAGAACATATCCAGTTCCAATGTAAGATAATATAATGAAGAAACTGCCTAGTCCGTTAATAATGTGTGGCACTAAGCGAGTCAGTCGGCAGATAGCATTCCCTTATTCCTTTTCTGGTTACCATTTGAAGGCTTGAAAAAGCTCTACAATTTTTAATTAAATGTTGAACAATGTGGGCCTAAATAGGTAGAAGTATCCTCGCAGACCTAGCTATATATTGGACTTTTTACATGACGATTATTGTAGCAAAACCAGTTTAATATCTTGACTGATGCTTTTGACTACTTTTAATTTTGAATTTGTTCAATTTATTACATTCTTATATGTAGACAGGTCTCAGCATGCCCTAGGCTATGCAGCTCAGTTGAATAATTAGACTACTTTCAATACTGTTGCAACCTTCCCCGAGGGTCGTTGCAACCAACCCCGGCCCGGAGTTGGTTGCAACACTTTGAAGCTCTCTGTTCAGTTAGCTATTGTGGTTACATGTTTAGTCACTGAGAACGTCACTATAGCTTGTTTTGGTGCTGAGATATAAAGGATATATATGGGCTAAAAGGCTGTATATTGTTCCAAAAATAAAAAAAATGGCACAAGAAAACATGAATTTTGTTGCAACCAACCCCGGTCTCCCTTATAATTTATATGATAGGGTGAAAAGGAAAGTGTGACAAAAGCATACTGTCCAGTGGGCACGAAATTGAATCCGGTCTGTGGGTTCCAACTCTCAAACTTTATCAAAGATCTATCGCGTTACCGATAGACCACCGCATCGCCCAGTCCTGCTGCAGTCCACTTACCTTGCACAAGTTGATATTCGTTTCTCTGTGATACATCGTGTGCCTTGAGACGTTCGTCGTGGGTCAACAGATCAGTTGAATGTCTTTCCATCTTCGTGTTGATGGCGGCCGTTGAAACAAGAGTCCTCTTCAGGTCCGTCTTCAACTCTTCCAGATCTTTCGCTTGTTTATTGTGTATATCATGCGCACTCGTAGCTAGTTTATCGAGTTTTCCATTCACAGTTGTGGCTAGTTCGTCTAACTGATTTTTTATTACACTGACTGCTGACATCAATTGTGCCAATTTCTCGCAGGATTTGTCTTCTCCGCATTCCTGCGCATTGTCGGTTGCCTTCCCCAGCACAGTAGCTGTGCCCGTCAGGAAAACCAGCAGCAGAATACGATAAAGCAAGTGCCACATCATGCTCAACAGTAATACTAGTTTTTCTGCGTTAGGACTACTCCTTTACATCTGAAATGCAGAATAGAATCTTCGCTTCAATGTCTGTTCATATATGGGCCTGGATAGGATAATTTACAGAGTACTCAACATTGCAGTAAATCTAAGCTGCGATGAGGTGGTCTTTGACGAGAATAAGATCGCCTGAGCGCTTTTCTAACAGAGGATCATTGATCAATCCAGTAGTTTCAGGCTTGGGACTGGTACTGCCAGAGTACGAGCAGTGGGGGAGTTCTTGATCGATCCGAAGCAGCCGTAAGTAGCTTGACCTTTCGACCATGAGGACACGAACAAATTAGAACTAGTTAGTTGGAAGCATGTTATGCACTTGGTATGATATGTGGGATATAGATAGGCCCTATGTCTAAAAATAGGAGTTATAGAAATGTATACATTTGCTTTATTTGAATGACGTAAATTGAATTTTGTCAAGGACTGGATGCTCATGTACATGAAGTCAGTTGTAGGCCTACCAGTTACGCAGAAGAAACCAGAAAGATAATGCCATCACTTGAATTCTGATCATGTCTTTTCAGGGTTTTTGTCCATTTATTTCAGTAAATATGCCATTAATCAAAGTCAGCATCTTACGTAGTAGGCTATTATTTAGAGCCACTTAGGCTACATTCTTTAGAAAACTCTTCAAAGCTATACTTGTCAATCTGTTGTTCGCTGTGACTCCTCGTTTATAAAAACTCAGCTTCATATTATCCGTAAGTGTACTTATTACGTTATTAGAATCAGGTCCAGTCTGAGCTTACAAATAATTTCACAAATGAAATTTCTATCAATATTATTAACACAGGAGAAAGGGCAACTAAGAGGAGACTTGACACTGCAGCAAAGGGCCATCAGACAGAAGTTGATGTGCTTTGGACATGTGATGAGAGCTGATGGAATGGAGAAGGAGATGATGCTGGCTTGCGGAGAGGGGAGGAGGAGTAGGGGTCGGCCGAGAACTCGCTGGATGGAGGAGATACATAGGAGGACAGCGATGAGCCTCGCACAACTAAGGGACGCGGTACGAAGCAGGGAGGAGTGGCGGAGGCTGGTTATGGCAGTCGCTAGAGTTCCACGAACTGACGGCACAAGGTAACAAGGTATTATTAACACAATGCAGTTCCATATGCGCTTATACTTTCTCCTGATCAATTATCGATGCATTATTAGCCATTAGGACGATCATCAATTAGAGAACCTAGGAGGCCAAGGTAGAATAAATCATTATGAATTTATTACTACATCGATCACTAAGATTAGTCCAGTCAGAGCTGACAAAGAATTAGTAAATTAAATTTCTATCGACATCATTATTTCAATGCAGGAACAAATTTTCTTATATTTTCTTTAGATCATTTAATCCTGGGTTGCCGTCTTTTCCCTGATTCTTCCACTGCGAGGTGCCCAAAACTGAAAGCGAGTTTCCGAGTTACTTCTTCGAGAGGACTCTTCGAAGGCTTCATTTATCAGTTTATTGTTTTACTGTGATTCTTGATTCATAACAACTGAGTGCCACAGATCCATTTAGCTGTAGTCCACATGGGTCATTAAGTCAGAGTAGGTCCCGCCTGAGCTGACAAAGGATTATAAAATCGTTTCTATCAGCGTCGTTATTATACTGTAGGTGATTAATCAATGTTGCTAATTATTTATGTATCCTTCATTGTCAATCGAGGCAATCTTTCAAAGAATCTACGATGCCAATGTATCTAGGTGGACTAAATATTTCTAAATGTATTACTACATAGAGTGAGCTGTTGAGTGACAATGCAAGACATTAAGTGAACGCAAATTGAGATACAGTAAAGGACAAGAGGATATAAATCGTTCGCGCTCGGTCTTCGAGTTTAGAGATCACAGCAACTTAGGTTATATACATCACAGTATCGTAGTTGATTTAGAGCCTGCTGTCACATGATATACAGCATTGGCATTGCCTTTAACAGGAAGTTTTCTAGTGGCCCGCATGCAAGACTGCCAACCCAGAAGTCGGACGTTGAAAAGTCGGTCAGGGTTGATAGGCGCTTCAAAACTTCTGCTCCACTTGCGCCCCATAACGGACTCAGAGGAGGTCTGTACTGACCTAGGAGAGTCTGTGGGAAGATAATTATGCCGAGGCTTCGAAGAATAAAGTCGCTAACACTTTAGGCCTACTGTCAGGTCTGCCTCTCGAAGTTAGAACCGTTAAGGGACTACTAATCTAGGCGTACGTATTCAGATATCACTCGCAAACATAGGACCAAAATAATAGAAGAAAACAATGAAGACATATCGATCGTGTTATTTACCGTATAAACTTCAAACTTTGTAATGCTTATAAATGGTACATCGAGCGCTTGCTAATACGTGATCTGTAATCTGTGACTAGACTACATTTTAGGAACCCATGTCAATTATAGACCCCGGCGTCTTTGGTTCTACCACTGATTAAATAAAAGGCCCTTCAAACATTTTGATTTATTGAGACTTTCAAAATTAACTTTCCTAGAGAGACGAATTTTCAGCGCAGATATATATAACCAACACAAAATAAATTTATGGGCTATCCATATAATTGTACTTAGGATAGGTAGGCCTGTAGTTGGATAAATGTCTCTTCTTACGTGCTCTTCTTGACGTATAGGCTAGATGGTTATGATTGATTTCGCTGATGTTCCTCCAGTATGAAATTAGCCTCTCTAGTTAGTGAATTGGCAGTGCTGTTTACTGGATAAGCGATTTACCCTAAAAATAAGGAATATTATGGCACCAAAATTAGTGGCTTCATTTGAAAGATTGCCCCGTGAAAATGGATTTAATATAGTTTATAAGACTTCAGTACTACCTCCTCTCTCTGGTCTCGTTCGCAACCGGAGTCTAACCTCCACTGAAGATTCGATCTCTGGATAACCCCTCTGATATGATGCAGCGCTGGTGAATAAGCTGGTGCCCAGCAATCTTCTTTACAGTAGCGCTTTAGAAATTTGGATTGTCCGATTACGACTACGATACGATATTTCATAGCCCACTGGATATAATCTTAATAATCTATTACGCACACTTAAAATGAAGCTAAGTCGCTGTAAATCAAGAATCAGAGCGAACAATGGACTGACATGTAGAGGCTTTGAAGAGTCTTCTCGAAGATGTTACTCGCTGTATACTATTTTGCCTAAGATGCTCAGTGGTGATCAATAACATGCATGCATACATGTTTACTTAAACAAAGTTAACGGAGAAGTCCCTGAAATGGTCGATCGGTATAGAAGTGAAGCCATTATCTCTTTTGTTTCATTCAGACTAACTGGTACAATCGACTGCTTGTAGACATGCACCCAGGAGTAAAACATTTCCATAGTCGCTGACGATGTACAGTATCAATATACGTCAGTCAAACAAAACCAAACTAAGCATCTATAAATCTTAAATCACTCAAATACTTTTAAAAAAATTTCTCGTTGCTTCCTTGACCCAGCAACCCCATATCTGTCACTATCGACTTCAAATCAATCAATCAAACGCGCTCTCACAATCTGTCACTTCTGTAACTTCTGTCACTCTACGATCAACTTCAACGATCAAAGTCTCAAAGTTCAGAATTCGTCAAATTTTCTGAATGATTTACAACGCCTTATCTTTACAACAGGCATAGGCCTATTATAGTCCCATATATAAAGTTATTGAGGAGAGGATTTGTATTAAGCTATTCGTAAGTGACAGTGAAGTTCTTAGGCCCACGTATCCAAAATTAGAGCGTGATGCCGTACTTCCTTTGTCAGATGCTGCTGCTGGGTTTCCTGTCCAGCAGAGCTGCTGTAATGGTGAAGGCATCAGACAATGAGATAAGTTGCGGATATGATGTCAACTGCCAGGCAATAGCGAAATTGATGTCGACCGTCAAGGAAATGAATGATAAACTGGACAAATCAACTTCATTTTCAGATATGAATGAAAAGCTCGATAAGCTAACTACGAGTGTGCGTAAGGATGTGGAAGAGTTGAAGGTGAAGTTGGACAGAAGTCTTGCTTCATCGGCCACGATTTCTGCAGAACTTTCGAGCCACGATGGACGTCTAAAGGCACACGATGCATTGCTGGCCAATATATATCAACTTGTGAAAAGTAAGGGGACAATCTTAACCTTAAATTGTGTCTTAAAAGGTAACCTCACAGCGCACATACAAGGGATAGTTAAGACATGTGCACACAAAATATAACGTAATGTCATGTAGTAAGTGTGACGAATCGCAAATAAGACTGAAAGGAAGACAAACGAGTGGGTGTTGGTGAATGCTGTAATAGAGAGGAGTCTACCCGGATTGATCAGCAGGAGGAAGCTTTCATATATGATATATCGGGCATGTGCTGCGGAACAGTGGAGATTGTTTCGTGAAGTAGATTATCCAAGGCATAATTCCTGGAAAATGAGCTCAAGGTAAACCTACCATGGTATGGATTGATAACATAAAGTCGTGGACTGGATTACTATTCAAGCGACAAGAAAAAGAAGCGCATGGACCAAAATTGTCCGTGGTGCAGCCAATCCTGGGATCGATGACGGTTGAAGACGACAACAGCCTCATATTGTTATTTTAAGCGACAGATCAAATAAGAGAAAGTATTTCTGAATGTCTTGCATCATTTAATAGTATGTTTCAAAATAAGTTGTATTTGTTGGTAGGTTTTTATTCGGCTGATTTGAGACCACAAGACTGCACAGACATCCGAGCGATGGGTTTCAATATCAGCGGAATATATCGAGTGTATATTCGACAAATTGCAACGGACGTCTACTGCGATTTAAGAAGTTCGACAATAAGCTGGCTTGTAAGAATTTCAAAAAATCAGTGCTCCTTAATTTTATATTGCTGTTGTAGCGCAATGTGCTTCAAATCCGACAGTTTATATGTATATCGTTATTGTTGATATCATTATTATTATTTTTATTATTATTATTATTATTATTATTATTATTTCGTATTATCTAATGTGAACTGACGTGCTTCGAAATGTGCGATGAAATGAAATGTAATGCAGCAGCAGCAACAGCAGTAGTATAAGTTTACGTGTAAGTAATCGTAGTAGTAGTAGTAGTAGTAGTAGTAGTAGTAGTAGTAGTAGTAGTAGTAGTAGTAGTAGTAGTAGTAGTAGTAGTAGTAGTAGTAGTAGTAGTAGTAGTAGTAGTAGTAGTAGTAGTAGTAGTAGTAGTAGTAGTAGTAGTAGTAGTAGTAGTAGTAGTAGTAGTAGTAGTAGTAGTAGTAGTAGTAGTAGTAGTAGTAGTAGTAGTAGTAGTAGTAGTAGTAGTAGTAGTAGTGTCATTATTATTATTATTATTATTATTATTATTATTATTATTATTATTATTATTATTGTTATTATTATTATTTTAATTTGGGTTAAACATTTACTACTACTACTACTACTACTACTACTACTACCACTACTACTACTACTACTACTACTACTACTACTACTACTACTACTACTACTACTACTAATTTATTAGTTTGGGTTTAAGCAGGGTGTGGGTTGTGCTAATGCATTATTTGCAATGCGCTCCTCGATTGATTTTTTTGTTGACAGGGGCAGCACTGTTTTCACAGCAGCTCTGGATATTAGTAAGGCATATGATAGTGTTAATCATTATAAGCTGTATTCCAGCCTCTTAAGGTCTGGGTGTCCAGAGTGGGTGGTTGATATCCTGGTGGATTGGTATAGTAAACTATCGGTTGCAGTGCGTTGGAACAGCAGTATGTCTAAGTCATTCGCAGTTAAGAGTGGTGTACGGCAGGGAAGTTCTTTGTCGCCTTCGTTGTTTAATGTTTTTGTTAATAAGTTCATCGTGGACACAAAAGCAGCAGGCCTAGGTTGTTGTATTAACAAGTCCTGGCTTGGTTGCATCATGTATGCAGATGATATCATTTTGTTATCGGCTTCGGTAATAGGGCTTCAGGCCTTACTAGATAATTGTGATGTCGTTAGTAGTCAGTTAGGCCTGACGTTTAACTGTACTAAATCTTGGTGCTTAGCATTCGGACCTCGATTCAAGGCTTCCCTACCAGATATGTTCCTAGGTCACAAAAAGGTTGAGTGGTCAGAGCAGATTAAATACTTGGGAATCATTTTTTGTGCTGGTAGTAAACTGAGTTGTGATGTAGACTGCATAATGCGCAATTTTTATGCAGCTTCCAATAATATTTTCAATAACTCTTCAAGTTTGTCGGAGTTAATGCAGCTTTACTTACAGGAGACTTATAGCTTACCAGTTTTAAGATATTGCTCAGTTGCTGTGAGATTTTCTCAATCTCAGCTGAGTAAACTAAATGCTTGTTGGAATAATGTTTATCGTAAAATATTTGGTTTTCACAAATGGGAATCAGTAAGAGAATTTATTGCAGGTTTAGGCAGTTTGGACTTTAAATCTATGAGAGTTATTGCTATGTTTAAATTTCTTAAAGACATGCTAACGGTGGATAATAGTACACTAAATATGCTGTCATTAACATTCAGTTATGGCCATGAGCATATTAATTTAGTTTCTGGTTATGGTTTGTCTGTAAAAGATAACATGTATTATGTAAGATCGCGGGTCCACTACGTTTATGCTTCGAGAGGAGCAATAGTTTGAGTTGTCTCCCAGTCTGTTTGGGAACGAATTTTTGTATTTCTGTTCTAGTCTGCTTAGTTTGCTTAGTTTCTGTGTTCTGCTTTGTGCGAAATAAAGTATATATATATTATTATTATTATTATTATTTTTATTATTATTATTACTATTACTACTACTGCTGCTGCTGCTGCTGCTACTACTACTACTACTACTACTACTACTACAACTACTACTACTACTACTACTACCACCACCACTACTACTACTACTACTACCACCACCACCACCACCACTACCACTACTACTACCACTACAAACTACTACTACCACCACTACTACTACCACCACCACCACTACTACTACTACTACTACTACTACTACTACTACTACTACCACCACCACCACCACCACTACTACTACTACTACCACTACTACTACCACTACAAACTACTACTACCACCACTACTACTACCACCACCACTACTACTACTACTACTACTACTACTACTACTACTACTACTACTACTACTACTACTACTACTACTACTACTACTACTACTACTACTACTACTACTACTACTACTACTACTACTACTACTACTACTACTACTACTACTACTACTATTTTTTGCATTAAGCATCTGTGTTTGCATCCATCTTAACCAATAAGAGTTATTAAGATTTATTATTTCTTGTTTTTTTTGGTATTTGTAGTTTAAGTGAAGATGAGTAAGAGAGGGGTAGAAACAATAAACATCACATTAAATGGGGAAGAAATAGAACAGGTGAAGAAGTTCTGCTATCTGGGAAGTGTGGTTACAGAGGATGCAAGGTGCCATGTGGAAGTGAAAAGAAGAATAGCTATGGGAAAAGATGCATTCTACAAAAGAGGGGAGCTCCTCAGAGGCGGTCTAAACAGGAAGTTGAAGAAGAGAATGGTAAAGACACTAGTGTGGAGTGTTGTCCTATACGGCTCTGAGACATGGACAATGAGGCAAGAAGACATAAAACGACTGGAGGCCTTTGAGATGTGGATATGGCGCAGAATGGAGAAAATCAGCTGGGTGGAGCGAAGAACGAATGAGGAAATCTTACAGCTGGTGGAAGAAAGAAGATCACTGATAGGCACTATACGGGAGCGGCAGAAGAAATGGATAGGACACATCTTAAGGAGCGACACCCTACTAAGAGACATCATTGAGGGAAGAATGGAGGGGAAAAAGATGAGAGGTAGGCCAAGAACAATGCTACTGGACTGGATGTTGGCAGAGGAGGGATACAGCGGACTGAAAAGAGAAGCAGAGAACAGAGAAAAATGGCGTCGTTGGACATATGAACCTGCCTGAGGGCAGAGAACGTGAAGAAGAAGTTTAAGTTGAAAGCCTAGGAGTGAAAGAGGAACGATAACTGCAGTAAACCTTCATGAATTGAATTGCAATAAGAATTCAGATGAAATTAAAGTTTTCAGTGTTATTCTGCATGTTTCTGGTGCTTCAAATTGAAAGATTTTTCATGTGACTCTTTTTCCCATAACTATTTCCTAAGTCTCTGGATATTTACTAACAAAACTTTGCAGCTATTTTTCTGTGCCAGGTGTTTCAACGAAGGAAAGATGGCTCCGAGAATTTCTACCGTACGTGGAGGGAATATGAACTTGGTTTCGGAGTTCTAGACGGTGAATTTTGGCTTGGTACTGTGATTTTACTCTCTTAGGAAATGTAGAACAAAAGATTAAAAAAACTGTTGACAATGTCCAATTTATTGCATCTCGATTAACAGGATAAGTCGAATGATTCCTAAATTTCAAGACCACGACTCTGATAACTATTACTTACATTAAGTTTGCCTACCTTACTTCACCTCACCTCTCACTGTGTCCCCTTCGATATGCTTTTTAACTCTAAATTATTGCTCACTTTAGCTTGCCTGAACGTTTCCTCTTTAACCTTTTCTTGTTCTATAAAAGGGCACTTTTTGTATCGGATTTTACTTATCTATTAGTTAAACATATTCTAGGGTTATTCGATAATATGTTAGACATTGTTATATACAGAGCAACTCCAAGTGTATTTTTTAAAGGTCGTGGATAGCGTCACGCCCGACGTGAGCCGATACCTGGGACTAGGATCACGCCCGCCTCGCAATTGGTCATTACATGTCACATGATTGTGTGTACCTGAAACGAACCGACCGATAAACATTGCCGTTTGCGGTGGAAGTTTGTTCACCGTGTTTTCTAAAGACGAAACTAACCCTAACCCTGACCCTAACCGACCCTCACGACGCCTAATCTGACCCTAAACGACCCTCACGACGCCTAATTTTACCCTAAACGACCCCACGAATCCTAACCTGGCCCGAACCGGCCCTCAAGTTGTCCGCCATATCAAAATTCGACGGGAAGACAACAAGTTCACGTGACAGGCTTTAGCCAATAACGCGACGGACGTGACTGTAGTACAGGGGATCCGGTAACGCCCGGGGCGTGAACGGATCCACTACGTTTTTTAAATTGTTTTGTTATTTTCCCGCAATAAGTAAACATTTCCAAACTATTCATGTCTAAAATAAATTCTTAACGTCATACATAAGACATGCTCATTCAAATTATAACAGTACTTCCCAAAACATATTCGCGTTTTTTAATTAAATATACCCGTGCATCAAACATTTCGTGCCTAAATATTTCTGTGACGATGTTTCGGAGAAGGAAAGACGTCAATCGGGACAGAGGCGCGTTTACCAGTAGGCGAATTAGGCGCGCGCCTAGGGCCCCAGATATTGAAGGGGCCCCCAAACGAATGAAAATATTTGTTCAATAATCAAAACTAACATTTTAAAATTGAGATTATTTTAAATGTATTTTTTATATTTTGTACAGCTTGGCATTCACATAATTTATAAAAGTATTATTATTGTACTTGTAAAAGTAGGCCTATTTTTTGTCTAATTTATTATTGCTTTGTTCATATGGGCAGCAATTGGGTTAATAATTCATTTTTGTGTAAAATAACCTCAAACTTGTTAGCAACAAGCCGCAACGGGCGTCTGCTGCAGTTTAGGCCTACGAGTGGAAACCTTTAGTCTGCATGATAATGCCGTCATTTTATTGTGTTTATAACTTTTATTAGTAGCCTATTGATACTATTGATAACCAATAAGTAGGCCCCTAATAGTAATTAAAATTTTAGTAGTATTAAATATTGATTACCATCTGACGCAATGAAATGCTGCTAATATTCTGGAGCCGCAAAACGAAATAAGATATAGCTCTTATGACAGTATTTTGGAATTAGTTGCAATCAATCAATCAATCAATCAATCAATTTTCGTTTATCAAAATAAGTTGACAACAACGCAACTTATACAAATAACAAAATGCTGCAAAGAATAAATGCCACCAGCAAATTTCTGCAGGATCAAAGGCTATGTTTGTTGACTTGGAATTATTTAATTCTTTTATTATTTTACAATTTTGCTCAAAACGTCAGAGAAACTTTCCCCAAAATAGAGACGGAGGGAAAACTGAAACTCAATTGGTATTGAAAGCGATTATGACATTGCATATGAAGACGAACAGCCACAGAAAATTTCAAAGAAAAGGTACTCTGTTTTTTGACGATACTGCCAAGAATGATGTCATATTGAGAGGATGAGAAAAATTCATGGTTGGCACCGTAAACGTCGTGTGTGACAAAAACGGCATCAAATTTAACTTCGTAGGTTTTTGCACATGATAGGCTAAACACCACCAGAGTTTCAGACTTCGAATTTCAGAAGGGCCCCAAAAATGTTTGCGCCTAGGGCCCCGTTTTCTGTAAACGCGCCTCTGAATCGGGATGAAGATAGGAATTGAATGGAACAGGAGCGTCGTGGTTTTCAATTTCCAAAATGACAAGTTTTGGTTTTTAATAGGCTAGGGTTAAGATTCGAGCTTTATTTGTGAGAGGCTAGTTTGGGTTTGTAAGAGGCAAGTCTTGGTTTAAAAGAGCCGAGTTTTTTCTAGTTTGTAAGACATTTCTCAACGAAACTATCCAGAAACTACCAGTAAGTGACATGGAAATCGTTTTAGGTAACGAGAAACTGTCTTTATTGACAACGAAAAAGAAGTACAAGTTGCGCGTCGAACTGGAGGATTTCTTGGGAGAGAAGAGGTGGGCGGAGTACTCGACGTTTTCCGTCAAATCTTCGACGGATAAATACCGACTGATTATAGGAGGATATTCTGGAAATGCAGGTATACCAATTCATTCATTCATTCATTTATTCATTCATTCATTCATTCAGAGCATTTATATAGCGCTTCTTCAAGAAGCTACTCAGAAGCGATTAGCAGAATCAACGCCTGTAAGCCTACTTCAGTGCAACACAGTCTTCATGCTTTGTCTTCGTCTTCCTTCTACTCACAGATGTCTTTCCCTGTACAGGGTTCTTTGAATGAATCAAGTCTAATTAGTGCCTAGAAACTTCAACATAAGACTTTGTATGAAATATTTTATTTTTCACTACCGTTATGATTATGCTGGGGAGTGCTGTGGTTAAATATAAATTCAACTTAGAACTTGTATGCGATAACAAAATTTGTCTTTGCCTAGAAGGAGAATATGACCCAACAAAATCTAGAACTGAAATCGGCAATTCTCTTAGAAAATGGCGTATTTGTCTGATTTTTATTGTTCTTGGTTAAATATATAGGCCTAATATATACATTCATATAGGCCTACACTTCTACAGGCATAATTTTGCATATAGTATCAAGCATAGTTGTAAAAAACGTTTTTTTGGTTTTTTTTTTTCCAAAAAACGTCGTTATTTTCGTTTTTTATTTCTCGTCTCGTTTTTTTCCGTTTTTTATTTTTTTATTTTACTTTATTTATTTATTAACTGTCAGTTTCTTTTTTTAAATTAAATTTTTGTCTGATTTCCCTTATGTGATCTCCGTCCTTTAAAGGATTCATGTAATTTACGTAACAATTTTGTGTCATCAGTTGAAATAAACAGCACTGTACAGGAAATTAAATTTATAACAGTTATTTGAATTTCTAAGTTATTCAAAATGCGATGTAGAAAAGTCAAATTATTTCCTTTTCCGTTTTTTTCTCGTTTTTTTCCGTTTTTTATTTTTTTCAATAAAACGACGTTTTTTTCCGTTTTTTATTTTGATTTTACCGTTTTTAACAACTATGGTATCAAGTGTATGTAGTATGTAGAGTCTTTTAAGGACCTCTAAAATGCATATTTTTACATATTATAATTTATTTTGCATAAATACATGCAATCACACATTGATTGCATATATTCATACGTGCATGCATACCTAAATACAGTGTAGCCTACATACCTAAGTACGTGTGTACATTTCCTAATTTAAATTTGTTTGATATCGGATCAATCATTCAATCAATCAATCATTTATTTCTGTAACCATCAGAAGAGAAAAAACGAACAATGAAACAGTAAGACAATGGTTTGACATGTACTGGCTACAAGGAGGCCCAGAAGGGATCATGGATCCCGCTAAATAGGGACACCTATAAAAATACAGATAGGGAAAGAAAGACAGTCAATGATACTTAGAATAGAGTAAGCCATCATGAGCCATGGGCTAAAAAACAAACAACAAACAAAACCAAATAAAATAAGATGGATCCATCAAAAATCACAATAACAAAAGAATACAGAATCTTAACTAAAATATCATTACAGACAAAATCATCTAATTTGCCACAATTTTAGCCAAAATAGCATTACAGACAAAATAATCTAATTTAATTAATCAGTAATTTCAATCAATCATTTATTTATGTAACCAATATTATGAAGAGAACACTGAAACAATAAGGCAATGATTTAATAGATATGTAGGCCTACTGGTTACATGGGGTCCAGAAGGTGTTCCCTGTGGAACACCAAAATTAATTGTATGCATAGTAGAAAATACACCATTGCAGCAAACAAGCTGCATGCGATTCTCAAAATAGCTAGCGAACCAGTCAAGTGGAGTACCTCGTAAACCATAAACACTTAGTTTCTTTAATAAAATACTATGATCCACAGTATCAAACGCCTTGGCAAGGTCAAGAAAACTCCCAGAGAGTATTCATTATTCTCAATTGCATTAGAAATCTTATCTTGCATACTCAGTAGGGGCATGAAAGTGGAGTGTCTAAATAGATATATAGGGCCTATGTGTGCGTCTGTGACTGTGTGAGCGTTTGGGTTTGTCACTCTCTCTCTCTCTCTCTCTCTCTCTCTCTCTGTCGCATCTGTATTTCATCAAATCTGAAATATTCCATCCACAACATAACCATGTGACTATGCCTGTGACATCCCTGACTGCAACAAAAACGAGCACAAAATGAGATTTTACGAAGTAGTTTATTATCTTGCCTTCGTCTTACAGTTACACACACAGTGTCACACATATATGCACACCTACAGTCCTACACCCACCCACACACACACCCACACACACATGCACACGGCACACACACACACACATATCTGCACACACACAGTCACAATTTTTATATAATTTATAGCGTGCTTTCATTAACCCCTCTATAGAATCAACTTTCGGATTGATGTATTTTATTAACGGACTCGTGTGCTTCTTACTAGTTTATTTTGTTTGGTTTGTCTATTTATACATAAATACATTCTTAATGTAAGTTTTTAATTAATTTTTTAATGATTATTTAGTTATTATTGATTTGTCCATTTTCCGGTAGGATTATGCCACCCATCCACTCGTCCATTAATCCATCAAGTAGAGTTATAAATTCATTCATGCACTCATCCTGCTGTGCATTCTTTGTGTATTCATGCATCTACAACGCATCCATGTACCAGTTATTCCGTCGATCTGTTCAATCAATCAATCAATCAATCAATCAATCAATCAATCAATCAATCAATCAATCCTTCATTCATTTATTCAAAACCATTGGCGTTTCGTAAACATTAGATAAAGTAAACTGATATATTTACCTGAAATTCGTTTCGTTTTTCTTCCAGCTACATCCGAGTGCCAGGGACCGAACTGTCCAGCCGAACATGTCTTCATCAATCATGCTTCACTGACAACGAAGCCATCATCCGTGGCCTTCCTCATCATCACCTCAATCTTCCTCTTCTGCCTCATGCGCAGACAAGAACTCTAGCAACGGCTGCAAACAATTTCTAACTTACGTAATGACAACAGACTCGTTCGATTTATATTGCAGTTCGGTTGCATCTTGATATAAATCGGCTCTTTGAAAATGTGCAGGAAGTATACAGGTTATAGACCTATATCCAACATGTCGTAGTCTTTCATGTCATAAACTTATGCATGGGCCAGTTGGATTGGTTGGCTTGCAAACCTTTTAAGTTTTAAGTAGATTTCTGAATGATACGATCATCAGAGGGAAACGCAACAATAGTTCGAATTTGCAGGAAATATTAATTACTTTGAAATGAATTTTTATATACTGAAAAGCGATATTAAATTCTTCTATTAAATAAAATATAAAGGAAGAATGTGAGAAAAATTATGGAAAAGCAAGAGTACGAGTTTTTTCATTCAATATTGTATTCCAATAGACTAGTTTCAGAGGGGCCTATTCAATATTGTATTCCAATAGTTTCAAAGGTAGCCTGACATGTCCTGCAATGCCGCATATATATATAGGGCTGTGAATTTGGTGAGTTAGGCTACACACCGTTTTTTCTATTGTTAGTTGTATGTGGTGTCCTGGTGTGGGGTAAGACAAGCCGGGTAAGACACACAACACAATTGGGTAAGACACACAACATGCCATTAACTTATTTTTATTACGTCATTGGGCACACAATCATCCATTTTGATATTAGGCTACTATCCTAAAGTAAGTTTCAGACAACACTGATACCATTAATTACTGCATGAGATATTAAAGCTGTTGTTGTATGCAGGTCTGTGGTATCATGGCATGTAAAAGCATTCGATTTCCTAATAGTATAAAAAGACGACTATGGAAGGTTCAGACTGGCTTTGCGACTTTCTGAAAGTACATCGTGAACACTCTATCAGAAAGCCAGAAACCTCAAAAATATCAAGAGCTGTGAGATGTCAATCGAGAATAATTACGTCAAAATAATTTTTATAACCTAGCCTACAGATTTAAAGCACTACTCTCAGGATATAATCTAGATACCAACGAAGGTTAGAAAGGAACCAAGAAACAAGTCACACACACATGGAAAATCGCAGAGCAGATAAACAAAACTCTAGAGAGAGAAAACTAAAGAAAAACACGTTATTAAAACACGCGATAGGCGTATACTGAGCCTTGCTCTATAAGCATTAAGCACTTCTGCTGTTTATCCTATGCCAGTTTTAAAACGTCCTTTACGACCTCTTGTTGCTTTGAGAGTATAGAAAGGGAAATGTCCACCTCTTCGGTCAGACGATATACGCTTCACTTCATCCATACACACACATACACATACGCATCCACACACACACACATACACACTACGCACACACTTACACACACCTACACACACACATACGCACACATACGCACACATACGCACACACACACACTCACACTACGCACACACATACACACACCTACGCACACACACACCTGCACACACACACGCACGCACACACATCTGCACACCTACACACATACCTACACACAGTCACAATATAGCGCCTTCTCATTTACCCGACTATAGAATTAACTTCCGATTGACGGATGCATTTTATCAACGGACTCATGTTTATCTTACTAGTTTATCTTGTTTGGTTTGTATATTTATATACATAAATACTTTCTTAATGTACGTTTTTGATTAATTTTTTAATGATTAGCTATTTATAATTAACAATTGATTTGTCCATTTTCCGGTAGGATTATGCCATCCATCCTCTCGTCCATCAGTTAATTCATCAAATAGTTATAATTTCATTCATGCACTCATAGCCCATCAGCTATGCATTCTTTTTGTATTTATGACCTATAATGCATCCATGCTTCTGTCATTCCATCAATCAATCATTTATTTCTGTAACCATCAGAAGAGAAAACGAACGATGAAACAATAAGGCAACGGCCATCTATCTGTCTATTCATTCATTCATTCATTCATTCATTCATTCATTCATTCATTCATTCATTCATTCATTCATTCATTCATTCATTCATTCATTCATTCATTCATTCATTCATTCATTCATTCGTTCAATTCTTCATTCATTTATCCGAAACTATTGGCGCTGCGTAAACAATAGAAACAGCCAATTGAGATATTTACCTGAAATTCGTTTCCTTTTTCTTCCAGCTACATCCGAGTGCCAGGGGCCGAACTGTCCAGCCGAGCATGTCTTCATCAATCATGCTTCACCGAAAACGAAGCCATCATCCGTGACCTTCCTCGTCATCACCTCAATCTTCCTCTTCTGCCTCATGCGCAGACAAGAACTCTAGCATCGGCTGCAAACACTTTCTAACTTACGTAATGACAACAGACTCATTAGATTAGTAATGAATAGTTCGGTACAATTGTTATGCATTCTGACATAAGTCGGCTCGTAGAAAATGTGCAGGAAGCATACAGACCTAGCCTATATCCAACATGTCGTACTCTTTCATGTCATAAACTTATGTATGGGCCAGTGGGGGTTGGCTTGCACACCTTTTAGGTAGGTTTCTGAATGCTACCATCCTCAGAGGAAAACGCAATGTGCAGGAACTATAAATTACTTTGAAATGAATTTTTATACATTGAAATTAGACCGTTTCAAAGCGATAATAAATTCTTCTATTAAATAAAATATAAAGGAAGAATGTGAGAAAATGAAGGAAACGCAAGAGTACGAGTTTTTGATTCAATATTGTATTCCAATAGTTTCAGAGGTATACATGTGCTGCAATGAAGCATGTAGGCCTAAATAATGTAACACATAATGTAATGTATGGCATAATATAATGTAGAACGTAATGTACCATAATGTAATGTAACACATAATATAATGAGGCATATAATGTAATGTAACATAATGTAATGCAAAGTAATGGAGAATATAATGTAACACATAATGTAATGTAACTTATAATATGTAAGACAATGAAATTTTAGCCTGAGCACTTCCAGTAGGCTAATACGGTAGAACCAGAGTGTCTACGATTCGTTTCTTCAGGTACTCTCCGGCTTTGATAGGATCATATCGATCCGATCCGTCGATGCATCTCACCTCTGTTTCCGGATCCGGTGAAGCGAAGAACACCACGGACTGCCTGGCCACCTCAGAGTATTTTCGGTCATCTGGAACGACGATCCGGTGTGCGGTGGAGACGAACCGGTCAGCCGTCCAGCGTTGCATGAGGTCCGCGATGTTAACCACGACTGACCCTTCGATGGGCCTTGCATCGATCCAGTCCTGGCCGGGACCTCGCACCTGGAGTCCACCGATGGCATCCTGGAACACCAGCGAAATGCTTCCGAAGTCTGTGTGCTCGCCCAAGCGGGTCTGTCCGGGCTTGAATGACGCTGGCGGTAGTGCAGGGTAGTACAGGGACCTCATGCCGCTCGAAAGCGGCTGATCCACGTTAGAGACATTGTGACAGCGAGCGAAGAAATCGGGATCGTCCAGCCCCAGTCCGTAGGCCATCACCTTCAGGATCCTTCGACTTAAGCGAGAGCACTCCTGGAACAGCCGGACAAAGGTAGACTTGAAGTGATCCACTTCCGTCGGCCATATCGGCGCGTCAACTGTTGCAATATCGAAGTTGAAGCTCTCCTTCATGTCGCCAGGGGTGCTAGTATCGAAAGATTCGTTTTCGAAGCCCATGTAGCCTTTATATTGGAGTTTCGATGTAGCCATGTACTTGGCCTTGACCTCAGAAGGAAGAAGAAAGAATTCTCTGGAATTGGAGAAGGCTTTTTGGAGGAGATCGTCGGAAATGCCGTGGTTGAGTAGATAGACGAATCCAATTTCTGAAAAGGCTTTTACCATGTGCCGCGATACTTCCTCGCATTGCTCGGGCGATAATTCCAGTTCAGAAACGGAGCTGTCTTGGGAGCACATGGAGAAGTCTATAACTGGAATAATTCCGCTCGAATCCATGGCAGTGGAAGAAAGGAAACACGCTGTTAAAAGAAACCGAGCTGTAACGACTGCAGTCTATGTAAAATGTATGCATGTATTTATGTATGTATGTACATACGTATGCATGTAGGTCCTAATGCAGCCCTATGTATGCATTACGTAGGCTATGTAGGCCTATGTAATTGGCTATCATGACTTGTAAACAGCGTACTGTTTACAAGTTAGCATGTCAACTTTGAGCATCGAACTCTCCGGGTCGATAAACAGCAGTGCCGTTCTAAGGCCTACGGCACGCGAGGCACGTGCCTAGGGACCCGCGCAACAGGCGGCCCCAAAACAATAAACACATCCAGAGCTTCTCATTTAAGGCGACCGATCGATCGATCTCCTTGGTCGATCGCCTAGCAAAGGTCTGGTCAATCGGTAAATCGATCGCGCTCGATGAGTTAGACTCCAAGAGGAACCTGGAGCCAGACCATTATTTTATTTATCTAATTTACATTACCTGTGAAAGTTCAGGCTAGGATCGATATAACATTGCATCGACAAGCAGAGGAGGCGTATTGACGGTTAATAAGTGCTCCGTATACTCTAGCAGTTAATGGACAACCATATAATATGCAGCTATACAAATAGGCTATAGCACACATTTACTCATTACAATCTCACTTTTCAATTTGTATAACAAATTAGCAACAAGAACGTTAACGTACCGGTATGTTAAATTAAACTTTGTTTACAATTGTAGTACAAAGATTGCTGTGTTAGCTGTGCTAGCAGTTTAGTATTATATTAATAAATTTACAAAAGACACACTTGCGAATGCAATGCATTAACGAAATACTCTACATGTATCTGAGACCGAGAGATTGAGTCGGAAATGGGATCAGCATGTTAGGCCTTTGTGCCTATAGGGCCCCAAACTCCTTAAAACGGTTCTCATAAACAGCAGATAATATATCATCGTATACACTTGTGAATGATTAATGATTAGCCTATACGCAGGCAACTAGACCTAACAAAATGGCGCCTTACAAGTTCGGATCAGTTTTCTATTATAGGCCTATAACGATCTGCAAAGTAGTTGTGCATGTCGTCAGCCTACTGTATTTAAACCAAGCATCACGGACTTCAGTTATACAGTTGAATGCCCCGTATAAAAGTGAAGTAACAACTACATAACATCGCAATGTCGTATCTAAACAAGAAGACTGGAGAAATGCTGTTGAGTAACACGTAACAGCGCCTTTGTGAGTTTCCTGTAGGCTGTGGGCTGTAATCGTAATCGTAATCTCCAAACTTCTAAAGCGCCACTCGAAAGCCAAGCGCAGGGCACCAGCTTATTCACGAGCGCTGCGTCTAGTCAAAAGGGTTATCCGAGAGAGTAGTCCGAAGGAGGTCCGAGTCCGGTTTCCAGAGGATCAGAGGGGTCAGAGTAGCTGCTAAGGTGGGTGTCGTTTACGTCGAGAGTTGGAAGGTAGATGATCGGTTGAGTCGGGGTAAGACTTCTTGAAGAGGAGAGACTTTAGTTTCGAGTGGAAAGCCTTGGCAGTGATGGATAGAGGAGCCTGATGCGGATGATGGTGGGTGATTGGGGATGATGGTGGAGGAACCGAAAAAGTGCGGAATTCAGGAGGTAGGTCGTTCCAGAGACGTGGTGCAGTGTTGGATATTGCTCGGTTGGAGAATTTGAGATGAGTAGTGACAGGAGGTCGACAGAGAGTGAGAATGGAGGATGATCGGGTAGAACGGGTTGGCTGGATGGTGAAGAGGTCGCGGAGATATCTGGGCTGGGAGTGTTGTAGAGAGTTGTAGGTTAGTGATAGGACTTTGAAGTGAATTCGCTCTGGGATTTTTAACCAATGGAGTGATTTGAGGATGGGAGTGATATGATGATGCTTAGGCGTTCTGGTGACGGCTCTGGCTAGTGAGTTTTGGATGAGCTGCAGACGCTTTAGTTGGGTGGATTCAATGTTGAGAAAGAGGGAATTGCAATAGTCTAGCTTTGAGTGGACAATGGAGGTAGCAATGGTGGAGGCAGTTTTGAAGTCGAGCATGGGTCGGATGCGGCGGAGGTCACGAATGTGCATGAAGCAGGAGCGCGAGAGGTTGGATATGTGATTAGAGAAGGAAAGATGTGGATCAAAGGTGACACCAAGATTGCGGACAGGAGCATCGGAGGTGAAGGTAAGAGATGAAGAGTCAGTGGATAGGTGTATTGAAGGGTCAGGGATTTTCTTGATTTGGTCAGGAAGGCCTAGGATGATGAATTCTGTTTTGGAGGGGTTCAGGCAGAGGAGGTTGGACGACATCCATTGAGAGACTAGGTTAACCACATTGAGTAGTTTGGCAATGGAGGTGGAAAAAGAGCTTGGGGAGAAGGATATGAAGAGTTGGGTGTCGTCGGCGTAAAGATGGTGGTCAACAGAGGAGGATTCAATGAGATGGCTTAATGGTGTGGTATACAGAATGAAGAGCAGTGGACCCAGGACGGAGCCTTGAGGGACACCACAAGAAAGTGGGAGGGGTTGGGAACAGTGGCTGGAGGCTTTAACAGAGAAGGATCGGGAAGACAAGTAGGACTGGAACCATTGTAGAGCACTGCCAGAGACGCCAAACCAAGATGACAGTCGATGAAGAAGGAGGCTGTGGTCAATGGTGTCGAATGCGGCGGAGATGTCGAGGAGACAGAGGCAGGAGACTTGCTGATGGCTGACGGAAGAGACCAGTTTATTGTACAGAGAGGCGAGTAGAGTTTCTGTGGAGTGGTGTTTAGTGAAGCCAGATTGGTGGGGATTGAGCAGTGAGTTTGAAGAGAGGTAGTCGTTGAGCCGGGTAAGGACAAATCGTTCAGTTAATTTTGATAGAAAGGAAAGATTTGAGATGGGACGGTAGTTAGATAGGTTTTCCTTGTCAAGATTTGCTTTTTTGAGAAGGGGAGAGACGAGAGAGTGCTTGAAAACCATAGGGAAGTTACCAGTGGAGAGCGAGAGATTGATGATTTTGGTGGTTACAGGAACGAGGACAGAAGCACAGTCTTTTAGAAGAGAGGTGGGGATAGGATCCAGTTCACATTGCTTGTTGGGAAGAGAGTTTAAGAGAAGTGACACTTCTGTTTCAGTGGCAGGAGAGAAAATTGGGAGAGATGATTGAGAGGCAGGAGGAATAGGGTTTGCAAAGGGGAGTGAATCAGTGCTGGAAGAGTTGGAGGCTAGTAGAGATTGTAGTGTAAAGCGAAGGGATGAGATTTTGTCCGAGAAGAATGAACAGAAGGTATCAGCGATAGAGGGAGAGGGAATGGAGCTGGGTAGTGGGGAGGGAGATTTGCGGTGGAGAAGAGAATTTACAGCTCTCCAGAGATGTCTTGGATTGGAGGAGCTGGAATGGATTAGTGAGGAGTAGTACCTCTTTTTGGCAGAAGCGATCAGTTTATGGTATCTATTGGTGACAGATTTTAGAGTAGTGAGGGCTTTTGCTCTAGAAGTTGGGTCAGTAGTGCTCTTGTAGGCGTGCTCAAGGTGCCTGCGGAAAGTTTTAAAAGCTTGGAGGTAGGAAGTGAACCAAGGGTTAGTGGTATGTGAGCTGTGCTTGGTTTTGAGTGGTGCGTGGATGTCAAGGAGGTCAGAAAGTGTGGAATTGTAGCAAGACAGGAGGTCGTCAAGAGAAGACGGAGGGTTAAGAACCAGTCGAGAGTGAAGGATATCTTTGGTGAAGGCCTGATAGTCAATGGACCCGATGAGACGGAATGAGTGAGTGGAAGGAGGAGGTCGAGGAAAAGGCTTAATTTCAAGGTCCGCCATGATTAGGTAATGGTCAGTAATATTGAGAACAGAGTGTGATAGTTTGGGTGATAAGAGGGAGGAGGCAGAAGTGATTACAAGGTCGAGCGTGTGGTTTTTGATGTGAGTTGGGAAGTTGACATGTTGAATGAGATTGGCTGATGAGAGGAGGTTCAGAAAGTCGGATGCAAGAGAGTCGGAGGGATTGTCAACATGGATGTTGAAGTCGCCAGTGAGCAGGAATTCATTTGGGGTAGTGGCAGCGAGTGAGAGGAGAGAGCCAAATTCATCTAGAAAGACAGAGGGCTTTGAGGAATAGGCAGAAGAGGTAGGAGGACGGTAGATATTGAAGACTGTTAGTAGGTCTGAGGCAAGTCGGAGTGTTGTGGAGGAGCATTCGAAAGAACGGAAACTGTGATGAGAGGAATTGAGGACGTCAGCTGGTTCACGAACCAAGAAGGCAGTGCCGCCACCAGAGATTTTTGTTGACTTTGCGGAGGAGTTGGTACGAGGAAAGTTTTGGAAAGAGTAGCCACGAGGTATGCAGTCAGAGATATGGGGATTAGAAGATAAAGTGGATAACCAGGTTTCTTGGAGGGCAATAAGATCAGGTGGACGAGAGCAGGAGGCAAGGTCACTTAGAGCAATGGAGTTTCTGGGGTTTAGCAGAGATCGAATGTTGATGGAAAAGAGGAGAAATTTCTTGGTGGAGGACCTGGTAGCGTGGTGTAAGGAGCCTGTGATGGGACCGGGATTTGTTTCGATGTCGCCAGATAAAAGCAGGGTGAACAAGATTTGTCGGAATGTTATGGCAGATGAGTGAAACATGTGACGACGGGTGAGGAGGAATGAGGCAGATGGGATGGAGTTAAAGTGCGAATATTGTGCAGTTGCCGTCGGTAGTGTGGAAATGGAGCAAGAGAGAGGTGAAGGTCTGATGTTAGATGTAGAAAAGGATAAGCGGATGAGCAGAAACGGCAGAAGAATTGAGACCAGCGAAGGCATTGTTGATATATAGGTCAAAGATGGCGGTTGAAATATAGGTCAAAGATGGCGGAAGGGTGAAATGGCCATGTGCGCGGCATGCGGGAAATTCAAAGTTTAATCTGAGTGAGTTGCAGAGGGTTGAAGTTATTTTAGATGAGATAGGAACGATCTCATCTGATATCCTGATTTAGATTGTCTGAGTAGAATGTTGAGATAGCTGTAAGGCGCTATATTCAATTTATTTTTCGTGTAACCGACTGTTACCGACAACATATTTACAATTATGGCAGTGATAATTAAACGACGTTCCGGTTACCAAGTGGAGGACCCTGAAGGGATGGATTATCCCGCTAAATAGGGCCACCCACGTAATGAAATAAAAAGTCTCGATAACACATGACAGCAAGCTTGCTTTCGGAGACAGGAATTTAAAAAAATTAGAATGACTTAACTAATAGAACTTAACTAAACACCCGTAACAGTAAATAACATTAATTCAATTGCCTTGATGTATCAGATAGTGGCGTAATTTGTTCTTAAATACTTTTAAAGCAGTCAATTGTCGGATCCATAGGGGAACATCATTCCATACCTTAACCCCTGCAAATCTAATGGAAAACAGTCGAGTATTTGTGTGGGCAAAGGGCTGTCGATACAACTTGGTGCTTCTGGTGGGATAGGAATGTATTTCAGAGGTAAGGAGGAAAAGTTTTTGGTATATAGCAGGTAATAGATTGTGCTCATACCGATACATGAATTCGCCTATACTTGCGCTATCCTAATCTGTTCAACAGTTAACATTTTAAATTCAAGAAACGACTTGCTGGTGTGCAGAGATCCGTAGGGAGTGCCAGCAATGAATCGGACAGCTGACTTTTGGAGGATGGTCAGCCTTTGCAGGTTTGACTGGTACGTAGAGGCCCAGATCAAGTTACAATAGCCAAGGTAGGGATATATCAGCGAGTAATAAAGCGTTAACCGAACCTTGGGTGGCAGAAGGTAGGAGGCACGATTTAAGATCCCCATATTCTTTTCCATTTTGGAGGAGATTGTCTTAATATGGTCTTTCCATGACAGATGCTGGTCCAGTATTACTCCTAGAAACTTGGATGACGTCACCTGAGTAATGGGGTTACCATCGATATATAGTGTTTTTGAGTCAGAGGGACAATTTGTTTATGAGACCTAAATAATATATAATTGGTCTTATCAAGATTGAGAGATAATTTATTGGCACGAAACCAGTTGGCAATCAGAGCAAGCCAGCATTTACTTTTTGATATAAATGTCCAAGGAACTGTGGGAAAAGAATATATTAGTATCATCAGCAAAGAGAATGAAATACATAAGAGGTGAGGCGTTTGGAAGGTCATTAATATAGATTAGGAATAATAGTGGTCCTAGATTCGATCCTTGAGGAACCCCAAAAATAATTGCACGCATCATCGAAGAGACTCCGTTGCAGTGCACTAATTGTGAGCGGTCGTCAAGATAACTGGCAAACCAATTGAGTTGGGCTACTCTTATGCCATAGTTATTTAGTTTTTTAAGTAGAATGTTATGGTTCACAGTATCAAAAGCCTTGGCCAAGTCGAAAAAGACTCCAAGAGAGTATTCATTATTTTCTATTGCTTCTGACATTTTGTCTTGGATACTCAGCAATGGCATAGATGGAGAGTGACCAGCTTGAAAACCATGTTGAGATGGAAATATTATATTAGCTTTTTCTAGAAAGTTGCTTAGTCTTTCGTACATTAACTTTTCAAATATTTTAGCAAAGAACGGGAGAACGGAGATGGGTCTGTAATTAGCCACTTCCCCCTTCTCACCCCTTTTAAAGATAGGAACTACCTTAGCGATTTTCAATGCGTTAGGGAATATACCATGCAGAGCAAAACGAACAGTTGATAATTTCAGCCAGTGGCCTAGCGACATTGATTAGTGAAGAAGAAGCAACAAAAGGGTCAATGTCATCGATTATATAAATGGCCATATACATGCATACAACAGCATCGGCACCGACTCTCTATAGGAGCGTTGCATGGGTGCGAATGCACCCCGAGAGAAAGTTCAGTGGGTGCGTCGCATCCATAAAAGTTCAGACCTAATTAATTCACGAAACAGTTAAAGTCTGCTAACTATAGGCGTAGACCTACAATGAATTTACAAATGTCCTATATAAGACAGGCTACATACACATTTCGGAACATGTAGGCCTAAACAGTAAGGGTGCACCGTGCACAACAATGTCAGCCACCATCACGTGAGTTTCAAATACTTTTTCTAACCACTTAACCCTTGACAAGAAAACAATTTTCTTTCTCTGAAAATACGCTGAAACTCACCTACGCCAATGTAGAATAGAACATTGTTCCCGTGGTAGAACCCATGCGCTCAGAGACAAGAGCAAAAAGTCGGCGCCTATGTGTAACAGCCTAAGAAACCTTTATAGGCCTATCTGGTAATGTTCTGAACCCTGTCCATTCCCCAATGTCTGTAGGCTATCTGGCAGGTTCTGTCTGTCAGAGATTTTATACTTGGAAGGCCTACTTGTACTCGTACTCAGTACAACTCGAGTACAGTTTTTAAATAGGCACTCGGATATAGGTTACCAGTTGGCTTTGCCTTTCTCTTTCAGTCATTAATTCTTACGCTCTGCATGGAGAGTGGACATTTTGGCAGTTCTTTCGTGTCTACCGGTGTTTAGACGGACCGTATCTTATCAATCTTAATCTGACAACTGACAACTGTTTATTTCCAGAAGCACAATGCATATAACAATTAACAACAATAATATTATAACTTGACTATTACATATCGGTGCATTGGCTGGGAAACTGCAGGGAAGACCCAAAAGGGGCACAACTTCCAACTTTCGCACAAGTCCCGCTTAATTAGGGTCACCCTTTTTAACTATATTCAATTATGGCTGGATAGTCAGTTGAAGGAAAAAAAGGTTCAACTCAATAATGTTCTTAACTAAATAATAACTTTGCAATTTACTAAGAAGATCAATATGTAAGAAAGAAAGGTTCAACTCAATAATGTTCTTAACTAAATAATAACATTGCAATTTACTAAGAAGATCAATATGCAAACAATTCGATGAAAGTGTTAAATGAAGTATGGTTAATCCTTCAAGTAACCACTACACAGCTTCTTAAATTGGGTGTATGTGGGTGCATTCCGAATACTCGTCGGTACTGCATTCCAAATTTTTGGACCATTACAACAAATTGAAAATCTACGATAATTAGTGCGTGCATATATGACATATAAATCACCATTTCTTCTGGTTGTCTTGTTAAAATGGCGGACACGGACAGTGATAATGATACTAATACTTGCAACCGTAGGGTTGCGGATTCGAATCCACCTCAAGCCGCCGCGTATACGGACCCTGGGCAAGTCCTTCACTCGCAATTGCTCAAGCGCTTCGGCGTGAAACTCCGATTCAGTGTCCGGGCTGTAGTCGGGAGTGCCTCTGAGTAGAATCTTGAAGGGGCGCTATACATACATACATACATACATACATACATACATACATACATACATACATACATACATACATACATACATACATACATACATACATACATACATACATACATAAATAAATGTGACGAACCTGGTCTAGCGCCTCATAAACTCTGCAGCTCAATATAAACTTTTTGGGCGGGTTTAATTTCGCGGGCTTGAGGAAGGCTCTAGAAAGGCAGAAAGTGCGCGAACGTATTCGCGGGGTTTTCCTTAGCGGGAATCTTCTAACCACTAGAAGGCTAGCTAGGGATTTAAGTCCGTTCTTATCGGTTGCTGGTAACCGCGAACTTAATGGAGCGAATATGGATGGTAAGCCCGGGAAAATTCATCTAGGCCTATATAAAGGGGGCGAATCAGAAGGAAAGGGGCCAACAGAGTTAGTCGTTTGAGGGACCTGTTGCACAGTGCCGTTTTAAGGCCTAGGCACGCGAGGCACGTGCCTAGGGCCCCGCGCAACAAGGGGCCCCGCGGCGGCCCAAAAACAATAGATACATCGCGACCACGTAATAACAGTACGATAATATTAACAATATTATAGGTTCTAACAATTCTGCAGAGTAAGAACAATAACATATTTTAAAACAAAGTCTCCATTTTTAGTTAAACATAATTATTGGTAATAATATCTCAGAGCGCTATAGAAGTTAGACTGAAATAAATCAATAATTTATACCAATGGCGCACAGCTTTTTCTAATCGCTGTATATTTTGTTTGTCTTCATTCGTCTGCTCACAACGCAGAGTATTACGACAGCCAGCGACGAATGACTTAAAGAAATAATTATGCGAATTACATTATGAAAGGTCGGAGGTCCTCCAAATGACACTGTTATGGATGCGAGCAAAAAATTTAGAATTCAGACCTACTTGCCAATCATCGACTCATTGGTCACTAGGCTAAACTAAACAGACTTGGAGAAGTTTATGAAGAAAGCAGCATGAGATTTACATTCTTAATCAAACTGATCCATTTGAATGCTGAACAAATAAGCCTAACAGAACACAGTGAAAAGCTTGCAAAGCAGTGGCGGCGCCAGGATTACAGGTTTGGGGGGCTAAAGCTCAAAAACCTTCCCTTTTGTCCCCTCCGCGCTGTGATTTGCAGTGATTTCCCACTTTGGGGGGGGCTGAGCCGCAGTTATGGGGCTAAGCACCCCTAGCCCCCTGGCGCCGCCACTGTTGCAAAGTTGAAAGTTCTATCCTCAAGATCTTGACCAACACGAACTACTTTCAGAATGTGAACACCTGAAATACTATGTGTCAGAATCATTTGCAAAATATCAGTGCCATCTATGTCAATAATGATATGCCATGATAAAGAATGACAATCTGGAATCAACTTTTCCAAACGTTGAAATTGCAATAAGAATGTTTCTGTCAATGATGTACCGGTGACAAACTGACAAACTGTACCGGTGAACGTTCTTTCTCAAAACTTAAATTAACCAAGAACGAGCTTCGCAGCGGCATGATGCAAGAACGATTAAACTGCCTGTCCGTCATGAGCATAGAATCAGATGTGTTTGACTTTGAGTCTTTGAATTTTGATGATATTTTAATTTAATTAAATTTTAATTAACCTTAATTTTACACTTGTAGTACAAAGATTGCTGTATTAGATGTGCTAGCAGTTTAGTACTATGGTAATAAATTTAACAAAACGACGCATATGCACATGCAATGCATTAGCGCAATACTCTGTATCTGAGACCGAGAGATTGAGGCGGAAATCGGGTTACGTTTAAGGTTAGAGTTTGTGCCTAGGGCCCCCAAACTCCTTAAAACGGCCCTGCTGTTGCAGCCAGTAAGAAAAAGTAGTAAGATTTCTTGTAGAAATGGATTGAATTAAGTTACGATAATATAGTCTCTAGAGTAGATATTAAAGAGAAATAAAGTAAGAAAAAGAATTTAAGTAGAAAACCCTGCGCTGAACATTTAACGAGAAGAAATTCTTCAAACGGTGATCGAAAATGTCGAAGAAGAGAGATGCCCGTGACCAGTTGAAGGCGGGAAGAATTCTTGACGTAGTGGTTCGTTGTCAATGATGTTGAGGGTTCGATTCTTCTTCCGTTCAATCTTTCTTGTCGGTGAAGTTTTGTCGTTCTTTTGTATAAGCAATTTGATTGTTATTAGATAAGCGACTAGATGTTTGCCCGTCCTAGGACAGTTTTAAACGATTTTAAAACGTTAAGAGATTCGTCGTCACGGGGTATACGTTGACGTAAGTCTTCTCCTGCCTCTCCCTTGGTCCGTCCGTCCGTCCGCCCCTCCATCCATCCACCCTACCTACAACCCTCCCTTCCTCTCTCCGTCGGTCCGTCCGTCCGTCTCTACCTACCTCCAACCATTCACCCATCCCTCCCTCCCTCCCTCCCTCCCTCCTTCCATACCTCCCGTCCGTCCATCCCTCCCCTCCCTCCCTCCCTCCCTCCCTCCTCCTCTCCCTTCCTCCCTCCCTCCTTCCATACCTCCGTCTTTCCCTTCATCCCTCCATCCCTGCCTCCCTCCCTCCATCTTCTCTGCCTCCCAAGCAGGCAGGCAGATGTCAAACCCTATAGTGACTGATGAGAGGACTATTGTCTTCCAGGCAGGTAGGCAGACAGGCAGGAAGGAAATGAGAGAAGCAGGGTGGGTAACCGGTTTCACAGGTGCATGCGAGGGAGGGAGTGAGGGAGGCAGACACAGAATTTGCCCATTAGTGTCAGCCGGCTTCGCCGATGCCTGCCAGGGAGGGAGTGAAAGAAACTGACACAGAACTCGCCCTCTATAGGGGCAGGTCTCGCCCCGCTTCGCGGGGAGGTCGCGACACAGGAATGTTGCCCTCGTTGCAGAGATTTCTCTTCGTTTATATTATTAATGACAGTCGAAAGAAATAAGAGGAGTAGTGTATTACTTTGAGAACAGAGAACTCAACCCAATAATCGAAAAAATTTTGCGGGAAACATCCGGGGAGTTTTAGTTATTTGACATTTTATCTCTAATTGCGAAATATTGACTTGTGGTGTAAAGATTGCTGAATGCTTTGCTACATATGGTGACGTCAAGTGAAAGGGTTCTGACATTTTAGATCAAATATCTCATTTTCAAGAGAAACAATCTATTCCTTCATGTTCATTTTTGGCAACATACTTTTTTACAATAATTCGACACTGCTGATTACGAAAATCGCTGTTGCCAAGCTGTATATTTGGTCTATAGGTCATTTCAAGGTCACACAAAATTAAATCTAGCAAAAATCAGAGAAACAATGTCCATAACACAAGAATCTTAGCTTCACACAGAAGAGAGTTTGCACGTACAAACACTCGTAAATTCTCGATCAGATGTGTTGGCCAAGAGGAATGGAACAGAATACCCCAAGACCTTCGCAGTAGCTCAAATTTAAAGCTATTTAAACATCAGCTAAGCCTATGGATAATTCATCAGAACGATTAGTTGGGTTCTTATCCCACCCCATTCTCTTTGTTTTTCTTAGTTAAGGTTTAACGCTTTGTACTATAGTACAGTATGTTAATAATTGTATATGTACTATAGTACCGTTTACTTCCATAAATCATATAAAGTAAGCAATAGAGTAATGTATACTCCATCTAACTGAATATGCATAAGCTACATCTGACAGACAGACAACATCCCAGCCTGGAAGCAGTGGAAGGGAAAGCCTTCTAAGCCCTACTCGTGATTGGATACAATATCTCCACCTACAGCCCACAGTATTAAAAGCGTTACCTGTCTTAGTTAAGAAACCAAGAATGTACTGATAAGAACCTGACAGCATGCTTTAACTAGCTATCGGACATGTCTTCTAACAGACATCGGTTTGGGTTCCGTGCTTGAAAGATGTGATGTATGGAAATTATAGATACATAACTCATCTTAAGACTGAATGTGATCGTTGTTTAGTAGAATCATGTAACGTCAATCTTTACACTATATATCTAAATTAAATATATAATATAGTTATTATTAGATTTCATGACATATGCAATTGGATGATGAAAGTCATTGTCTAGTCTTATTTGTATAACAAAAGGTCAATATAAATATATCGTTGTCAGTCTTCTTTATTATCGTATATAAAACTTATTCTTCTTATTCTTGATTATTATGAATAGATAGATGTCGAATCTTAGCAAATAACCTGTGACTAGTTTCCCCAACTAGGTTAACAACCATATTATTATTCTCTAATGGGCGATACTCCCCCCTCCGTTAGGACCATTATGATAGTACTAAGATGCTTATTATATGAATGCACTGTAGGCCTACTAGATAATAACCTCTGTTAACCATATAGCAACAGACTCTATGTGGCCCTAACCAGCGGGACTCTGGTCCCTTCTTGTGACCAACAGATCTGTGTTCTTTGTACAGCGAGATGTTATTTTGTCAATGTTTGGAGCAATAAATTGATGGTTATGGAACTTATGGTTATGGTTTTATTGTATACCAATAGTTTCAGAGGTAGGCTGACAGTCATGTCCTGCAATGACGCGTAGGCTATACCATAAAATTATATCATTGCTAATTATAGCATGTTACATGTATGATGTAGGCCTAGCCTATTCATATTTGGTAAACGAGGTCTGCACTATATGTTGGTAAAAAATTTACCAACTTATAGTGCAGACCTCGTTTACCAAATATGATTAGGCCTAAATGTAACATTTTAACTGATCAAATTCAGCGCAGTTAAAGGTAGGCAAGATATCCACACTGAACACTGCAAATTGCGAGCGAAAGGCAATAGGCCAATAAATGTACCTGAGAACGGCGTGTATGCCTACGATCCAGGACATAAGAGGACACGATGGACCCGAGTGGCGGAAGCACGGTACCTGATTATATGCCGCGAGGTCACTCGAGCGAAACTGAAACACGGAGTCAAACTTGATGCGGCACGAGGGGTACGCAACGTTCCAGCAGAAGGATGCTGAATGTATTCTGTTCTGCAACAGGGAGACAGCGCATTTCATTCTCTAACAGCTGAGTTTGAGTAGGCCTATAGCTGAAGTGTCTGGGCGCTGCACATCCGTCTGTCGGGCACAGCGCTCACATTAAGAACCAAACTGAACAATTTCGAAGTGTTTTATAAAAATTAAATTCCGAAATTATGACCAATTATTTATTAACGTCAATGAAATATTCAGAACACTTTTATCAAGAAAATATCCGTAGCAAACTTAATGTGTCCACACAAATTTAAACAAAGCAGTAAAAACCGGACGTGATAATCACAGTTGCTATCGATACGCCTGCTGGAGTTACCTTTAACACATAATATAATGTAACACATAATATAATGTTACAAATGATGTAAAATAACACATAATGTAACGTGACACACAATGAAATGTAACACATAACGTAATGTAACATGTAATGTAATGTAATGTAACACATAATGTAATGCAATGTAACACATGATAAATTGAAGCACATAAAATAATGTAATGTAACACATAATGTAATGTAACATACTGTAATGCAATGATTATAATGCAGAATATAATGTAGCACATAATGTAATGTAACACATAATGTAATATATCGCATAATATAATGAGACGTATAATGTATTGTAACGTAATGTAATGCAGTGCTATGCAGAATATAATGTAGCCTAACACATGATGTAATGTAACGCATAATATATATATGTAACACAATGAAATTTTAGCCTGAGCACTTCCAGTAGGCTAATACGGTAGAACCAGAGTTTCTAAGAATCGTTTCTGCAGGTACTCTCCGGCTTTGATCGGATCATATCGATTCGATCCGTCGATGCATCTCACCTCTGTTTCCGGATCCGGTGAAGCGAAGAACACCACGGACTGCCTGGCCACCGCGGAGTAATTGCTGTCATCCGGAACGACGATCCGGTGTGCGGTGGACACGAACCGGTCAGCCGTCCAGCGCTGCATGAGGTCCGCGATGTTCACCAGGACTGATCCTTCGATGGGCCGTGCATCGATCCAGTCCTGGCCGGGACCTCGCACCTGGAGTCCACCGACGGCATCCTGGAACACCAGCGAAATGCTGCCATAGTCCGTGTGCTCGCCCAAGCGGGTCTGTCCGGGCTTGAATGACGCTGGCGGTAGTGCAGGGTAGTACAGGGACCGCATGATGCTCGAGAGCGGCTGATCCATGTTGGAGACATTGTGACAGCGAGCGAAAAAGTATGGATCATCCAGCTCTAGTCCGTAGGCCATCACCTTCAGGATTCTTCGACTTAAGCCAGCGCACTCCTGGAACAGCTGGACAAAGGTAGACTTGAAGTGATCCACTTCTGTCGGCCATATTGGCGCGTCAAATGTAGCAATATCGAAGTTGAAGCTCTCCTTCATGTCGCCAGGGGTGCTAGTATCGAAAGATTCGTTTTCGAAGCCCATGTAGCCTTTATATTGGAGTTTAGAAACTTTAGATGTAGCCATGTACTTGGCCTTGACCTCGGAAGGAAGAAGAAAGAATTCTCTGGAACTGGAGAAGGCTTTTTGGAGGAGATCGTCGGAAATGCCGTGGTTGAGTAGATAGACGAATCCGATTGTTGAAAAGGCTTTTACCATGTGCCGCGATACTTCCTCGCATCTCTCGGGCGATAATTCAGAAACGGAGCTGTCTTGGGAGCACATGGAGAAGTCTATAACTGGAATAATTCCACTCGAGTCCATAGCAGTGGACGAAAGGAAACACGCTGTTAGAAGAAACAGAGCTGTAACAACTGTCTATGTAAAATGTATGCATGTATTTATGTATGTATGCATGTAGGCCCTAATGCCGCCCTGTGTATTTATGTACGTATGTAGGCCTATGTAATTGGCTATCATGACTTGTAAACAACGTACTGTTTACAAGTTAGCATGTCAACTTTGAGCATTGAACTCTCCGGGTCGTTAAACACTAAAGAGCAGATATGTCTATCATCGTATACACTTTTGAATGATTAATGATTATACTGAGGCAACTAACAAAATGGCGCCTTACAAGTTCTGATCAATTTTCTATTAACGATGTGCAAAGTATAAGTTGTGGATATCTTCACCTTAGCCAAGCACCATGGACTTCGGTTATACAGTTGAATGCACCCTGTAAAAGTAAGTAACATCAACATAACATTGCAATGTCGTATCTAAACAAGAAGACTGGAGAGATGCTGTTGAGTAACATGCATACACTGTTGCATAGGCGCCGACTCTCTGGGAGCTCTGTGTGCGAAGGCACCCAGAGAGAAAGTTCAGTGGGTGCGTCTCACCCAGAAGAATTCGGACCTAAGTAATTAACTAAACAGTAAAAGTCTGTTGACTGTACAATAGATTTACAAATGTCCTAATTAAGACAGGCTACATACACACATTTCGGAACATGTAGGCCTAAGCAGTAAGGGTGCACAACATTGCCAGTCACCGTCACGTGAGATTCAAATACTTTTTCTAACCACTTAACCCTTGACCAGAAAACAATTTCCTTTCTTCGAAAATGCGCTAAAACTCACCTACGGCAATGTAGACTAAAATTTTCTTCCGGGGTAGAACCGTACAACCCATGCATCCAGAGACAAAAGCAAAAGTCTGCACCTATGTATAGTGACAGCCTAAGAAACCTTTGTAGCGGGTAAACTTCAGAATCCTGTCCATCCCCAATGTGTGTATCTGGCAGGTCTTGTCTGCCAGAGATTTTATACTTGGTAGGCCAACTTGTACTCGTATTCGAGTATAACTCGAGTACAGTTTTTAAATACTTGTAGGCCTACTTGTACTTGAGACCAAAGTACTTTTGCACGTACTTGTATTTGAGACCTAAGAACTTGGACGAAACTGACAGATTTTACAGGCACTCGGATAGGTAGCCAGTTGGCTTGACCTTTTTTCTCTTAGTCATTAATTCTTCCGCTCTGGAGAGTGGACATTTTGGCAGTTCTTTCGCGTCTATCGTATCGTATCGTATCGTATTTAATTGTATTTGAACACTTGTTATAGCGCCTCTACCAGATTTTCCTATTCAGAGGCGCTGACTACTGCTGTCGGAGAAGCGCTCCAATTGCGAGTGAAGGACTTGCCCAGGGTCCCTACGCGAAAATAAAACAGGCACCGAACATACCCCCAAACCACCGAAATTGTGTTGTGTTGTGTGTTGTATTGTACTCCACGTTTATAAGGCGCTCTCGTAGGGTGAACCGTTCAGAAGCGCTCCCAGTGTGCTAAGCCCCGCGAAAATAAACAGGTTTTGAGAAAAGCGAAGGAAGAAGAGAGAGACTGCCAGAGAGAATTTTAGAAACAGAAGGAGAAAGAGCATTCCAAAGAGAGGGACCAATTGAAGCAAAGGAACGAGCCTGAGCCATAGCAGTTCTACTACGGGGAACCAAGAGGTCAAGTCTATTGCAGGAACGAAGTGGACGGTGGGAGGAAGCTGAGTGAGGCCGAAGAATTACGCCAACCAGATATTGAGGGGCAAGACCCCTCTGAGCCTTGAAGATCAGAGAGAGGATTTTAAATTGTATGCGAGCATGCAGAGGGAGCCAATGAAGTTCGTCAAACATAAAGGTAGAGATGTGAGAGTACCTGGGAAGGCGGGCTATCAGTCTAGCAGCTGTGTTGAGGACCGACTGAAGAGGAGGAGAGACGAACCTTAGGAAGACCAACAAGAAGGGAATTGCAGTAGTCAATCCGAGAAAATACAAAAGCATGAACTAAAGTTGTGAATATGGAGGAGGAGACAGAACGACGAATGACCCTGAGACGCCTTAAGTGAAAGTAGGAGGAGCGTGTGAGATTAGAGATGTGCTCGGTAAAGATAAGTGAACTATCAAGGGTAACACCCAGATCACGTACACTCGACGAGAAAGAGAAGAGTGGAAACTTTTCAGAGAGGAGAGCCAAATCAGGTTTATGGAGCTGCTGAGGGGTACCAAACCAGATGAATTGAGTCTTAGAAGCATTAAGGGAGAGGCGATTAGATGACATCCAAGAGTGGAGATGATTAGAGAGAGATTGAATACTTCCGACCAAAAGCAACTGCGATGACGAAGGACCATGGACAAATGCTTGCACATCATCAGCAAAGAGATGACCAGCAGCACCACAGATCGGAAAAAGAGAGGAGATGTCAGCCGTATATAAAATAAACAAGAAAGGGCCGAGAACGGAGCCTTGAGGGACACCCAGTTTAACGTGGACCCATTGGGTTCTGGAGTCACCAGTAACAATCATTTGGGTTCGTTCAGATAGCCGATGAGCGAAACCAACAAAGGGGGAGGCCCTTTAGCCCATAAGAGGTCTCAAATGACGCTGGAGAAGAATCTCATGATCAACCATATCGAAAGCTGCTGAGACATCATAGAGAGCCAGAAGAGTCAGTTCAGACCTATCAACAGCAGAATAGAGTTCAGAAAGTAGGGAAAGGAGGGCAGTCTCGGTAGAATGGTTAGCCCTAAAGCCAGACTGGTTAGTAGGAAGTAGACCAGATTGATCAAGATAAGGGAGAAACTGGAGAGAGACAAGACGTTCTAGAGTCTTAGAAAGAAAGGAAAGATTTGAGATACACTGGTAGGCCGGTAATTATTGCAAAGGTTGGTGTCAAGATTAGGCTTTTTGAGCGAAGGAAAGACAAGGGCCCGCTTCTGCGAGGGAGGAATGCAGCCGTCCGTCTACCGTTGTTTAGACGGACCGTATCTTGTCAATCTAGTTCAGGATTTCTTCTGGTTGTCTTGTTAAAATGGCGGACACGGACGGTGATAATTATACTAACAAAAAAAGTGTGACGAACCTGGTCTAGCGCCTCATAAACGTTGCAGCGCAATATAAATCTTTTTGGCGGGTTTAATTGGCGAGTTTAACTTAGCGGGCTTGAGGAAGCTTCTATAAAGGCAGAAAGAGCGCGAAAGTATTCGCGGGGTTTCCTTTAGCGGGAATCTCCCTACCACTAGAAAGCTAGCGCGGAAAACAAGTCCGTTCTTATTAGCTCCTGGTAACAGCGAACGTAATGATGCGAATATGGATGTTAAGCCCGGGAAAAATTCCTCTGTTATATAGGGGGCGAATCGGAAGGAAAGGCGCCAACAGTTAGTCGTCGTAGGAACCTGTTGCGGCCAGGTAGTCAAGAAAGAGTGAGATTTCTTATAGAAATAGATTGAAGTTACAATAATTGAGTCTCTGGATTAGATATCTAAAGATAAATTAAGTAAGAGAAAGAATTTAAATAGCAAACCTTGCGCTGAACATTTTATGAGAAGAAATTCTTCAAACGGTAATCGAAAGCGTCGAAGAAGAGAGATGCCCGTAACCAGTTGAAGGCGGGAAGAATTCTTGACGTAGTGGTTCGTTGTCAATGGTGTTGAGGGTTTGATTCTTCTTCCGTTCAATCTTCATTGTCGGTGCATTTCTCGTTCTTCTGTAGAATAAGAAGTAATTTGGTTGATATTATAGTGATGACAGTCGAAAGAAATGAGAGAAATAGTGTATTAATTTGAGAACAGAGAACTCAACCCAATAATCGAACATCTTTGGCGAGGAACATCCAGGGAGTTTAGTTATTTGACATTTTATCTGTAATTGCGAAATATTGACTTGTGCTGTAAAGATGGCTGAATTCTTTGTTGTGGTGACAAGAATAAGGGTTCTGACATTTTAGATCAAATATTTCATCTTCAAGAGAAACAGTCTATTCCTTCAGACAATTGTATCTAAAGATTTATATAGCGCCTCTCTCAGAATAACTATTCAGAAGCGCTCTCAGCACGAAAACCCGCGGGGAAAAGAAACGTCTTTAAAGAACGAGAAACCAAAAGAGGAAAACTAGTCATTAGTTTGGCCCTTAATGAGGGAAGGTTATTCCAAGTAGAGGAACCAACCACAGCAAATGCCCGGCGTTGAGCCAAGGCAGTCCTAGTCCTAGGAACAAAAAGATCTAGCCAAACAGCAGAGCGCAAGGAACGAGATGAGGTAGCAGATAACGGCTTTCGCATATAGTCAGAAAGATACTTTGGGGCACTGCTCAGCTGCGCCTTTGAGACTAGAAAGAGGATCTTATAATCGATGCGCGCAGTGATAGGAAGCCAGTGCAAGACATCAAGCATATATGTAGAGATATGCGAAAAGCGAGGGAGTCGGGCTATGAGCCTAGCTGAAGCATTTAAGACCGATTGAAGGGGAGAAAGACGCTGTTTCGGGAGGCCCATAAGAAGTGATGCAATGTCAGATAACGCAGAATAATGCGACAAGTATTTAATTAGATTCTACTCAAAGGGAAAGAGGTCTCCCTACATAGCGCCTGTAGCTGATACGAATCATAATACTGTTGACTGTTGAGAGGGAAAAGGGACCAAGTGTCAGTGTTGTGCACGAGACCAAAATTCCAAGACCAAGACCGAGACCAAGACCGCGTGGTTCAAGACCAAGACCGAGACCAAGACCACGACATTCAAGACCAAGACCGAGACCAAGACCGACTTGTGGTCCAAGACCAAGGCCGAGACCAAGACCGCCTTGTCCAAGACCGAGACCGAGACCAAGACCGCATCATCCAGGACCAAAATCTAAGCCTCAAGACCATATACGCAATTCCTTCAGTTGTAGTGTTACATATTCCCATTATTCAGATCAGATGCTTATTATATTTATGGTTATGGCTTTTTATCCCCGAGTCTTCGAGGTCTCATGAAGGGCACACTATAGCTAGAAGACACTCTCAGTAGGTGCAGGTGTTGCCCTTAATACATAAAACTTTGCAGGCAGAGAAAAATTTCCCCTTACCAAATACCTGATCTGCATCGTTTACCCGGCTACTGATTTTGCCTCGAGAAACTGCATCAGTGTAAGCTTAACCAGTCACTAGAGCACCAGAGGTCATGGTTAACTGTGCCTCAACGTTTTCTTGTCGCTTTTAATAAGAAGCGAACAACGCGGTCCTCTCTCGCTTTGTCCTATAGGCTATATATAGGCGGATCGTGGCATGAATTCGAAGCTATCTCAGAAGTCCCTGAATAACCGAAAATATCGACGACTGTACATTTAACAAATAATACACTCTAGTTCCCACCAAAGGCCAAACCAATTAAGGCGCAAGACCAAAGCCGAATGACCGAGACCAGACGCCCAAGACCAAGACCATACCGTTAAGACCAAGACCAAGACCAAGACCGCACCTTTAAAGACCAAGACCGAGACCAAGACCGGCACATTCGAGACCGAGACCAAGACCAAGACCGCATTTTTTCGGTCTCGAGACGGTCTCGAGACCAAGACCGCGGTCTCGAGACCACATCACTGCCAAGTGTGCATGGAAGGGCCACTGCCCCAAACCGGAAAGCCACGGATAGATGCCATCTGGGGAATGCAATTGCAGGCCAAGAGGGAACTTCTATAAATAACCCTGTTGAGTTGGGGCTATTTATGCGCACTAGTACCAAAGATGTTAGAGCCGTAGGCTAAGATATGACACTTCCTATCTCCTCTGTGTATTCGGTTTGGGTGGTGGTCAAAGTACATAAACCCGTGGCGCCTCTAGTGAGTGGCATGAAGACTTCTTAGCAACGATAGACGCGGCATATCACTACGAGAAATACTGGATAATTGTAGCAGCCTTAAACTAACACATTTAAACAGTATATTAAATATTATAGTAATAATGAATAAAAATTATATAGTAATGTTTTATTATAAGTTTTATGCTTATAACGCGTGCTGCATTTACGGGCACTTCGACAATGCAAACGCTACGTCGTGCCTTTAGTGGTTGCACCATCCATTTCGAAAGGCATAACCTACCAATAGATCTGCGCATCCTTGCAATCCATTCATTCATTACTTGAATTTGTATAGCGCCTCTTCAAGGGAACTACTCAGAGGCGCTCCCAATCCCAGCACGGCCGAATAGGACCAATTAAAGTTGAGAGAGGAATGCCTGAGAATGGATTATAGAAAGGAAGCGGAGTGTCAGAGGGACCCCATTCCAGGTCGATGGGCCAGCCACAGAGAAGGCACGGACTAAACTAAAATACATAATTTGTTCAATCACGGACTTTGCAGGACCCTTCACAAGCACTTGAAAATTGTTCTTTTGCTGAGGCTGGACTAGATCCACCTCTGATTAGATAGCTTTGAGGGGTGCAGTATGAATGCTTCAAATGAACCCGTAGTGTAACTGATTGGCTAGAATTACTAGAGGAAATAAAAATAATATATTTTCATTGTAAATAAAGATCATTCAGTTCATATACACTATGGCTAATAACACAGCGCAACGCGCTCTCGTGCAGACTTGTTTTGTTAAAGCGCATTATAAATTTCTATTGTATTGTATTACATAATTCAAATATACATATTTACATATTCACATTGAACTACATGCATGCAGTTGACCAGTATTACACAGTTTCACATAATATTTATTACCTTAATCATTAGTAAAGAAACATTGTCAACAATTACGACTCAGAAGTCCATTTCCATGACCAAAGGTTCATTCACAGGTTATATAATTCAAAAACATATTTACAATTAACATAATTATAATATTTATGATCCCCAAATTTATGTGCAGAGAAGAAATCTAAGTTCTTGTTAACATCTCGATTAAACCAGGACTGCATAGAGAATTTTTTCCAACGATCCATGGTTGTGGAGTACACAGAGACAATCCTGATGTCACACAATTTCGTTCCAGTTTTAGATATATCGCTGTCACTAAGCTGTTTGTTGATAATTCTGGACGTAATTGTGAAAATGATTTAGATAATGTGCTTCTGGATATATCGTCATTGTCAAATCTGTTGAAATCCAGGTCAGATGAAGATAAATGTTGTGTGTCCACTTCAACGCTTGTGCAGTCCAGATCTGAACGCCGTTTGTTAACTCTCCACTTCTTACACCTGTTTTCACATAATAAAACAATAACAGACTATGACTAAGCAATTCGTATCAGAGAATTTTGCAGTGCATGTTATAAGCAAATTTATTTATGTATAGCCAGGTTAGCAGACGATGAAGCAGAACAATTGTGCGCGAAGGACTTGCTCACGGTCCGTATGTAGACACAGTAACCGCCTGGATGAGGATCGAACCCGTATTCTCCACGTTACAGGTTGACCACTCTAACCAGTCAGCCACATTAGCAGCTCTGACTGAATTTAGCGTGGTGTGGCACGTGTGTGCCCAATATGGTGCCTTTTGTGCAGTGGATTTACAGTCTCCAACACAGACAACCCCAACCTCAAAATTATGATTATTTAGTACAATGGTCAAAATTGGTCATTCAGAATCAGAAGCCAACCACTGAGAAGTTACTAGTCAATCTTAGAATCTCTTTGCTAGTCCGATGACACATGCAGTGAAGGGACACAAAAAATATAATTGCAACTGTTGGGCCCCTAAGTGGTGGTGGCCTCTGAGCTGGCGCCCGTGTTGACCATGCTCAAATCCGGTCCTGATAATCAGGCATAACAATATACAGCCAACAACAAATTGGAACATAAAGTTACATTTTAAGCTTGCATCAGAATTAAGCATTTGATCACTGCACAAACATCACTCTAGCAACGCAAAGTTTCACCCTGGAGTTTTGTTAGTATTTTTATAGCTTCCGAAAAATCGTTTTCCGATAATTTATTCGAGCGGACCGAGTCCTGAGAAGTGTGTCAAGTAGCCTATATCACCGACAGCAGTCGTCAAACATTTATTAAAACAATTTAAAGGTTACTTTATACATACCTTGCGGCATCTTTCGGAAATCTAAATAGTGAAACATTTTGAGAATTGTACGTGCGTACGCTACAATTAATTGCAGCAAAACAATTCCCCCCTCGCATCGAAGCCATGTTGTCAGTGTTGATAACGTGAGTGGCCAACCCCTTTCGGATGGTGGCGCCACACATCCCAAGATAGGTGAGGTGTACATTCAGATGCATGGAGTGTCATATCTTAGCCTACGGCTCTAACATCTTTGCTAGTACTGCATCTCTCTCTCAGTTACTTACTTGCCTGTGGAGAAAGAGGATAGTGATATATTATGGGAACGATCTTGGTTTGAACCCGAATACTAGACACCCTGGACTAGATATTGATAAGCGCCTCTGAATCTCTTAATGGCGCTGTATAAATGCTCAATTACAATTACAGCTACAACAAATGCGACATCATCACCTCTTCAAAGACGACATCATCCAGCCCCTTTTCAGAGGCAAAGTCTTTCAGCGCCTCTTCATAGGCGACATCTTTCATCGCTTTCACAGAGGCGACATCTTCAAGCGCATCTTCACAGGCAAGATCTTTCAGCGCCTCTTCACAGGCGAGATCTTTCAGTTCCTCTTCACAGGCGACATCTTCAAGCGCATCTTCACAGGCAAGATCTTTCAGCGCCTCTTCACAGGCGAGATCTTTCAGTCCCTCTTTACAGGCGAGATCTTTCAGCGCCTCTTCACAGGCGAGATCTTTCAGCGCCTCTTCACAGGCGAGATCTTACAGCGCCTTCAGAAAGGTGACAGACATCATCCAGCGCCTCTTCCCAGTGTTGTTCAGTAATTGAAATACATGTAATTGAATTACGTAATTGAACAAGTTCCGTAATTGTAATTGTAGTTGAATTACATTTTAAGTCCAGTAATTGTAATTGTATTTCAATTACAATATTGCATGTAATTTGTAATTGAATTAAGTGTAAATTGCAAATTACTTTCATAAAGTCAGCAAAGATGCCGGTCTGCCCGGTTGAACCGGTATGACAGGTAAGGTGGACTCTAGGCTAAACCGTACTCTAGAGTACATCATAGGCACAACGTACTCTAGAGTCCACCGCGCCTACAGGTACCTAGGAGTCTAGAGTACGAAATGCCTGGCCCACATCCAGGCATAACGTACTCCATGCAGGTGAGGTGTACTCTAGGCTCAACGTATTGTCCAGAACAATATGTACCCAAGTTTCCACACTGTATACCGCGGGCATGGCGTACTCTAGTTAAGCCAAAAAAGTTACGTATTTAAAAAAATTAAAGACTTTAAAATGGTGACGAAATTAACAGTAAATACATTTTAAATATTAAATATAAAAATACAACAATTAAATACTTTACGAAAATTTCATAGCTTAATTTCTTATCCGAGGTGAAGCAAATTATTCATCAAATCCTATTGTACGAGGGTTGATCAATAAGTAATGAGAAAAACATATTAGACAGCTTTTTTGCAGAATTTTTTATTTTTATTTACTAGCTTACTTATTTAGCAGAGTTTTTATTTTTAAATTGTCACGTGGGCCATTACTGTGGTTGCTAGGCAACTGCCGGAAGCCGTCTGCCCAGCGGCTGTTGTAAATAATGGATAAAAACGAGAAACGTGCGGTTATTAAATATTTGCATTTAAAAGGATTGACTCAAAATGAGATTGCAACGGACATGAAGAAGGTTTTAAGGGACAATGCCCCTTCACAGGCTACAGTCTATCGGTGGGTAGCTGAATTTAATCGCGGTAGGCAATCAACTGAAGACGAGCACCGTTCTGGCCACCCTATTGAGACCTGTACCAACGAAAACGTTCAATTCGTCCAGGATCTGATACAGAAAGATCGGCGGGTTAATATTAGAAATGTAGCAGATTGTTTGAAGTTGTCGTACGGCACAACCCATCATATTATTACAGACATTTTGGGGTACAACAAGGTCTGTGCTCGATGGGTTCCACGAATGTTAGCACATGAAAACAAGCAAGTCCGACTAACAACTTCTCGTGAAAATCTCGACCTTTTTAGAGAAGACCAGGCAAAGTTTCTACGCAGATATGTCACTATGGATGAGACTTGGGCTCACCACTTTGATCCCGAGACAAAACTGCAGAGTATGGAGTGGAAGCACGTCGATTCCCCGACACCGGTCAAATTCCGCAAAATTGCATCAGCGGGTAAAGTTATGGCATCCGTATTTTGGGACAGTGAAGGTATTTTGATGATTGACTACTTGGAGCGTGGAAAGACTATCACGGGTGTCTACTATGCACAGTTAATCCGAAAACTTCGTGTGGCTATTAAGGAAAAACGTCGAGGGAAGTTGCGTCAAGGTATCGTGTTTCATCAGGACAATGCTCCAGCTCACACCTCGTCTGTTGCAATGACTGCAATTCGCGAGTGCGGCTTCGAACTGCTACAACACCCACCCTATTCTCCAGACCTGGCACCGTCTGACTTCCATCTGTTTCGTTATCTGAAAGATTCGCTTCGCGGACAGAAATTTGACACTGATGAAAGTGTTATCCATGCCATAAATGACTGGTTTCAGGAGCTAGATAAAACTTTCTTCCTGGAGGGTGTAAAAGCACTTGAACATCGCTGGGAAAAATGTGTTGAGCTTCAGGGAGATTATGTTGAAAAACTATAAAACAATTTTGGTCCAGATTTGCTGTCTAATATATTTTTCTCATTACTTATTGATCAACCCTCGTAGATTACATCATACCTAGGCACAACGTACTCTAGAGTACATAATACCTAGGCACAACGTACTCTAGAGTACATAATACCTAGGTACAACGTACTCTAGAGTCTAGATTACATCATACCTAGGCACAATGTTCTCTGGAGTACATAATACCTAGGCATAATGTTCTCTAGAGTACATAATATCAAAATACAACGCACTCTAGAGTACATCATACCTAGGCACAACGTACTATAGAGCACATAATACTTAGGCACAATGTTCTCTAGAGTACATAATACCTAGGCACAACGTACTCTAGAGTACATCATACCTAGGCACAACGTACTCTAGAGTACATCATACCTAGGCACAATGTACTCTAGAGTACATAATACCTAGGTACAACGTACTCTAGAGTACATCTAGGCACAACGTACCGTCTAGGCACAACGTACTCTAGAGTACATAATACCTAGGCACAACGTACTCTAGAGTACATCATGCTTAAGCACAATGTACTCTAGAGTACATAATACCTAGGCACAACGTACTCTAGAGTACATCATACCTAGGCACAATGTACTCTAGAGTACATAATACCTAGGTACAACGTACTCTAGAGCACAACGTACTCTAGAGGACATAGTACCTACTACGCACAACGTACTCTAGAGTACATCATGCTTAAGCACAACGTACACTAGAGTACATCATACCTAGGCACAACGTACTGTAGAGCACATAATACTTAGGCACAATGTTCTCTAGAGTACATAATACCTAGGCACAACGTACTCTAGAGTACAGAGTACCTAGGTACAACGCACACTAGAGTACATCATACCTAGGCACAACGTACTCTAGAGTACATAATACTTAGGCACAATGTTCTCTAGAGTACATAATACCTAGGCAACAACGTACTCTAGAGTACATAATACCTAGGCACAACGTACTCTAGAGTACATCATACCTAGGCACAATGTTCTCTAGAGTACTAAGCACCTAGATACAACGTAATACTAGGCACAACGTACTCTAGAGTACATAATACCTAGATACAACGTACTCTAGAGTGCATAATACCAAGGTACAAATACGGCGCACTCTAGGGTACATCATACCTAGGCACAACGTACTCTAGAGCACATAATACCTAGGCACAATGTACTCTAGACTACACAATACCTAGGCACAACGTACATTAGAGTACTTCATGCTGAAGAACAACATACTCTAGAGTGCATAATACCTAGGCTCAACGTACTCTAGAGTACATAGTACCTAGGTACAACGTACTCTAAAGTACATAATACCTAGGTAAAACGGCACTCTAGAGTACATCATGCTTAAGCACAATGTACTCTAGAGTACATAATACCTAGGCACAACGTACTCTAGAGTACATAATGCCTAGGCTCAACGTACTCTAGAGTACATAATACCTAGGTACAACGTCTTCCAGAGAACACTATACCGAGGCACAATGTTCTCTATAGTCTAGAGTACATACTACCTAGATACAACGCACTCAATAGTACATCAAACCTAGGCACAACGTACTCTAGGGAACATAATACCTAGACACAATGTTCTCTAGAGTATAAATCATACCTAGGCACAATGTACTCTAGAGTACATAATACCTAGGTACAACGTACTCTAGAGTACATCATACCTAGGCACAATCTTGTTCTCTAGAGTACATAATACTTAAGCACAACGTACTCTAGAGTGCATAATGCCTAGGTACAACGTACAATAGAGTAAATCATACTCAAGCACAATGAAATCTAGAGACTAGAGTGCATAATACCTAGGCACAACTTACTCTAGAGTACATCATAGCTAGACACAATGTTCTCTAGAGTACATAATACCTAGGTAAAACGTACTCTAGACTACATAGTACAAAGGTACAACGTACTCTAGAGTACACATAATACCTAGGTAGAACGTACTCTATAGTACAAAGTACCTATTTACAGCGTACTGTAGAGTACATCACACCTAGGCACAACGTACTCTAGAGTACATTCTGCTTAAGCACAACGTACTCTTAGAGTACATAATACCTAGGTACAATGTTCTCTAGAGTACATGATACCTAGGCACAACCTACTCTAGAGTACATCATACCTAGGTAGAACGTACTCTAGAGTACATCATTCCTAGGCACAGTGTTCTCTAGAGTACATAATACCAAGGTACAAGACACTCCAAGAGTGCATCATACCTAGGCACAACGTACTCAAGAGTACATAATACCTAAAAACAACGTACTCTAGAGTACATAATACCTAGGTACAACGTACTCTAGAGTACATCCTGCCTAGGCACATTGTTTCATAGAGTACATCGTACCTAGGTACAACGTACTCTAGAGTTCATAATACCTAGGTACAACGCAATCTAGAGTACATCATACCTAGGCACAATGTTCTCTAGAGTAAATAATACTTAAACACAACGTACTCTAGAGTGCATAATACCTAGGCACAACGTACTATAGAGTACATCGTACCTAGGCACAACGTACTAAAGAGCACATAATACCTAGGCACAATGTTCACTAGAGTACATAATACCTAGGCACAACGTACTCTAGAGTACATAATACCTAGGCACAACGTACTCTAGAGTACATATATAGGCACAACGTCTCTAGAGTACATAATACCTAGGTAATGAGTGGCCGAGTGGGTTGGTAGCCTGCTCTGTCACGCCGGCGCCCTGGGTTCGCTTCCCGGTCGGGTCGGTTTACCAGAGATTAATTTCTCGGATCTTTACTGCGGGTGGCTCGGTCGCATTATAAACGTGGAGTACAATACAACACACAATACAACACATCACAATACAACACATCACAATACAACCTGGGGCGCGGTGGTTTAGGGTATGTTCGGTGCCTTGCAGCTGGAGGGTTGCGGGTTCGAATCCACCTCAAAGTCGCCGCGTAGGGACCCTGGGCAAGTCCTTCACTCTGCAATTGCTCATGCGCTTCGGCGTGAAACTCCGATTCAGCGTTCGCGCAGTAGTCGGGAGCGCCTCTGAATGGGAAATCTGGTTAGAGTACTATAACAAGTGTTCAAATACACAATACAATACAATACAATACAATACGCACCCTAGAGTACATAATACCTAGGTATTATGCACTCTAGAGTACATGATACCTAGCACAACGTACTCTAGAGTACATAATACCTAGGCACAATGTTCTCTAGAGTATATAATACCTACATGTATGCACAACGTACTCCAGAGTACATCATACCTCGGCACAATGTACTCTAGGGTGCATAATACCTAGGCACAACGTACTCTAGAGTATATCGTACCTAGGCACAATGTACTCTAGAGTACATCAATACTTAAGGCACAATGTACTCTAGAGTACATAATACCTGGGTATAATGTTCTCTAGAGTACATAATACCTAGGCACAACTTACTCTAGCGTACATCATACCTAGGCACAATGTTCTCTAGAGTACATAATACCTAGGCACAATGTTCTATAGAGTACATAATGCCTAGGCACAACGTACTCTAGAGAATATAATGCCTAGGTAAAACGTACTCTAGAGTACACTATACCTAGGCACAATGTTCTCTAGAATCTAGAGTACATAATACCTAGGTACAACGCACTCTAGAGTACATCATACCTAGGCACAATGTTCTCTAGAGTACATAATACTTCAAGACATAATACATAATACCTAGGACAACGTACTATAGAGTACATCATACTTAAGCATAATGTACCTAGGTACATCGTACTATAGGTATACATCATGCTACAAATACAGGCACAACGTACTCTAGAGTACATAATACCTAGGCAAAACTTACTCTAGAGTACATAATACCTAGGTACAACGTACTCTAGAGTACACTACTCTAGGGTACCTAGGCACAATGTTACAGCGTACTCTCGAATCTGAAGTACATAATACCTAGGTACAACGCACTCTAGAGTACATCATATCTAGGAACAATGTTCTCTAGAGTAAATAATACTTAGACACAACGTACTCTAGAGTACATAATACCTAGGCACAACGTACTCTAGAGTACATCATACCTAGGCACAATGTACTCTAGAGTACATAATACCTAGGTACAATGTTCTCTAGAGTACATAATACCTAGGTAAAACGTACTCTAGAGTACACATATACCTAGGCACAATGTTCTCTGACAATCTCCAGAGTACATAATACCATAGGTTACAACGCACTCTAGATTACATCATACCTAGGCACAATGTTCTCTAGAGTACATAATACCTAGGCACAACGTACTCTAAAGTGCATAATACCTAGGCACAACTTACTCTAGAGTACATCATACCTAGGCACAATGTTCTCTACGGTACATAATACCTAGGCACAACGTACTCTAGGGTACATAGCATCCTCTTTACAGCGTACTCTCGAGTACATAATACCTAGGACCAACGTACTCTAGAGTACATAGTACTTATGTACAGCGTACTCTAGAGTACATAATACCTAGGTACAACGTCTTCTAGAGTACTCTTATACAGAGGCACAAATTTGTCTTTTCTAGAGTACGTAATACCTAGATACAACGCACTCTGGCGTAGTACATGATACTTAGGCACACCGTACTCTAGAATACATAATACCTAGGCACAATGTTCTCTAGAAATTTTTTTACATAATAAATATATCTATAATTATCTGTAGGAACAATGTACTCTAGAGTACATAATACCTAGGATACAACGTACTCTAGAGTACATCATACCTCGGCACAACGAACTCCAGAGTACATCATACCTAGACACAACGTACTCTAGAGTACATAGTACCAAGGTACAACGTACTCTAGAGTACATAACACTTAGGTACAACGTACTCTGGAGTACATAGTACCTAGGTACAGCGTACTCTAGAGTACATCATACCTAGGCACAACGTTCTCTAGAGTACATAATACCTAGGCACAATGTTATCTAGAGTACATAATGCCTAGGCACAACGTACTCTAGAGTACATAATACTTAGGTACAACGTACTCTAGAGTACATAGTACCTAGGTACAGCCTAATCTATAGTACATCATACCTAGGCACAATGTTCTCTAGAGTGCATAATACCTAGGCACAATGTTATCTAGAGTACATAATGCCTAGGCACAACGTACTCTAGAGTACATATTACTTAGGTACAACGTACTCCAGAGTACACTATATTTAGGCACAATGTTCTCTAGAATCTAGAGTACATAATATTTAGGTACAATGCACTCTAGAGTATATCATCATTCCTAGGCACAATGTTCTCAAGAGTACATAATACCTATTCACAACGTGCTCTAGAGTACATAGTACCTCTCTACAACGTACTTTAGAGTACATAATACCTAGGACCAACGTACTCTAGAGTACATAGTACTTATGTACAGCGTACTCTAGAGTACATCATACCTAGGAACAACGTACTCTAGAGAACATCATACCTAGCCACAATGTACTCTAGAGTACATAATACCTAGGTACGACGTACTCTGGAGTACATGATACCTAGGCACAATGTTCTCTAGAGTACATAACACTTAAGCACAACGTACTCTAGGGTGCATAATACCTAGGTACAACGTACTCTGGAGTACATGATACCTAGGCACTATGTTCTCTAGAGTACATCATACTTAAGCACAACGTACTCTAGAGTACATAATAGGCCTACCTGGGTATAATGTTCTCTAGAGTACATAATACCTAGGCACAACTTAGTCAAGAGTACATCATACCTAGGCACTATGTTCTCTAGAGTACATAATAGCTAGGCACAACGTACTCTAGAGTACATATATCCTCTTTACAATGTACTCTAGAGTACATAATACCTAGGTACAACGTACTCTAGAGTACTTAGTACCTAGGTACAGCGTACTCTAGAGTACATCATACCTAGGCAGAACGTACTCTAGAGTACATAATACCTAGGTACAACGTACTCTAGAGTACATCATACCTAGGCGCAATGTTCTTTAGAGTACATAATACCTAGGTACAATGTTCTCTAGAGTACATCATACCTAGGCACAACGTGCTATTGAATATATAATACCTAGGTAGAACGTGCTAATACTAGAGTACATGACACCTAGGTAGAATGTTCTCTAGAGTACTCTAAAGTGCATAATACATCTAGGCACAATGTACTCTAGAGTACATCGTACATAGGCACAATGTTCTCTAGAGTACATAATACCTAGGTACAACGCACCCTAGAGTACATAATACCAAGGCACAACGTACTCTAGAGTACATAATACCTAGGTACAACGTACTCCAGAGTAAATCATACCTAGGCACAATGTTCTCTAGAGTACATAATACCTAGGCACAATGTTCTATAGAGTACATAATTCCTAGGCACAACGTACTCTAGAGTACATAATACCTAGGCACAATGTTCTATAGAGTACATAATGCCTAGGCACAACGTACTCTAGAGTACATAATACCTAGGTACAACGTACTCTAGAGTACACTATACCTAGGCACGATGTTCTCTAGAAACTAGAGTACATAATACTTAGGTGCAACGTACTCTGGAGTACATTATACCTAGGCAAAATGCCTGGTTTGGAACGCATACTCAAACTCCAGAAGAGGGCAGTCCGGACTATCACTGGATCTCCATACAGGGCGCATTCTACCCCTCTCTTTGCCCAACTGGGCATCTTGAAGATGCATGACCTAAGTTACACATACCTAATGCTGTTTATGTTTAAATTCAAACATAATATTCTGCCTCCGTTGTTTGAGAATTACTTCACATTAGTGTCTCACATTCATACATTAAATACATGCAGTTCCCACAGATATGGTTTTCCTTTTGCCCGAACTACCTGTCGCTACAATTGCTTGAGAATAATTGGACCACGTCTTTGGAACTCCTTGCCTATAGAGATTTCAAGTGAAAGTAGTATAACAAATTTTAGAGCTAAAATAAAGGAATCCCTGATTCTGAGATATAATTCTGTATGTTAAAAATTACCACATAATTATGAATATAACATGACATCCTATGTTTTGTATTGGAAGCATTATGGAATACCCAGTATAATGAGCTAACTTTGCAACTGCATGTGATCTTTGAGCTGTTTCTTATGAATGCAAATTACGCATAAAATTGGTTAAACATGTATATTAATGACTGTACTAAGTGTACTTGACTTAGAATTGACACTTGTCTATGGATAATCGTAAAAAGTTCACCTAAATAAGGATGATGATAATATGACTGTAATAACCATATTTTTGTCATGCATAGTACACTGAACCTGTTATCAACTAGAGTGATGATAGTGCTTATTACTGGGTCTTTGATGACATTAATAGGAGTCTTGGTGCTGAAGTTTTCTTGCTGATGTTTTATTGCTGGTGGTATTTCTATTAATACTGTTACTGTTATAATTATGTTTATTATTATTACGCTATTATTATTATTACTAGTATTATTATTATCATCATAAAAATATAATTATTTATTGTTATTATAATATTATTATTGCTACTATAATTAGGATTAATGATTGTTTCAAGAACTGAACTATTTGCTCATGTTAACCCAGAAATGTGAAGACTATAACACAGAAATAGGGGCCTAACTCTATATAAACCTTAGCTTTTGTAGGGCTCCTTTTGTACTTGACTGAGATTATGCTTGTTTTGATGTGATCAGTTGTACAATAAAGAAGAATATATAATGTTCTCTAGAGTACATAATACTTAAGCACAACGTACTCTAGGGTGCATAATACCTAGGTACAACGTACTATAGAGTACATCATACTTAAGCACAACGTACTCTTGAGTACATAATACCTGGGTATAATGTTCTCTAGAGTACATCATACCTAGGCACAATGTTCTCTAGAGTACATAATACCTAGGCACAACGTACTCTATAATACATATTACCTCTTTACAACGTACTCTAGAGTACATAATACCTAAGTACAACGTACGCTAGAGTACATAGTACCTGGGTATAGCGTATTCTAGAGTGCATAATACCTAGGCACAACGTACTCTAGCGTACATCACACTTGAGCACAATGTACTCTAGAGTACGTAATGCCTAGGTACAATGTTCTCTAGAGTACATGATACCTAGGCAGTACGTACTCTAGAGTACATAATACCTAGGTACAACGCACTCTAGAGTACATCGTACCTAGGCACAATGTTCTCTAGGGTACATAATACCTAGGCACAACGTACTCTAGTGTACATAATACCTAGGCACAACGTACTCTAGAGCACATAATACTTAGGCACAATGTTCTCTAGAGTACATAATACAAAGGTACAACGCACTCTAGGGTACATCATACCTAGGCACAACGTACTCAAGAGTACATAATACCTAGGTACAACGTACTCTAGAGTACATCATACCTAGGTACAATGTTCTCTAGGGTACTCTAAAGTACATCATACCTAGGTACAATGTTGTTAATGTGCTAGATGCCATTATTGCATTTCTTGTGTATATGCTAAATAGGTCACTCACTGATGGATACTTTCCTGCATCCCAAAAACGCGCCATAGTTTTCCCAAAGCTAAAGAAACCTAACCTTGACCTTAATGTTTGCCAAAACTATCGGCCCATCTCTAACTTGTCTTATCTATCCAAAACTCTTGAGAGACTCGTTGCTGCCCAATTTGTCCCTTACTTGGAGCAATCAGGGCTTTTGCCTCGCTCTCAGTCTGGCTTTAGAGGACACCACTCCACAGAAACTCTCCTCCTCTCACTCCTGTCTGATATATACACGGCTATTGATAGAACTCAGCTGTCTCTTCTTGCACTCTTTGATGTCTCCGCGGCGTTTGATATGGTAGACCACGAGCTCCTTCTGCAGCGTCTACACCTCTCTTTTGGATTATGCGGCACACCCTTTCATTGGTTCAAATCCTACCTTACTGATCGTACTGAGATGGTGGTCCTGGGTAACACTAGAACACCCTGGGTTAGGGTTGACTTACCCACAGATGGTTTTAGGTCCTGGGCAGAATTCCCTCAGTTCTGGCTAAACTAAGAACACCCTGGGTTAGGGTTGACTCTAGGTGTCCCACAGGGGTCGGTCTTTAGGTCCTCTCTTGTACATTCTCTTTACTGCAGACATTCCCTCAGTTCTGGAACAGGCTAAAAAGAGGAAGGTCTCAAGTCTAAGGGGACATCTCTATGCTGATGATGTCCAAGCCCTTGTGCATGGTTCACCTTCTCAGCAGATCTCTCTGGTAGAAACGATCGGATCACTATTGCAAGATCTCCACTTTTGGATGACAGCAAACAGACTTAACCTCAATCCCTCAAAGACTCAACTGATCTGGTTCGGTACCAAACAACAGTTACAAAAACTTGATTTCCAATTGTTGGCCTCATTATTCCCAGACTTTACCTTTTCCTCCAGTGTTCGTGACCTGGGTGTCACACTTGATAGCGCTTTGACATTTACTGGCCACCTATCTCTCCTGACCCGCTCTTGTTACTACCAACTGAGGCGACTTAGAGCCATTAGAAGATCGGTGTCCTCCAAAGTGTTTACAACCATGGTTCATGCCTTTGTCTCCTCACGCATTGATTATTGTAACTCTGTACTAATTGGGCTTCCTAAGGTTCGCCTGTCCTCTGTGCAATCTGTCTTAAACGCTGCAGCCAGACTTATTGCACGTCTTCCTCGGTACTCTCACATCTCCACATACATGACTAATGATCTTCACTGGCTCCCTCTCTCGGCTAGAATCAAGTACAAGATCCTGCTCCTAGTTACTAAGTCCCAGCAGGGCTTGGCTCCTAGGTACCTTTGTGACTTAATGTGTAAGCCACTATCTGCACGTTCTTCTCGCCCTCTTCGTTCTGCTGACCGGCTTGATCTTTTCGTACCTCGGTCGCGAACCTCATTAACCCAGCATCGGGCTTTCGCTGTAGTGGGTCCATCAATATGGAATGACCTTCCCCTTGCAATTCGTAGCAGGATTCTGGAGGGGATTTCACTGGCATCTCTTCGCTGCTTAAAGACCTTTCTCTTTTCTCGGGCCTGTCACGCTGAGAGCGCTTCTGAATAGCTCTGCTGTGAGAAGCGCTTTACAAATGTTCAGATTAGATTAGATTAGATAATACCTAGGCACAATGTTCTCTAGAGTACATAATACCTAGGCACGACGTATACTCTAGACAGGGGCGTCCATCCTATGGGGGGAATGAAGCAGAGATCTTCATAGTAGCCTTTTCAGGGGGGAAAGAATTTTTTTCACTACTCATTTTTGAATTTCAGAAATTAATAGATGTGCTTTTGATTTTCGAAAATGCTTTTCTTTGTTTAATTTAATATTAAAATCATTGTGCTGTTCTCCGACCGAGCTGACGATTAGTCTTCAATTTCATTATTTTGGCCTATCGTTATATAGTCTTTGGTAGTACGATGACGTCACACTGTGTATGAGACTTGAGTTATAATGCGGTGCTATGAATTTGCAATTTGATTTTACTAGACAAGTAATCATTGTAATCATGCCCAGAGACAATGTTTTACTAAAGTATAAATGTTGCGAGCCGTTGTGCGGCATGCTTATCCGTAGTGACAAATGGCGCATACATTGTACTACACACCACAAGTGGAAGACTACAAGGTATGTATAACTTTGAACATTGTAAAGTCTGTTACCGGCGACAGAGTAGCAGTGGCGCAACAACCATATAAAGAGGGTGAACAAAGTCCAGAGGCCCCGAAGTCCCAAGGGCCCAAGTTTTCTAACTAAAGAAATTAATGTCTTTTTTTCAATTTTTTTAGTTCAGACTGCAGAGTCGAGCTATAGCCTGTATATGACGGATGCTTCATGATACATGATTATATCATACACAGGTCCACAGACATATAGGTCACCGGATTATGATGTGTCGGATTATGTGACTCACACTATTGAAGCAAACACTCAGTTGTATAAAAAGATACGTTAACTTGGGTGCGCGCCAATAGACCCAGCCTGTGCTAGGCATGATTCTCTCTTTCACGTTTACAACCACTGCATTCCCCAAACGGTAGATAACTCATCTCGAGCGCTAAGAAATATGCCTGAAATAATATCTGCCTTGTTCTCACTCACTCACTCTCTGTCTGTCTGTCTGCCTGTCTCTCTGTCTCTGTCGGCTGTCGCAATGTCTCTGTCGCAATTCAGTGTCCCTCTGCAAGCCATGTGGCCTGTACACACCATAAGCCTACATAACTCCAGTCTCCAGTCTTCATGTTACTCGACGTTATATATAAGTAGCCTAGTCCTTCATGTTCACAATACAGTCATTCGTTTACTTTTAAATATAATACCTAAAGACCTAAACGAAAATTATCAAAACAGCGAAGACCATGATAGGAATGTACAGTTCTGGCAGTTAGAAAAGAGCAGAGAAAAAGTCAAGAGATGGAGGCTGCTTTTGTCAGTAGGCCTACACCTACCATCAATTCTTTAAGATGCAAATCTCAAGTCCCGATTCTTCCTGTAGCTGCAGCTGTTACGGATGTAGCTAGTCTACGCACTCTGCTGCTTTGAAGAAGCACCTATTGTAATTTTAGTACTTATGTTATAATACTGTCTGACCGTTCTGGCCGTACGCCTCTGTCTGTGTAATGCATAATGTTGCTTGATTAATGACTTAAACGTTAAAGAATTGAGCCTTAAAATTATACTTCAAATTTCGATAATAAAGATTTTCTCTTTTGTCGACAGTCGTCGTGGGGCTGTCGTCGTGGGGGGGAATTCTGATAAAAAGAGGGGGAATGCTTCATAGGCGTAAGGGGGGATGGACGCCCCTGCTCTAGAGTACATAATACCTAGGTACAACGTACTCTAGAATACATCACACCTATGCACAATGTTTTCTAGAGTACATAATACCTAGGCACAATGTTCTCTAGAGCACATAACACTTAGGCACAATGTTCTCTAGAGTACATCATACCTAGGCACAACGTATACTCTAGAGTACATAATACCTAGGTACAACTTACTCTAGAATACATCACACCTATGCACAATGTTTTCTAGAGTACATAATACCTAGGCACAATGTTCTCTAGAGCACATAACACTTAGGCACAATGTTCTCTAGAGTACATCATACCTAGGCACAATGTACTATAGAGTACATACTACCTAGGCACAACGTACTCTAAACTCTAGAGTACATAATACCTAGGCACAATGTTCTCTAGAGTACATAATACCTAGGCACAACGTACTCTAGAGTGCATAATACCTAGGTAAAACGTACTCTAGAGTACATCATACCTAGGCACAATGTTCTCTAGAGTACATAATACCAAGGCACAATGTTCTCTAGAGTACAACATACCTAGACACAACGTACTCTAGAGCACATAACCCTTAGGCACAATGTTCTCTAGAGTACATCATACCTAGGCACAATGTACTATAGAGTACATAATACCTATGCACGATGTACTCTAGAGCAGAGATGGGTACAATTAGCTAGAATTGCTAATCGATTAGAATTAGAATTAGCTCCTGAAATTTGCTAATCGATTAGAATTAGAATTAGCAAAAGCTTCTAGCTAATCGATTAGAATTAGAATTTTCAGCAGCTAATCGATTAGCAATTAGAATTAGATATCGATAGTTTGATACAGTGTATATATTTCCTTCATGAATTTGTCAAATTTTAATCAAAGCACAACAAGTTACTACAGCTAGTTGATGTAGCCTATTAAAATACATTAAGCTGCAGCCTATTACAATGCCTAAATCTGTAGCTTATTACAATACCTAATGTTGCACAACTGCTATATGTGAGAACAGTCTACATACCAGCAACACCACATCGGTCAATACATGCTGCAGTTATTGACATTGCTACTGCATAAGCTCACTATTGCATTTTGCAATTATCATATCTTGAATCAGTGCATCACTTAGCCTATTGCGCCTAGCTTTTACGACGTAGCCAGCAGAACTAAATACAAGTTCCATGGCAGCTGAGGCTGAAGAAACACAGTGATGATTGAGACGAAGAACATGAAAACGTGAAATATTTTCAGTGTTACATGAGCAGAATGGACATAGAGCCATGACCAGATAATTGAAATTTGAAACAGCCTTCAGATAAGTAAGCAAGTAAGTATATTCTTCAAACTCAATATTACTAAACTCATTCTTAATGAACGCTTAATTTTCAGACAGCTAATCGATCAGCTAATCGATTTTCGATTAGAATTAGCTGCATTTGCTAATCAATTAGAATTAGAATTAGCTTCAGATGACAGCCAATCGATTAGAATTAGAATTAGCTGTTTGTCTAATCGATTAGCATCTAATCGATTAGTTACCCATCTCTGCTCTATTATAGTACATAATACCTAGGTACAACGTACTCTAGAGTACATCACACCTAGGCACAATGTTTTCTAGAGTACATGATACCTAGGTACAACGTACTCTAGAGTACATAATACCTAGGCACAATGTTCTCTAGAGTACATAATACCTAGGCACAACGTACTCTAGAGTACATAATACCTAGGCACAACGTACTGTGGGTACAGGTAGATAATCAAACGTGAATATTGTTCAGAACGAGAATGCCAAGGCACTACGTACTCTAGAGTACATAATACCTAGGTACAACGTACTCTAGAGTGCATGATACCTGGGCACAACGTACTCTAGAGTACATCATACTTAAGCACAACGTACTGTGGGCCAGGTAGATAATCAAACGTGAATATTGTTCAGAACGAGAATGCCAAGGCACTACGTACTCTAGAGTACATAATACCTAGGTACAACGTACTCTAGAGTGCATGATACCTGGGCACAACGTACTCTAGAGTACATCATACTTAAGCACAACGTACTGTGGGCCAGGTAGATAATCAAACGTGAATATTGTTCAGAACGAGAATGCCAAGGCACTACGTACTCTAGAGTACATAATACCTAGGTACAACGTACTCTAGAGTGCATGATACCTGGGCACAACGTACTCTAGAGTACATCATACTTAAGCACAACGTACTGTGGGCCAGGTAGATAATCAAACGTGAATATTGTTCAGAACGAGAATGCCAAGGCACTACGTACTCTAGAGTACATAATACCTAGGTACAACGTACTCTAGAGTGCATGATACCTGGGCACAACATACTCTAGAGTACATCATACTTAAGCACAACGTACTGTGGGCCAGGTAGATAATCAAACGTGAATATTGTTCAGAACGAGAATGCTATATTTTATCTGATGCATGTAAACCAAAGTGCCAGGTTGGGTAATCAAAGAATATACTTACTTACTTAAAACTGATGATTTAATGGGGATCGACATTTCGACCTCATTGAAATTAACAGGGTCAGAGTCATCTAACAAAAAACCCACCTCGAAATAAGCGTCACGTGATACCTGTTCCTGGCGAAGTTGAGCTTCCGAAGGCAGCGTTGGACTTCAGTTGTCTTTCATCGGTCGAACTCGACGAGAAGAACGGTCCGTATCGAGCGTCAACGTGTCCACAAAGGGCATGACGAAAGAGCGACGCAACCGACGAAACAATGATCTCTCATTTATCAAGCAGTAACGCAGCCAAAATTCGCAACTTATAGACAACAAATTCGCAAATTATCGGAAAAAACCGCAAATCTACGATCTTCAGACCGTAGCACAAGAACACTGGGTGGATAATGACGATTACGTCATCAACAATCAGGCGGGCGGAAATTACGTCAGTACAATATTATCGCATCGCTCGAAAGAGTTCAGAATCTCTTTTAATAAAACGTTATATTATCGTAACCGTAATCGTAATTGAGAATTTATATAGCGTCACTCAAATCAGAGGCGCTCCCGACCCGAGCCAGTGTCTTCACTCTTCACTGGTAGAGAGGTTTCAGTCGCTGGTGGAATTGGTCAAAAGAAATAGAGAAAAGAACGGCCCTGAGGGACTGAGGTAACTGGTTCCAGCTATTGGGACCAACAATAGTGAGACTCTCTCGACTGAGCCGTAGAAAAGCGCACCCGCGGGACATCCAAGTAACCACGGACCAAGGACCGACTGGGCAAAGAAGATACTGGGGTACAATATGCGCAAAGATATAGCTTAGAGGAGCAGAGCAAGCAAGACAGTTTCGCATGCTTTAGACGTGATAATAATAATTATTATAGGCCTAATTATTATAGTATTAATAGTGTCAATAATTAAGTAAATAAGTAAGTAAGCATTTTCTTAGTTAAACTGGTTGCAGGAAAGCCGCACTCTGGTGTACAAACATCATTATAGGACAATAATTACAAAATCAGTAGGAATACAGCATTCTTCCTATAAAAGTTTTCCTCATGTTATTGCCGACACTCGACAGGAATCAAGACCCTGTCATGAGACCGTGGGCGAAGGGCATAGGGCATAGGCCATAGGTAGGCTAGTTGATTTCCTTTGTGGGGGCAACTTATGTTAAGCTGCTTAAGCATGCCTGGGTTGTTTAAAACAGCTGTGAAGAAACCGGTATAAGGCTATATAAGCCTTGCGGTTGAGCCGGTCAAAGGTTGGGCTGTCGACGGGGAGGTACCCCTGCCCGGATCATCCTACTTTAGGCCTATGATGGATTGGAGCCTGTTTTTATCCTGCTGACGAGCAAAACTCCACCATGCTGAGCTAGCGTACAATAGGCCTAGGCGTGCCACAGTCGTGGCGCGAACCACATCAAAAAGGTTTGGGCCCTTGAGGCCGTGAGCAGTTCAAATCCGCACCCCCGTCCTTTAATAGCGCGCTGGACAAAAGCGCGCCGTCAAAAGAGCGAACAGTCAATTGCGCGCAAGACAAATGCGCCCCGACAATAGCGCGCGGTTAGAAGCGAAGTTATGTGAAGCAGCAAATTAGTTTTATGCAGTTAATGTTTGTTGCGTGTTAGTTTTATGGTTGTTATGGGTAATTTATTGTTTTAGCCTTCTAAATTGTTGAGTTGAATGTAACTGATAAATGGCTTAAGACATCGTTGGGGGAACATAACCAATTAAGATACTACATCACTTAAATCATTTTTTACCATATTTTACCAATTCGACCGGTAAACAATCCGGATTTTTTTCCGCAAAAATATTTTATCGGTAAATTATCATGGAAATCGTTTGTTTGAATATTGGATTGGACCTCTCGGCAGCTTATGACAACAGCTATGTGACAACAGAGGCCGTTTCCGACGACAAAGATTTTGTTTGAATATTATGGCGGTGACGGCGTCTCATCCATGACAGTCACGTGTTTGACGACAACCGGAAGTGGTGAAGTGGATGGATCCGACAATCGAAGATGGCGGCATCGAAGAAGAAGCAGGAAGACGAGAATCTGCGGGTGTTGAGGGAAATGGTCACCCTGGCCCACAATAAGCACTGCTTCGACTGCAATCAAAGGGGCCCCACATACGTCAACATGACCATCGGGTCCTTCATCTGCACGTCCTGTAGCGGACTGCTGTGAGTACTTAACAGGAGATCATCGTACATCAGTTCGGGGTTCGATTCACACACTCGTGTGTTTTCGAGTGATCATCATCGTAACATGTTTGCCTGTTTTGATGATGTCGTGGCGTTTTGCCAAAGTGGTATTGTAGGCTTAGTAATCACCAGAATTGCTCGCTTTATTGGCAATACATTGTGCAGCCATACCGGCCGGTGACTGACACGTATATAATCAAATCAAGTAACTGTTGGCGCTGCATGAAGTTCACATGTTTTCGGTAATATGACTCGTCTAGGACTATTATCCTAAACAAATTTAGTTATTAAATGTTGGATTTAATGTCACGTCCAGCGGATATCATAAAAATTGTATGAAGAATGTCAGGAATGCCCATGTTGATTGGGTAAAGCTGATAAATTTTTCACAAAGAACTTCGCCAATAAGTTAATAAATATTGGTCAGGTGGTACTTGTCTAAAGGTAAAACACTTCTATGCTTACTTACCACTGTAAACATTTCAAATGTGTGGGCCTATGATGTAAAGGATCTTTCATCTGAAGTACAGACAATACATCAATAGAACAATAGGGTTCCTTTCAACAGACCCCATTGTGTTCTTATGAATTCATATACTGTGCTCAACAGGATTAAGGGCTGAGTTGGCCCATGTGGGCCGGTATTGCATGGATACTGACCCATCCAAGTGCTGTACATGCTCATTGTTGCTTGGCTTGGCTTCTCACAGCATTAATACCAGTTCACCAGTCACTGTATGTACATATGTGCATGTGTACAAAAGCATTTATATAGTTAAGTTTTAAGAACTTTGAGGTGTTGACTACTTGGCTAACATACTGTAATACTGACCGAATTGTCCCACATTCTGACAACTTAATGAGAAAAACGTTTTTAACAAGAATGCTTTATAATGTGTAATTTCATGTAAACCAAAGTGCGGTTATGCAGTTGGATAAATAAATATATAAATTATATATATATAAAGAATATACTTACTTACTTACTTATATGTAAACAGAGGTGTGACTTAAGTTAAACAGAGACATACACTGAGCTGAAAGACATTAAACAGTATGCGTATTTAATGGAAGTTTATTTTGCTAGACCCAATACTGGAAGACACCGCTCTTGTTTCTGCAAGACGTAATACTGAAAGACATTGGTCAGTATTGCCCCGGCAAACATGCCAGGGCAATACTGACCAGCATGCCGGGGCAATACCGACCAGCATGGATCGTCAAGTAGGAAAATTTTAAATAGAATCTGTTCCTCCACAAGCAGCTAGTGTGATGTTTCTTCAACATGTTCTATATATGGGAGTAATGTGGTTGGTTGGCCATTAGTTGAGTGATGCAGTTGGGACACGGCAGCCGATGTGTTACATAGTAGCCATTTGGTTAGAGCATTTACCTTGTAATGTGGAGAGTACAAATGCATCCAAGCGCTTTTGGGAGGTTCTAACAAATGCACTGTAAAACAGTCCAGATACATACATACATACATACATACATACATACATACATACATACATACATACATACATACATACATACATACAGACATTGGATAGTGGCACTTCTATAAAATAATATAGAATAAATAAATAAATAAAGAATAAATTAAAAGTTGAGGACTGACAAATGCTAAGGTACCAGAAACTTGTGGATAGCCTTGCTAAGATGAAGTTGCAGTACTTAGTCAGCCTCTTTTAGGATGAATGAGTGACCAAGAGCAATGTTGGCTCTTACAAAGAGTTATGCAGTATGACCTGTATCTAATGCAGTTGATGGAAACAGGTTCTGCAAAGTGAGCTGATATGGTCAACCACTGATCGTTCACCATCCAATAATATACCGAGTTATGAATGATGAGATGTAAGTCTAGGAATGCTGATGCTTGTCAATCATGCTAGGCAATAATTTGTACACCTTCTAACACCATTGGGGTTAGCCAAAATGACACTATGTTTGTAATAAATATTGACTACATTTGAGAAACTGCTACTTGCATTGTTCTTTACTTTTGTAAACAAACTGTTGTTACAGTACCACATCCTAAGATAAATCACTTATGTGATGACCTATTTAGAATGTATATTAATGGATTGCTTTGGTCTCCCACCTTTATCTCTATGGTTTGATTTCTGGTAAAACCAAGTGAGGCTCACAGGCTGTTGTTATGTCATGCTGGCCCATGTAAATGTCAATTTGTTGAATTGATCTATATGAACATATTCTCTTTGACTGTATATATGTGTGCATGTGAATTGGTTGGGCTAATTTTATTGGTCCATTTTCCATCCCACACATAATTGGACCAGGAAATGGTTAATTTAAGGTACGGTTTAGCCTTTGAAAGATAACCGTGTTGTTTTCCAATTAACTGAACACAGTTACAATTCTTTATTTCAGTCAGACTTATTCTATGTTTGTTCCAAACCATCAGTTACCATCAATGGCTGGTAATAATTTTGTTGAAGTTAACATTGCATGCATGTGTGTGAATTGGTTGATCTTTCATTCAAATTGAATATGCTTTGAAAATTGAAAGCATATTGAAAGCTGAACTGAAATATTTACTACACTAATGTCTGTTGTTTGGCATGGCAGTAGGTTGGTGCTGTTCACCTTTCTTTGTTTGGTTCAATTTGTTGTGCATCTTATAGGTTTCTCCCTCCAATGGCCTATTCCCTTTTCCCCGGTGACCGTGTTTTACCTGTAGCTAACCATAATATGAAAGAAACTTTTATAGTTAGAATGCTTTATTCATATTGACTATTGATTGTTTATTATATATGATGTATGTACACCAGAATGTGGATTGCAACTGGTTCAATAAAGAATATACTTGCTTACTTACTTATGACACTAACAGTGGTTTGGGGATTCATTTGACAAATGATCAATGCACTATTACTGAATTGTTTTTTGTTGTGTTTGTGTTAGTTGTGCTTATTAGATGTCTGTACACCAAAGTGTGATTAGCAATTGGTTAATAAATAATTTGCTTACTTATATCCTTAAGCTGAGAGATTCTGTCTCCAAAGCTGCTTGTCTCAGTACTGTTGCTGATGGAAACATGCAGTATTTTGCTTATTATAATTATTTAGAAAAAGTGTCACAGGCAGTTTAATGTGTAGAGACTTTTTCATTGTTGTAGACGTGGGCTAAATCCACCTCACAGAGTTAAATCGATTTCGATGGCAAGTTTTACCAGTGAAGAAATGGAGTTCATAAAAAGCAGAGGCAATGATGTAGGTCAACGGGATTTTTTCCAGTGACTACGTTACTGCATTAGTTAATTACCGACTAACCACTCATCAGATTTGTGCTTCTGTTTGACCTGATGCATGTTTTAAAGTTTTGTAATAATAATTTTGGATCAATGTCTTAACCATCTCATTACCTAATTGATTGATAGTTTTTTGAAGTTTTTAGTGAATAATTCTGTATGTTTATTCAGACTCTTATAACTTGTGTGCTTCCTATTTCCTTTGATGTAGGTTGATTACTGGAAAGTGATCTTGAAAAATTCTTTTTTTAATCAGTCAATTTGTTGGAGGATTGATTTATCGAGTGATTGATTTTGATCACGCTATTTATTTATGAAGACTATCTGCTTTGTTTTCATAATGCAGTGGTATTGCTATTTACATAAGTACTACTAGATTTGTCATAAATTTGTCAGTTGAATGATACTAGTATGTATTTGGAGATTTATGGAGCCCTTTATAAACCTCAGCTCAAAAGTGCGTACTTAAGATCAACTGAAAATGTTTCTTGAGCTGCTTCTGATGGTAAAGACAAATTTACAATGATGTTGTTACCAGAAGACCAGTGCATTACACCATACAATGCACAGCATAAGAATTAATTCCTTTAGTGGACAATGATTGGTTGATTAAGTTGATCGATTGATTGCTTTGTCATTTAGTTTTGCCGGAAGGTCTGGCTCGGTATTCACGACGGTCGTTCACTGGCGGACTCTGACTTGCGAGATGAGAACAAGATGCGCGATCTGATGGGTCAGAAGTACGAGAAGAAACGGTGGTACGTTCATCCGACAGACGACTTCTATGAGGAGGCACGGAAACAGAATACCTGCTCAACTCACAAGCAGACGGGGGTCAAACCAATCTCAACCCTTGTTGGTCACAACCTTCCTGCATTAAATGTCAGCACTAACCAGGTATACGTTTCTTTTAAACCAATTTTTTTACTTAACCAGGTGTTTACTTTGATATTTACAAAGCTAGGTCATGGAAGGAGTGTTACAGCTATCTGTCTTCTTAAGACTGTCTTCTTTCTCCAGGGTTTTTCTAGAGATAGCACCTATGAGTAGTTTTCATGGTAAAGGGGCGATATAAATTTATCAGTACAAAACTAGAGTACAATACTAACCACTGGCTAATAGCCTGCTAAAATAAGGTTATTAAATGCGACTGATAACCTTTTTGTTCCCAAGGAAGTCTTAGTCTACTGCTTACTAAAGCTTTACCTGTAACATTTATAAGTGGCATTTAGCTGTGCATATCTTGGCAGATTGGAACTGTAGTCCTTCTGCTATGTGTAACGTTGTAGTGGTCATACAAATGGCTAACGTTTGAAAAGGACAACATCTCTTATAATTATACTCATTTATTGAGAAAGACAACTGTGATTGACACACCACAGTCAGGTACAATGTCATAGAGTTTAGAGAAATAATAGGTGTTTAGTTTTAGTCATTGTGCAGATGACCATAATGTTCGAATGAGGACTGGGCATTGTCATTGAAGACTAGCATAGAGGACTCTAGGTATGAAGTTTGTAGTGTCTTTGATGGGCAGCTCAAACGGGTGCTTCTGATTGAAGAATTCACAGTGTTTCATAGCAGTATCTTGTTTTCTTGCTGGTTAGCCGCCAAAACTCGGTGCTGCACCTACATCCGTGGCAACGCAGTCCATCCAGCGACCGTCGCACGGAAGCGTCTATCCTTCAGCGGGTGCTCTGCAGTCTGCCGTTCCATCTGCGCCTCAGTCACCAACTGCAAAAACCAATTCACATCCTCCACAGAAGTCTGCCTCTCTCGACATTCTCGCCGACATTGGCGGAGATCCATTTGCTGGAACGGCCGTGGCAGACCAACAGTCAAGTATGAAACTCACGCGTATTTTATAAAATCTGATTCTTAGTATGTACTAGATTTTATATGAAGGACTTAACGAACTCCATTTCTATTAGTTATCTACTATGACCTATTTAATGTACCGTAGATACGCGAGTATACCGCGAGGTTTTTATTCCACATTTCGGAGCAGCAATTGGGGTATTCGCGATATATTTGAGACAACTCTAAATTTTACTTTTTTACACAAAATATGAAGTCATTATTTGAAGCTTTCACAACTACATTTATTCGCGATCATCGACCACTATTGTAGCTTTAAAAGTAAACACATGGCGCCGATGGCGGGAAGGCTGCTTCTCATAGTTCCGGTAGACTGTTTCCCCGCAGTTCTTATTGACAGTAAGTAAGTAGTCTATTTAGAAGCACTAGCAAATGCTCAACTAGTAATTTGGCCGTCAGGCCTATAATAAATCTGATAATCGACCATTAATACGGGAATTCTAATTAAATTGCTGAAATATGCGTAGGTATTTATAGGGTCACTTAAGATGTGTTGTAATTTAGTTATGGTATGCGTAGGCTATAGGCCTAGTAGGATGACGTGTCCAGCTGCATGTACTTTCTAGGATGGCCATACAGATCATGTGTACAAGAGCCACATGCACATATTTTACGCCATCAACTTCTTCCAATCAAATTTGCCCTATTAGAAAATTTTGAATGCCTTCAAGTTATATTATAATTATATGGTAGAACCCAAATCATTCAAGTCATAAATAAAATAATGATTATCCTGCATGGCTTCTGGTCGTTTATTATAAAAGTTATCTATAACAAGGTGGAACCAGCAGTAGCTGAAGAAATTAATGAACTGTTAGCTTACTTAGCTAGTGATAATTCTGACGGATTTTAGTAAAGTACATTACTTATAACTTTTGGAAGCTTAACATTCAAAACTAATTCTCCAATTTTGAACCGTTTTGAACATTATTGAAACAGCTAAGTAAATCGCGCATGGTCCGCTTAGTAGCCTACTTACTATACGAAATCATATTTAATGTCTTTGGTACCTAGATGAACTACATTATCACTCACATGTTGTGATACAGAAATTAAACAAACAAATAAATCAAACTGATGTCCAATTGTTTAGATTTTATTTATAACATTAATTTTTTTTTAGATAAGCAAAGATCTATTGTGTAGTATGTAAGTAAAAGTAAGTAAAATGTGCGTTTTATTTTACCGCCTGCAAACGCATTGCGGTAGTTAGGGATCGAACATTACAGCATTTTGACATGGTTATGGGTGCATTTTGGACAAGATTTAATAAATAACTAGAATCAACACACACCAAAACCAAAGTTTGACGATCTAATTTCTTGAGAATTTCGGCAATTTTATCCCTCGCGTTATATTCGCGTCTTGCACTTTTTACTCATAAATCTGCCAAATTTGTATACCTCGCGGTATATTCGGATGGCGTTATATTCGAGTATCTACGGTACTTTGACTAATGTAGCTGATATAAAATGTGACTAATTTACTTGTAAGTTAGTTACCTCACTGAATATTTTCTTTGAGTAAATGTTTCAAAGGTGTGATGATGTCATGGCATATGAAATTAGCCAGGTAGCATTTCGCTAATTTCTTGCACGTGTAGGCTGTACAACCTTTTGATCCTGAGGTTGTAAGGTTATTATGGTGAGGCACAGCATTACAAATAATTCAACAGCTGCGTGGTTGGTTTCGGCGTAATAGTAATTGCATAACAAGTGTTTGTAGTGCCCCTTCCAGAGAACCTCCCCGGCATTGCTCCTGGCCTAGATTGGAATTTTACATGACCCACTTGGACTTGAGCTGTAGACACAGTTATTCTCTTCTACTCCCAGAACACCTCTAGCATGGTTATATTATATATCTGTTGATAGTAAGCCAACATAGACTGGCAGTTTGTGTCAGTTAAGAGGGTTTTGAGGGAGTTATCCTTTGGAAAGGCCAGTGCATGAATAAAACAATATCCTACTACTGGATGATCACGTGAATTCAGTTACAGCATGAAAGAAAGACTGGAGCTAGCTGTACTGAATGATATTACAATGTTGTAGATGCCGGAGGTTTTGCCGATTTCTCTGCCTTCTCCAGCCATCCAGCTGCAGCGCAGAGGTCACCAGGTAAGGAGTTCACATGGTCAGAAGTCAATCTGTTTGCTTTAGGCTGAAGTAGTCAGGTTGATGCTAATTTATTCAGTGTCACCTTAAGTGTAGTCCTTTGCAGACTACAAAACAAGATCACGTTACCCCATTGTTGTGTCGCTTTTACAAGGTCTTCTAGTCAAGCAGAGAAAGCATTTCACAAAGTTTTTTGTTTCATTCGTTTGTTCATTCAGAGGACTTGTGTATATGCCTCTCCAAGATACCTACTCGGAGGCACTCCCAACCTAACTCAGGCGATAAAGAACAGTTTTCAGATGCTTGTAAAAGGTGTATGCAGATTCCCTAGTTAAAAGAATATGCAGATCTAAAGGGAGGTTATTCCAAGGGTGGGCCCAACCACTTTTTAGGTTATATATATATGTGTACCGGCGTTTATCTACTTGTGTGTATGTACATGTGTATCTAAATATCTAATGTAGTTCCTTTTGAGTACTTCACAAAAGCACTGCATTACAATTAATGAGCAAGCAGAGCTCGGATAACTAGAGAAGTTGTCACTGTAGCAAGTGACAGAAATTCGCATGGTTTCATGCAATATTCTAGAGATACTGACTGCATTGTATAGAGATCATCGAAAAATAACACTGAAGATCATCTTGTTTGGCAGGCACTAGACCAATATTCTCAAATTCATAAACCAGTCGAATTTCTGTGTCATTCCAATCTTTACCCAAAGCTGCTTTGTTTGAGCCAGAATTTCTTGTTAAGCTTTTCAGTCTATGTTAAATGGAGCATCTGACATTTGAGCTGACTTTCTTATGTTGAGTGAGATTGGTTTTGCTCTGTCATTACTTCATGTTGTACGAAATCTTTTAGCCGCACTGTAGAAGTTAGGAGATTGGATCAGTTAGATTAGGGATGAGATGTGTGCTGTTGTTGTGGAAACAAGATGATCTCAAAAGAACCTGACCACTCAGCCGGTTTCTTGTTCTTCCAGGTTATTTACAGCCGCATCCGCAGTCGGCCCAGCCCACTTGGCCTAACCCTACAGGACCAGGTGCAGTGCCACTCCAACCAATTCATTCCGGCGCCAAGGCAACCGTTGCCGTGGCAGCACCAACACCGACAGCAGCAGCCTCTGCCGGAGACAAATACTCGGCCCTGGCTGAACTGGAGAGTGTGTTCAGCGCCATGTCTGGGCCATCGTCTGTCAACTGGGATGGATCATCGAGCGTCGGAATGAGGCCTGGAGGAGTTTTCGGTGCTGGACAGGGTCAGCAGCCAGGCATGTCATCTGGATATGCGTTCAGTGGCCAGAGTCATACAAACCCTCCCCCTCAGTCTTACGCAAACCCTCCCCCTCAGTCGTACGCAAACCCTCCCCCTCCGTCTTACGCAAGCCTCGGAACAACATCTGGTAAGTTTGTATCTGGACGGTTCTTTGTGTGATTTATGCTACTCTAACTCGGTGTTATTAGGCTTCCTGACTTCTGAGCAACTGATGCACTAATAAAATTTGTGGCTCTATTTCATCTGATTTTTGCCAAGAGGATATACAAATGCCTGTATTAGTTGATACTTATGGGGCTGAAATGTTTTGCTGTCATTTATTGTATGTACAATGAATGACATTTCAATAAATGCAAGAATTGGGTTAATCATTGTGTAGCATAGTTCTTACTCCAGAGAAATTCTTCTGAATGCACTGTTTACATGTATTGTGTTAAGCTGCTATGATCATTACATTAAGTGTGTAGGTGCTATTGTTCGATTGTGTGCTTGTATCTGTTTCATGTGATGCAGTAGGAAATAGTTGAAAACTTGTTTGGTAGCAATGTGTTGCTTTGGGGCTTACCTGGAGCAGTAACACTGTAAAAAACTTATATTCGTTCATTAGAATTGTTGGTAAATATTTACTATGTGATATTTTAATAGAGTATTTTATGTTAAGCTGAAACTGATGTGTTGCAGTTGCTAATCCGTTTGGCATGAGTGGTTCACAGCCGTCTCAGAGTGTGGCACAAGCCGCTGTTGTTAACCCATTCATGTCCAACTCGAGCGTTGTTGGGGCCAGCTACAGCCAACCGGTTGCGTCGGGATATGGCCAGTACCACATGGCACCAACCAGCATCCCAGTGAGCACAAGCAGCATTGGACCGATGCCAGGAGGATATACTCCGTTCAGCTACATGGCACCGTCTGGGGGTGTTCAGAATGGGGGTTTGAGTGGCGGGACAGTGTGGGGGGTCATGCCTCCACCGCAGCGGAGTCAAGTGCCTCAGCAGACGCCCGGTTGGGGTCAACCAGCACAACCTAATCCATTCGGGGTGAGTCTAATACCATAATTATGCTCAGTTGTTTGATGTTTGCCCTCGTGTGACAGTGTTTGTGTAAGTCCTGTAATCTTGTAATGATTCTGATTGCAGTTCTTCAATGATGTTCTTTTGTGTAATTGTGTTACATCTGCTACACTGAGATTAAGATGTGCATGATAGTCTAGGGCAGTGCTTCCCAACCTGTGTGCCATGGCACACTTGTGTGCCGTGAGCGCTGTAGAAGTGTGCCGTGACCGAATGCTGGAAATCAGAAGTTTTAAATGACAATAATATCACTCACTCATAATATGCGCTATTCCATACTGGTAAATTCTTGCAGTCGAGTACAATTTCTTACCAGGCTGATTTAGCTGTATGTTAATCTGCATATATGCCATTGACCATCATATGTTGCTTCTACAGACTCTACTCCATCCGTTGAACTAACTTACATATTTACTTTACGTCTATTGCTCTATGACATCGTCATTAGTATATAGGCTTAGCTTCATGAATACACGTTTTTTCATCATCGTATTTTCAGAAGTTGTTGACAAATATGTGTTAATGCTAAATTGCATTTTCACGATAAAACTACATCGTTTTTGCAGTATTTATAGTCAATTTGATTTCTACGAAAATAGACACTTTGTTTTTTTCTGACTGGAAATGGTTGACTGCGGTGAAAGTTGTAAACCAGGGGTGGGCAACTGGCGGCCCGCGGGCCGGATCCGGCCCCCGGGGACCTTTGAACCGGCCCTTGGCATGTCTTTATATTAGCACTGTACCGGGCACTTTGAGGACCTTTTATCCGGTCCCAGTTTGGGAACCTTTAATCCGGCCCCACACAAATGAATTTCTGTACATAGACCGACATTAAAACATCTGTTTCTTATTATTTTAAAATCCGGCCTCTAGTCTATAGTCAACTAGTTTACTACGGTACTCAGTCATCAATGTAATCTACTCTCTGCATGAAACAAAACCACAAGTGGGTAGGTTCGCCATACTTTATAAACTATTTATCTGAACTTTTCAAACGAAGTTGCTGCTCTGGGGAAATAAAATATCAAGCGGTAATACTGTGCATTTTCCATGTTTTACTGATTCTGCAAATGTCAAGAAGTGCACAGAACAAATAATTTTATTGAAAGTAGAGTTCCAGTTTGCTGATTCTCTGCTCATGGACTAGACTTAAAGAATCTCCCTTTTCCATCGATGCCAATTCAGCACCAAACTCCATGCAAATGGAATTGATTGAACTCCAATGCAACAGTGAGTTGGAAAGGAAATTTCATGAGGTACCTCTGATTCAGTCCTACAAACTGTACATTTCTCAGGATTCTAACCCTTCACTTAAATTTTCTTAGCCTGAAACTGGTTGCTCTGTTTCCATGCACGGTGCACCTATATTTGTAAACAGTTCTTCTTAAAGATGAAACTAACAAAGTGCAAAAACAGATGCAGATTAACAGATGACAATCTCTCCAATGAACTTCGAATTGCCACTTCCAACATTAAATCAAACATTGCGGATTTGTGTCGCGATTAGAAGTGCCGGATCTCACATTAGGCTAAATATAGCACACCAAGCAAATGGATACTTTGTACAGACAAACAGCTCTATGTATTTTTAAAACTGAATAAAACATATTTTGTTTCCTTTTTAATTTTTAGTGTAGGACTTATGTATTAGAATAATTAGATTTTCGTCATAAAAATATCGTCATTTGCTTTAACGGTTATTCTGTAATATTTAGTCTGAATAAAATTAATAGCGTTTAATTTTCTATGACAAATGAATCTGCAAATTAGCTCGCGATTGGCATACGGCCCCTGAGCTGCCCTTAAAACCTTAGAGTGGCCCTCTGTTAAAAGAAGTTGCTCATGCCTGTTGTAAACGAAGCAACATAGATGCCAAAAACCCAGAGCGACGACAGTAATGCAGATAGAAGCAAGGTTGCTAAAACGAAAGGAATTCAACGTACCAAGAAAGTTATTTGGATTATAGATTTGCATTTGTTGATAAGCAGGCATTAAAAGCCACTATGTGCCATATGCGGGGTCGTTCTCGCAAATGAAGCCATGGTACTAAGCAAGATTGCGGGAAACAAACAGCTGATTGACATTGCAACTGCTAGAACACTGCGACTTAAGTTCGCAGAAATGAATTTAACAGACTTCTGGATTATGATAGGGAAGGAATATGCCTTGTTAGATGCCAAAGCTGTTGGCATACTGCTGTCATTCTGCTCTACTTACCTGTTTGAAAAGGCATTTTCAGGAATGACACTAATCAAAACTAAACACAGAGGGTGTCTATAGTCAGTTGAAAACGACACACAAGTGTGCTTGTCAATTGCCGTTCAAGTTCATATTGACACAATTCACATTATTTGCCAAATCAACCCATCCCATTAGCCATGGTATTCATTCAGGTTTATTAATTAATTTGTCCCGCTTATCTGGTTGTAAAAAACCCGCTGATAATTCCTGATTATAATCGGTAATGACATCGACATAATAACATTGTTTATCATTAATACACAGTTATTATAGACAATTAAACATTGTAGCTAAGTGGACAAATATAATGATACTTTATCATCTAAAATGAATGTGTATATACAAAATTTATATATATATATATATATATATATATATATATATATTATAATAAGTACCATAAATGCAATGTGCCATCTGGTGAATGTTCTTAGGAAGGGTGCCGTGGTTGAAAAAAGGTTGGGAAGCACTGGTCTAGGGGTTAGCTTGGTGAATTATCAACTGAGAGGTTGGGTTCAAGTCTTTGCCAGAGCTGAAATTTGTTTCAAGATTTGGCTCCTCTGGCGCCCCTAGCCAACTCAGCAATAATGAATGCACTGAACATACACTTTCAGTGGTAATATCAGACTACTCGTATACTGAGGCAAAGAATAATGAAGACGCCTCATGCCTGTGGCTTCCTATCAGGGGAGCTTGAGGGCTGCTCTTCTTCAAACCGTTTTTATGAGCATGGTTGTAATAGTATTGTAATCACAAATTGTGTAGCACCTTTCAAGAGAAACTGTTGCTCCTACTTGATAACACAAGCACATGATGGAGCAGACAGCTTTTATAGCACTTATGGCAAAGACGTAAAGAAAGACTTGAGAAGCTCATGCTGTAGGTTGCCAGAAAAGATGAACTGACCATAACTGTGTTGCGTAACTGCTAACTGCATATTGTTGTTTTATTTCTGTACAGCTACTGCTGTGTAAATGTTCTAATGTTGGCAGGATATAATGTTTTAAAATGCGTAATTGTTTAAATACTTACCAGCATTTAGTGTTTTTTAAATTACAGTTGTGTGATTGTTTTACTCTTGTCAGGGTATGGCTCCACCACGGCCGAGTAACGTAACTAATCCATTCCTGTAAATAATTCAAGTGCAACTTGCCAGCAAAGACTTATCGCTGAAAATTCTTCAAAGCTATCTCTCAGACTCTCACCATCTGAAGTCGTTGATTGCAGTCGTCCCATTTATCTTGGCAAAAACTACATATCTGCACTGTTTGGGGCGGGCCGTCATCTCGGCCGCATGCTGTAAAGTTACTTCACATTAATGTTCACGCACATTAATATTCATGTGCATTAATGTTCATTGTTTCTCTGTGTTTGGGAATACTGTTAATTGTGCTACTTTCATAGTGGAAATCTTTACGCACGATCTGCCTTGCTTCACAAATGCAGGACAGTTTTACTTTAAGAAAACTTCAGTTAGTTGAGGTATAGCACCAAGTGCAGTGATGTACTGTATTGTTGACATGGAAAAGTAAGATTTTAAAACTGCAGACAAGAAGCATAACCGGTACACTTTGGCCTCGTGTCAGTTCATCAGCAGACTACCTAGAATCAGACATTTTCTGATTAGCAGTAAAAAATATGCTGCCCTAGAAGATGGTCGTGAGAATTGTGTGCGATTATAATAGAGCATTTGATTCTCAGATGCCTTGAGTTGCATTAGTTTCTGCTGTTACAATGTCTACCAATTTACTTGTTCTCGGATAGTAACTTACTGGATTATTGAAGAAGGTGTTTGAGTGCACAGTAGTGTCATTGCACACTATAGTATTCTGATTTGGAAATTTATGACGGATTTACTAACAGTATTTTTTATATAACACCATGATGTCTAAAATTAAATTTGGGGATAATTTCTAATAACACTGTAGTGTCTGATAATGGCATTTGGAAAGTAACTTACTTGTTTGTACTATTACACAGGTCTGAAATTCTAATTTTAGGGTCTAAAACCTTGCATATAGCAGCATCTGAATTTTAAATTACATATGGGATAATTCTCTGTACTATAAAGCAGTACCTAATAGAATTCAGAGCCAAATTTTTCTTTCCACTGCATAAAACATGTAAACAGTAGTGCATCAGAGCTGCTTGCAAAGGCTGTTCTGTTGTGGACGTTTATGCTGCACGTCGGAGCATTATAGGGTGTAGTCTGGATAGCAGAGGAACACACAAACACAATGAGCCATTGAAAGAACATGTCCTCCAGTGTATATATGTGGCGTTCCGTATGCATACTGCTCAACATATACATTGAGATATATATGTTGAACTGATATGCGAAATTAGCCTGGTGCTACACAATGTTTAAGTTTTGTGATGTTGTGTTGATAAACTGGTGAACGTTTGTGTTTATAGTCTCTTTCAATGTATGATTACTTGACATGTGTGATTACGTTTAGCAGTAGTTAACAAATCCTGCATTTGCCCTTCAAGTTGTATCATCGAGTGCACCAGTCAACGTTGCACATGTTCACACACTTCTTTGGAAAATATTTCTGATTGCATCTCTTTTGTAGTTTGTTACTGGCATTTGAAAGCTTATCATGCTATTCTTCACGTTTTTATAGTTTTGAACAATTTTTGAACAACAAAGATATGAAGTAATAGAGTTTTGGTTAAAGAATTATGTTCACTGCCTGGCCTCTAACCTGCTCACAAAGGAATCTTAAGTGTCTTAATATTTAGCAAAAATTTGAACTTACTCAAGTTCAGAAAACAACTCATGCAGTTGTAAATGTAGATAAGAGTACTAAATGTAATATTTTCACTTCAATGGTGGTTTCTTCAAATTTGTTTTTGTAATAACCGTTTAGAGTCAAGCATCCACAATGAAACATTCCAGCCAGATCAGTTTCACTTTGGCAGATGTTTTTTAAGTTTACCCTTGGCTTCTATATCTTCAGTTGAACAATTTCCCTCAGCCTTCAACAAAGCTTATCTATCTCCATACTTTTAATGTGCTTCTTGTACCTAACACTATAACAGACCTAGAGGTCCTTGCTGTCTTTATGGCCAAAAAGTATAAGAACACTGCTAAAATGATAACGAATATTAAACTTTATTGTATAGTTGGTTATACTTGCCTTCATTTTATTACTGCACATGTCTTTTTATGCCAATTTTGTCCCATTCCACATTTGCCATATTTCTCTTATTGTAAATTGTACTGTAGCATAATTACCTCTGTGTTACGATGTGTATCAGAATTTTGTGAAATTATAACTGGCTGCATTTGGGAATTTACTGCTTAATAAGGGTGGTCTTGACAAGCTACATATCTAGTGATACTTACGGAAGGGTTTTGTATATATGCATAGTGCACACTTGTACTGACACGCTGTTGTAATTCTTGTGTGAGAAAACTTTTGTACAAGCTGTTGCTGATGGAATTGGTGGACGATTGATGTGTTAACAAGATGATTAGTGATTGAAAGGACAGAGAAAACTTGTCATATTGTTTGGGAACCAATCAAGTACCACACTCCTCTAACAAAGGGTTTATTGCACAAGTAAATCTTACAGCAAATTTATGCACTACTCTTGATCAGAAAGTTAGCTGATTGTGATGGTCTTGAAATTGACCAGAGTTGGCAAAACTGAAAAAGACTGATTCAGCAAAAATGCAGAGAAAATAATTTGTAAGTCATAGTCCATGAATTATTCTGATTATATCTTTAGACTGCTCTGGTGCTCTAAAGAAACATGTACAACACGTAAACATATGTACCTGTTCTGTATACATATAATATTATACATATTGTAGATGTGTGTTGCTCAGTGTGTATTATAATTATCAGTTACTGAGGTCATAATCTGGGGCAAATGTCATAAGGTTTGTCTCTGAGCTTAATTTATGTAAATACATTTGTCATCATCTCTAAAATTACACTGTACCAGTGTCATGTAATTAGTCGTCAAGAGAGAAAAAGAAGGCAAGGCCAGCAGCATCAATATCCTTAACAGCCATTAGATGTTCTTAACCAATTAATAATATCACTATTGTATAAATCACAAATTTATATAGCGCCCTTTCAGGATAGACTCCTCAGAGGTGCTCATCATGATCTATGTGATCAGGTTATTAATTTCCAAAGAACGTTTGGCTTTACAATCTGTACAAGTATATTTTAGCCAGTTTTTATCTTATGCTGTTCAATTCTTTAGGTTAGAATGTGAGTCTTGCAAAATCTCTAGTTTTTGTTTCACTTGCCATATTGCATTTGGCAAAACAATAAAAATATGTACACCAGAACCTCCTTATGACATGCTTTATTGTACAGCGAATAATTGATTTACCCAATTACTTGATGAAGGGAATGGACCCGAAATTTAATTTGGCTTTTATAATGTGACCATTATTTTGAATTTTTTTTTAATATGGTACTTGATATGGTTAACAATAATAATGGCAGCATAATAAGTTTCTGATGTAGGCTATATGTAAATGTTTAAATATCTGTGTGTGAAGATTTAAAATGTAAATGCCCGAGTACCAGCACATATTGGTTTAACGAGACCAGACTGAACGAAACTGTTCACTGAATTGAAATGCTGTGTGGCGCAATTTTTGATTCTTCTGCCTTCTTGTTTGTAGGAAACTTCTTAGTTCTGTGATTTCGTAGGAAACTAAAGTTGTTTCATCTGTTCTGCTTTTCTGACTTGACAATTCCAGAATGTGTAGGTTAGGTGGATTTGATGCTATCGAGAGAGTGTGACGCTGAGTTCAATGCTGTGTGGATGGTTGTTTTTCATTACAAAGGTGAAAATTTTGTACAGAAGTGCAAGTCATAGTAAAGCAACAGAGACCCTGTCCTAGCAATGCAAAAATGAAGAAGTTCTTAGAAATCAATAGCCTGTTTGGTGTGATATGTATGTTTGTATGTGAAAATTCAAAAGCACTATCGGAAGCACTAAATGAATTAGTTACAAATTAGTTTGTGCTATTTAAGTTTGAATATAATATAATTACCAAAAATAGAAATATTGAAATTAACAGATCTATAGATAACTAAACAAATGATATAGCTGCTTGTTTCTATACAAGGCCTGAAAGGCATTGTATAAATTTCAACTGTGGTCACTCAGTTAAGCTTCGTTGGGCCTGGATGAACCTACCTCTACCCTTTACCTTTCAGTGTTTTATCTAAGTGCCCCACTATACATCCTAGCTACATACAAGTAGCCAGTACTGAATAAATTTCAAAATGTATACTAATTAGGAAACTATATTAATAATAACCTAATGGATCTATTAAGAAACTTATCTATTATTTAATGCACCAAGGCTATCAACAGCAATACCAGTGTAGTGTCTAGTAATAAAATGTCACTAGTAGCTTGCAGACGGGTGCTAATCACTGGCTGTAGCAATGCATTTGTTACTAGATAATTCAGAGTGCTAGCAAAATTAGTTTGTATAACGAAGTTCATTGACTAAAGTGACTCGTTGAATGCATTTTGTTCATTTGTGTTGTCATTTCATTCTTAACTTGAGATTTACACTTATCAAATTGTTTTGCACCACAGGCTGCCTCTCGTAAGTGGACCGAGCTTTTGGATTTTGACCTGATTTGGCTTGGCCTGCATATGCCATAAGTTGATGCCTAGTGCATTAGACAACATGTCCTTGTCCAATTGACTAGTATGGTAAATAACAAAAACATTAATAATATTCAGTCATTAACGGGTACATGCAGTTTATTTTGTTTGGTCCAGTTTGCAGGAAGAGTGTTCTATGGGAAAACTGATTAGATGCAGTTTGGAATTTAGGAATGAAAGCTTGGATTAGCATTTTGTGTCTATGTCATGAAAATTTACCTTTTACAGCAGAATACCTTTTACAGAAGATTGTCATATGATTAATAAATTAGTGTATACTTAATATAATTATTAGACACTGATTTTATATGTGTTCGTGTGTTCATACTGATCCTGGTCTGTAAGATTTGTATTTAATCATATCTTACTATCATTATCAAAATATCAACAAGTATCACCATCAGTAGCCGTTATCGTTGCCATGTTTACAGCTATTACCATTAAAAGATAACATTAAAGTACATAACCATTGGAAAACTGAGCATTGAATTCACTTGATGCCTAAGGACAATCCATGTCCAATGACCTGATTTTTAGAACCAATTACAGTATCTTCAAAATGGCAAGTAAAGGCCACTACAGGACCAACTTTAATAAATCAGTTAATTAATTACCAATGTCCTCATAGTCCTCTACCATTAAAATGCTGGTAAGAATGCTTACAATCATCACTGGCAGTCATGGTAAAGCTTTCAGTGGCACTGGAAGATCCACGAGATGAGAAGGTTTGGCAATTTCACCATGGCGTCAGAAAATTTCTGATGGCTTTTTAGTCCTTGCCTAATCTGGAGCCTAATTCAAGGTTTTGTTCGCCCAAACTTTCCGACAACCTGTTTCTGAAGTCATTGGCTCAAAACTTCTCAATTTCTTAGCCCTTCATTTCTTAACTTTTCTTATCCTTTGTCCCATTTTTTGCATTAACAGTATTTCTGTATGCAACCCTCCTGAAAACCGGCTTAGTTCAGCCCAGCTCAGTGGCTTGGCCCCAATCTCAAATGGGGGCATGGCCAGATTCCAACACGGATTTTCCCTTGGCCAAGTGCTACCATTGTAGCTAATAATTTAAAGATTTCTATACAGACACAATAATGCAAGACACATTACCCAACAGTTTAAGAACAGTTTAACAAAACAGTGCCTGGTATTTTCAGACACATAATAGGCTAATTCCATCTCAAATTGAAGTTGCCACCACTTCATACCCATAGCTGCCGCTCATTATTAGCTTAAGACAGAGCATTTTCTTTGAGTACAATCAGTATGATGATGCATGACAAGACTTCAGGCATGGGCCTAATCACATTGACCACTTTCATTATCATAACTACCACGTCACTATAGAATGGGCTGGGAATAGAGAATGGTGGGAGTTTCCTGTCCCTCATTCCAAACACAGTAGGGAAACCCAGGGTTAGTCTCCGAGTCACTGAAGCTCTTCACAGTATATGCTGCACCGTGGCTCCCCTGCAAATTAAACAAAACCACCAATTTAGCTTGCATTAACACTTCAGACAAAATCAAATCATAATACAGAATTTATGTGCTTCAAGAGTCTGTTGAAACTCCTCTTAGTCACTTCAGCTTGGTAAAAATGTTGTGCACTGACTTGCATATATGTGAAAACAAATTCCACAAGATACATACAATAGAAATTGTATACCTGACAGAAATAGTAAATACATTAACAATAATTTTTATACCAAGGTTCTTACAGCTGTTGCACATATTCTTAATTGTTACTGAGAACTGCAAAACATGAAACAATCTCAAACTGCATGCTGCACAAATCAAAAATCATTTGCAAAATTTAAAATGGCAAACCATGAGTTGAACCCTGTATAAAGTTGTGTGAATTTGACAGTTACCTGCATGTTCATTGCTATGATCCCAATTTCGAATGCATCTCTGGCACCAACTCTTTTACGAATGTCGAGAATCACCTGTCGGCAGGCATCGGCTGGTGTTGCTCCCTGTTTCATCAGCTGCACTGCATGGAAGCACGGACAGAACTTCATAATCTCATCCCCATCTCCTGTGGCACATGCAGCACCAGCCAAGCTGTCTGAAAAATTAAAGTAATTATGTTTACAAAACATAAGGTGAGCATTAATCTCCTGCAAACTGCCAATGCATTTGCCTTCCAGACATTCACCTCAGCTTCAAATCTTAGTGCTTCAAGTGGCATTTTAAAATTTGTTTCAAGCCAAGCAACTTGTAGAGTACAGGTTGTTCAGCTGTTGCATTCCTTTTATCACATTTTTACTTAATTTCAAAGATCCTTCAGACAACCAAGATAAAACCCTGAAGATTGCCTTTCAGACGTGTTACTATGGTCATAAGCAATCAACTTATCTTAATCCGCCTTATCTCTTCATTTTACTTTGCCCTACTTTAACTTTGCCTTATCTTTCACTTCTCCATTTACCAACAACCTTGCAGTCACAGCTGTTGGGTTAGAAGCCTCAGAAACAAATTAAGACCAAACACAGGGATTTGAACCATAGACTTTGCCTTACCTTAGTTCAATTACACAGATTATTCATACAGCGCCCCTTGTAATGTAATGTAATGTAACAAAACATTTATAAAGCGCCACTTAAGAGTCTCTCTACACGGAGCACTCCAGCCCAGGTCAAATAGAAAATTGTCTAGTGTTGGTAGACAATGTAAAAGTACATGTGGCATCTCTGATTCAGAGGGAGACCATTGTGGGCTATTTTTCTGATTTATTATTCGCTATGCTCCTCTAAAGTACAAGTTTGGGAAAACAGAGAGATTAAGGATATCTAAATTATGCTGCTGATATATTCAGTCCGAGATATTCAGCATTTCAAAAGTCGGGAAACTGAACATAGTATGTTCCAAGATCTGACCTGCATAGAGTCCACAGCCTGGCAAAGGGCTGTCACCAACACGTCCGGGAAACTTGTGTGACATTCCACTTGTTGAAACACCTAGGCAATCGACATGTACATTTGTAATAACGAAAAGTAGTTTGATGTCCTCCAAAATCAGACGCTTTAACAATATTCCTTCAAGGAACCTCTTCAGTGGTGTTATGAATCGCACAATACTAAGCTACTGTGAAATAAGAGAGGCTTAAAAGGGCAACAGAATGTGGGCATTAGTCATGGACTTGGATAACTAAACAGCATATAGAGGTTGATAATTGGTCATTCAGTAGGTTAATCTGTCATACATGTACTAGTAGAAAAAACAGACAAAAACAACATGAGAGAAAGAGATGACACAGAGTACAAGGATATTGCCGTGCACAGAAAAAAACGAGTTTCATGCATAATATTAATTGCCTTATTAGATAATTTATTAATAATCACAATGTTGGGATATATTAACAGCAATCGTTACTCACATAAGTTGTTTCAACAGTTGAAATTGGGGTAAAACAGCTGCTCAACACTTTAGCGATGAGCTGCATTGGTTTCCCAGTCTTTAGTACTCTCGTCGTTAAAGTGTTAAGGCTCTGCTTACTGAAATAGTCTGCAACGAATTGTGGTGTGTGTAAAAGTTTCTGTACCACGTGGCAATTTAACATGCATGAAAACACTATGCTCTTATCTGGCCTAAGTTCATAAATTAGTTGCATATTTTAAGTTCATATTAATCTCCAGTCAATATAACCCAGACACAGCATATTTCTTATATATGAACAAATGCTAATACTCTCATTTAGTTACCAGCTGCGATGTTTTGGAAGCGATCAAGTGTGACAACTCCAAGAGTATCATGAGGGTGGTCAGTGCCATCAGGGTGGTCAGTGCCATCTTTCAGGTCATCTGAAGTTCTGCCAATGCAAAGCAATATGACTGATTAGAATCATAAACAGCTACAACAGAAACGTCATCACTAGCAACATCATCAAAACAGCTTCATCCACCTTGGTCACGTTTGGTCATGGACCATGGTTGTAGTTCTACTCCGTGTAAACACCCTGCCACATAAAGACGTGCCTATGTCACCAAGCAGTGTAAGTTGGTACCGGCATAAGCTGGAAAGTAAACGACAAATATGGGAGCTTTACTTCTTTACTTTTTCACCACCAAGAGAATGATTATTTATAGAGATGTACCGATTATTTGTATTTGATTCGCTTTGGTTCCAAATAGCACTCTGAATAATTATTCATCCGAATAGTTTCTTGAATCTAAATATTAAATATAATACATTAAATACGCTATATAAAATTCCATTTGCAGTTTCCATTGTTAAGTAAACTCTGCCTTTAAACTCTTGTTTGAGACTTTTGAGTAAAGTGGTCTTTGAATATTATTCTTATATTTCATTTAATTGAACTATTTCAGTTGGCATGAATAAGCAAAGTTCAGTAGGGAAGTATTTTAACATAATTTCCTGTTTGTAGACATTTAAAATATGGATTGTAATCTCTGGTAAGCTAAGTAACAGTAGACAAGTAATTTACACCAAACATTCCTTTAAATATTTAAGTCCAGTTTTCTACTGATGTTTCAAAATTAAAAATACTGTACTGTTCAGCATGTCCAACTTTTGCTGTCAACAATATTCATACTTGCATTTGGCAGAATAGTAAAAACGGTTATTCTGCACAGCTCTAATAAATTATGACTTAATTCCAAGCCCAACCTCATAATTAAAACCAATTCAACAGCCAGCAAGACTGAAGACAGTTGAGCAGAATGCATTTCTACCTTCCTAAGTGCTTAGAAGACTTCTCTTCACTTTTCAGTAAGTTCTTCAGAGGCTCCAGAGTAAATCCTTGCTCAATCGCAAACTCCTGTGCTCCAGCACCAACAACAAAACTGTGCCTTGAGTTCTTCAACACACGTGCTGCAACTTTGATAGGAGTAGCGATTCTGTACAAGACAGTCCAAAAATAGATCGTTATTTTATGTTTTAACAGTCTGATAGAGTCATTCCTTAGAAGTAATAATACTAGTGACAATAATATTGATAATCACCATCATTACCTAAAACATTTTCATTTCTTATGGGTCACTTGAATGTTTATATAGCAATTAAATGACCACTAACATGCACTAAATAAATGCAACATCATGACCATTAGTTTACTTTTTGCCAAGTAGAAGTAATAATAAATAATGAAACACAGTAATAATACAAATATATTAATACAAGTAATAATAGAAAAATATTACAGCTATTTCCTTCACCCTTCAAGGGCTGCCACAGCTCCAAAAGACAGATCCCTGCCATCCATGATGGCTGCATCGCACTGAAGAACGCCCGATGAATTGGGGATTCCACCACGACCAACAAAATGGCGACCCATTTCAATGTCATCTTCTATAACTGAAATCCATTTCAATACCAGAGTTAGATTATAATTGTTATACATTCCACCAAATCCAAAGAAACCTAATGGAAAAAATCAAATTTGGCTTTAACAAAATAATTAACACCCATAGCATAATCTGCAATGATTCGCCACAACTTACACCATGATTTCTTTCTGGGAACTCATTTTTTTTATCTGTGATTTTATTATAGAATCAGTTCACATAATAATTTGCCCCACAAGACCGTCTTCATTCGGTAGTAGGAATATGGGCTGGACCTAGATTTTGGAACTCTCTCTCTCTCTCTCTCTGCTCAGTCACTATGTCATTTTGTCGTAACTTAAGACTTACCTCTTTCGAATTGCATAGACTGCCTCTCTATCTTACGGGCTAATATTCTGGGTATTGACCGGACTACGCCTTGGTTTTGGTGCACCATCGGTTGATGCCTTCATTGCCTTGTGCATTAAACACCAGCGCTATAGCAGTTACTAATAACAATGGATGCCCACAAGGACTGACTTACTTTGGACCTCTCCTAGTCTGCACCTGGCATTACTCTTCCCCATCCCCGTTTGTGAACACTGCACTTCAGCAGAGTACTAAATTGTCATTCCAGCTCAACTCAAACAAAGGCTCTCAATTAGGATTGGCTGAAATATTAGCCACATGTTACAACATATATTAGATGGAAAAGTCCAAGATTTTCTGCAACATTTTAAATACTTCATCAGGTATAATTAATGCCATGATTCACAAGGCAATTTTCATGAAATTTTGAGATCATAAAGTTTGATAATTTAAATCTTTAGAACTGTCAGACCAAATTAGACGAGCTTTTCAAATGTACAGTTCTTTGTGTAGATCACAAAAGTATAAATATAGTAATATTGTTATAATTAGTACTATTGTGTGCTCAGCTGCACTACTTGTCAAAGATGTCTTCAAATTCATTATATTTCTAAGTTGCTCAGAATTCTTAAGATTGAGTCCAGGGCCGCATTAAGGCTAGTGCGGGCCTGGTGCTGTGATTACCTTCAAAAGACCCCTCCGACAACCACCGGTCCACCACGCACATACATGTATTTATAAAATGCAGGCCCCTCAAAACTGCAGGCCCGAATGCTGCAGCACCCTTAGCACCACCTTAATGCGGGCCTGATTGAGTCGGAGTGACTCTAAAGCCTACATTAGGATGCCCTGCAGGGCTAGCCAGTGTCCAATTTGCCAGGGTTGGGGTTGGACCTCAGCTTATGACCCCCCTGCTTCCAGTCTTTGGATGATTCCCGGGATTACTCACAGTCCTACACCAAACGACTCTATAATAATAATATAGTCTCCATTATGACCATTCAGCCTAATGTAGGTTGATAGCATTTCCATTTCCATTGACAGTACTTGGCACAAGGGTTTATTAGCTTTCGTTATGTACTTGTATTTCATCTTTCAGTGCAATTTAGTTACGTCCGACACGTGAAAGTACAATTTGTTGTTCCTATTAGCTAGAAGTTTAAACTGCAACTGAAAACTCCTTCTAATTTTTAATTTAAAAAAATTTCCATTAACTTCATTTAAAAATAACGAAACTTGGAAGTACTTAGTTATTGTGATTGTTCTCTGTGTATGAATCAGAGCATTAATTTTGCAAACTGATAAACTGTATCCACTGCAAGTGGTTTGCGAAGCGAGAAACAAATCACGATTAAAAAAATTAATTGTGGCTTAGTACATTTTTATTATATCACGATTATATTTCCAATTTATATTATATTTCGGACCTCCCTGCATCTTTTTTCACACATCGGACCTTGGGGCTACCTAAACTACAAAGTGGAATACCTTTATACTTAGGCATCCAGCAAATGGACGTAATTATATCCAATGCTGCACCTACTGTCTAATATCAGACAGAAGGTGGTGCTCAAGGCATAAGCTGTATTGAAATAACTATGCATCAAGGTTAGATACAAACGTCTACATTAGCAATAATCCCTCCTCCTTCATTTACATGTGGTGACCTCCTCCTCTTTACAGTCGACCTTAATGGATAACCCCCTACTGCTTGTGATCAATGTCCTTATTATAAGCCAAATGAAAATTAAAAGCAACTACCAGACCTGTTTGCTATTAGTAGTCATGTGAAACATTGAAAATCAAACCATTGGTTGTTTCCTGTCTAATCGTCAACTTTAACTATCTGGTCCAGAATTCTTAAACTCTTATTCTGAACTTCTGTAACGCTTTGGGATATTCTGTCCTATCTGTAGGCCTACGTGTTCACAATCGTCCAAAGTCCAGGTGGCCTAAAACTCTTCCGAATCAGTCAGAAGTGAACAAACTGTTATTCTCACAGGATTCTTCTATCAATTCATTAACAAAATGAACAGGATCGATGCCACATGTCGTTATTAAAAAAACTTGTACATTTACATTTTACATGTACTGTAAGCGCTATAAAATAAATATTGAAAGTGTAAACGACGTGGCACTACTCAAAGTGCACTTTGCAACAGCTTATCTTGAATTGTAATAAGTGCATATCATAAGGCATGATTCCTGCTCGTTTAAAACAGATAAATGAATTACATGCAACTGCACACTCTGCAGCCTCTAAAGCACTTTCAGATTTCAGAAGCTTTTCTTTCGCGATTTGAACCGCAGATAAACTAAATTTCCACGTCCCTATGGACGCCGCCATCACTACATAGACTGTCCGACACATCGACGTATATATACGTCGATGGTCCGTAACAGCAATAGTTAGTAAGTACAATGTTCTTTTAATGTCCATGCACGTCAGTCATTGGCTACGTTTTTCGCAATCCATTTTTCAGAAGATAATTTCTTAAAATCAGTATGGTCCTCTGACCTTTCTATTTGGACTTCCTCTTCAAGAAAATTATTAGACCGTAGTAGAGTGGTACATCGATCGACATTTTGAGGCAATTATTTATTAGCTGTCATCGGTTATAAATTAGAGCTGTAGCCTACTCTTTTGATGGATGGCATGGTACACTATTGATAGCGGGCGCTTGCGCGCCCAAATACTGAAATACATGAATCGCGCTAGTATAGCATTGAATCTTGAAGGCTTTCATTCTTATCAGGCCTAAAAAGTCATCCTTGCCTCCTTTTATCTGACACTTGCACATTTATCTATTTATTCAATCACTCTCCAACATAGGTATTCCCCAATTTGGCCACGTCTCAGGTTATATGCTGGATGTGCTTCATTGGCTCCCTCGTACTGATCTCTTTGGTCTGGATGTGACGACATAGGTCGACAGTAGGAATTATAGATTAGGAAGTACAGTAACTGATTAACGATTAGATAGACTTTAACTAGAGAAGGAAGATGTGACGTGTAGGTCGACAGGTCCATGTAGATCGCCATTGGACAAGATGTTATTAGGCCACGCCCACAGCGATCCAACCGTATGCTATTATATTATACTGACCACTGACACTAACGCGTCGCATTCGGTATAGAGGCATACGGACTGTTAGGCTAGGCTATAGCGTGTATAATAATAATAGTAACAATAAAGTATATTAAGTAACAGCACGTTACATCTTGATACTGTTACATGGTGTCAGAGACTAAGAACCGACGCACTACAATAAGTCGATAAGCTAATATCAGCTAGCACGAAAAGTTAAGTCTTACGGATTCTTAATCGAACAAAAGGTGAAAGCTATGTCATCCTTCGAACACGACGAGGCCCTCTACCGAATGACCAGCTCAATTTGGCGAAGTTTCAGCAGATGCATATCTCAACTGCCAACTGAGTCTGCAGGCCACAGACAAGCCAGCAACCGGAAGCGTTGCTGTAAGCTCTGTGGCCAGAAAACGCTCCACCGAATGACCAGCTCAGTTCGGCGCAGTTACAGATGCATATCTCGACTGCCAACTGAGTCTGCAGGCCACAGACAAGCCAGCAACCGGAAGCGTTGCTGTAAGCTCTGTGGCCAGAAAGCGTCCTACGGAATGGCCAACTCCAACTCAGTTCGGCGCAGCGATGGTGGAGGCAGATCCCCCCTGTCAACTGAGTCTGCAGAGCACAGTCAAGCCAGCAACGAGAAAAAGCGTCGCTGTAAATACTGTGGCAAGACGGCTATCTTCCGAAGGACCAACTCAGTTCGGCGCAGCGATGGCGGAGGCAGATCCCCCCTGCCAACTGAGTCAGCAGACAACAGTCAAGCCAGAAACGAGAAGAATCGTCGCTGTAAGTACTGTGCATTGGGTCTTGTACCGGAAACAGCAGTCCGCGCTCTCTGTCGATGCCAGGAGATACACCCAGCAGCGGCGGCTCCTCGTGCGTCCGACCGGACGAAACTGCAAACGCACGGATTGAGTAAATTGACCGTCAGTCAACCACGAAAGACGCGCAAATATGAACTGCACTTCTGTGTCGCCTTCTTACGCAAACAATCATTCCGGGGTTGCAAAGCCTATCAGGACCTTGAGCACTTGGAAGCAGTGCAAGACATCATCTTTGAGGTATGTGCATCGCAAACTGATATGACCTCATTCGACCCAACGAACGGTTGCATAACCGATTCTATTAGACCGACTAAACCAGAGGACAATTACGTCCTAGAAAGCGACGTCCATCTTGCAAACGCTGAAACGTGTTTTCCAGTCCAGTTGCCAAAGAGACGTTATCCTCTCTCCGCCCCTGCTGAGCAGCCGCACGGGCAAGAGGCTCTCTCCGCCAACCGTTATCCTGCAGAGGTTCCCGCTGAGCAGCAATCGCACCTAGACATCGCGGCGCTGGTATCAATTAGTGACCAGACTGACCGGCCTCCCGTCAGTCTACCGCGACTCCAGCCCGAGATTAGCATCATGACATCTGCGACGGCCACTGAAGCTTGGCGCGCCTCCCCCGCCGTCGTGCCGAAACCTCCGAATCGCTATACTGGGTTCTGGCAAGCCGTGATGAAAGATCGGGCCTGCAGATGCCAGAGAGAAAAGTCTCGATTACAAAGGACGATCTGTTTCGCCGATCAGTCCACCCCGCCTTCCTCTCCTCGCTACACACCAGGCCCAGGCGAAGACGATAGAGAAACCTGTGATCCCCGTCCGCCTCAGTGCGTACACGAGGTCGTTTCCCCACCCTCAGCTTCTGAGGAGAAGCCCCGATCGCCTTCGCCGCAGACGAAGACTCCTCCACGCCGACAGCTGCTGGGTCAGATAACAGCCGGATCATGCCCGGATGGCCTTCTTCCCCATCCAAAGTGCCAGCGGTCATCAGGGCGAACAGGAATTCACTAATTACCCGCGGAGGTCTAGCAGCCAAGTGTCGACGCTTGATTGTACCTCGACCGACCACTGGCGACCAGAGACATCTACGGAGAGGACGAAGCCACCGCACCACCTCCCGCCCATGGAACCACCGGAGTCACAGGTGATACGCTACCCGTCGACACGATGTCGCTACCCCCACTCGCAGCTCCTCAGCCTTCGCTGCCGCCCAAGACCCCTCCACGCCGACACCTGCGTAAACGGAAGGCTGGGCGAATGGTCAGAGCAGGCGTGCTGTGATTCACCCGAGTCGACGGTCGACATTTACTGATTCCAGATGTGCCATTCAGTAACTGTCGAAGATCATACAAGAGACTTTGGAAGTTGCTGTGAACCTACCGAACACTTACGAGAGACTTTTACTTCAACGCATATTGCCTATAGACTATAGTAGATACATTTAGATTTGGCCATTAGGAACCTATTCTCCAAGACACTAGGATTTACTGCGATAGATTTATTAGATTTAACTAACCATTCGAAAAGGGAAAGATGTGACGACATAGGTCGACAGTAGGAATTATAGATTAGGAAGTACAGTAACTGATTAACGATTAGATAGACTTTAACTAGAGAAGGAAGATGTGACGTGTAGGTCGACAGGTCCATGTAGATCGCCATTGGACAAGATGTTATTAGGCCACGCCCACAGCGATCCAACCGTATGCTATTATATTATACTGACCACTGACACTAACGCGTCGCATTCGGTATAGAGGCATACGGACTGTTAGGCTAGGCTGTAGCGTGTATAATAATAAGAGTAACAATAAAGTATATTAACTAACCGCACGTTACATCTTGATACTGTTACAGGCGGTCCTTGCTGGGTCTAGCCCCGCCTATCTACGCGACCTCTGTTGCCCTACCTTGGGTGCTCCGGGTCGTTGCTCTCTCTGCTCTACTGAGCGGGGCGTGCTATATCATGGTCCCTTTTGCCCGCACAGCTACCAGTGGCGGCGCCAGGATTTCCGGTTTGGGGGGGCTGTAGCCCTAAGCCCTTCCTTTTCTCCCCTCCCTCTTTTTCCCCTTCCTGCACCTCCATCCAGAGGCGCAACCATGGTCCAGAAGTTGGGGGGACCTACTAGAATGTCATGAGGGGATTGCGAGCGCCGAAGGCGCGAAGCTGCGATTGCCGAAGGCAAGAAGCCCCTAACGACTAGGGGGTATGGGGGAGCGTCGTAAGCTCCCCCATCGGGGTCTGGGGCGGAGCCCCAGAAACTGACGCAATTTTGAGCATTTCATGCCAAATGCAGTACATTTTGGGCTCTAATTTACCTCAAATTTTTCACCGATGATTTCGATATAAAAGTACCTAAACCATCTAGATATGTGAAAAAATATGACTTTATTATAATGTATAAACTGAGATTTTAGGTTTTAGAAGAATACCACTCGCAGTCTCAGAAGTAAAAATTGAAATGTCCTCCTAGGCTTCTACCGCGAACCTTAGTAAGTTAGTAGAATTTCAAAGCGTGATAAATAGGCTACAGGTTTAGAGTGAAATTATACAGCAACATCCTGCACTGAATTCTTATAGACTCAGTTCAGTTAGCGGCTTTAGCCTTACTCTGTATTCTATCGGCCAGGTCCAGCGATTTGATTAGGGGACGGACCTACTAGAACGTTGAGTGGGGGAAATTGCGAGTGCGGAAGGTGCACGTACAGCCGCGATTGCGGAAAGCAAGAAGCCCCTAACGACTATAGGGGTATGGGGAGCGTCGTAAGCTCCGCCAACGGGGTCTGGGGCGGAGCCCCAGACGACGACGCAATTTTGAGCATTTAATACCAAATGGAGTGCATTTTGGGCTCTTGTTTACCTCAAAATTTTCAAAAGTTGGGGGGACCGTCCAAGCCTGCCCGAAAGTTGGGGGGACGCGTCCTACGGGTCCCATAAGGTGGTTGCGCCTATGCCTCCATCCCTTCCCTCTTCTATACCCGACACAAAACCTGCAGACAATTGAATCAATACCGGGTATACTGTACAGAAGTTTGAGCTCTATCACAAGAAAATCTTTAAGATGTTCCCAAATTACTTCTTTCATAGACCCTTACAGCTGTTACTGGGCATTGATTTGAAACAGGTTCTTGCAAGTTTTACTATTCTCCACTTAGATTGATTGAAAACTATACAATAAACACGTTAAATCCTAATGTTTATTTCCTTGTAAAGCACAAATTTAATGTACATAAGCGACATAAAATCCCTAACAAGTTATTACAGCATTTTGCTACAGGAAAACTTTCAAACATGAATTTATTTGAACTGCAACTATGCCTCCTGTACAAACAACATGATGACAAACTTACATTCCCAATCACACTTTTTGTGTCTGAAATACTTCATGTTGGAATAAAGCCATCATGCAATACTACACCAAACCCATTAAAACATCAACATCATGAAGTTGAAAACACTTTACTTAAGAATTATTATCCATGGCAACACTTGGAAATTCTAGAAAAATAAAAATATAACAAAAAGATAAAGATTAAAATAGGCCCTGTGAGTCTGTGACCCTGTCCATCATAATCAAGTAATATAATTGCCTCACTGCCTGAGATAGTTGATGATTTCGTTGCCGTTGGTCACTGTTCAGTTGGCTTATTATGAAGTAAGCATTGGCAGAGATTTCCCACTTTTTGTTTGGGGGGGCTGAGCCGCAGTTAGGGGGGCTAAGCCCCCCCCCCCTGGCGCCGCCACTGACAGCTACTAAGCAGAATCGCGCCTTCTCAGTGGTTGGCCCCTCCCTCTGGAATGGGCTCCCTTTGGCACTGCGATTGCATCCCAGAATCCACTCTGAATCTTTCTATTCTTGCCTCAAAACTGTCCTTTTCAGCCGTGCTGGGGTCGGGAGCGCTCCTGAGTAGTGACCTTGAAGGGGCGCTATATAAATCTTTGTAATGAATGTATGAATGAATAATTAATAGGCTAACTGCATAGCAAATGGCAATTTATCGCATGAACTTAACGTTTATTTTTGGCATGGACCTAAGGTTCAGATTCCCTATAAGATTTGTCCTTGACATGAAAAAATTCCGCCGTTTGTGGTAAACATCTCATCAGGCAGGCCATAGCGGCACGTGGCTGAAAGCGGTTCTGCCATTGGCCATCCGTTTCCAGGCACCGACTCCGCGTTGCCCGCCAACATCCTCCCTCCTCCTCTTCATATCGCTTTGTTGCCGATGTTATACCCAAATAAACCGTCAGCGAGATTTGTATTCAATTCACAATTGCGCCATTTTCATTTCGCGGTTAGCGTTATTACAACATTTTGGCCGCTACAGTCAACAGTGTTTAGTTTTTGTGGAAACTGTCAGTCTATTGCATAGAGTTCTAAAGGCCACAGATATGCCCAACCTCTCGATTTACATAATCCAGTAAATCATTTCATTGCCAACGGATTGGACGCGCCAACCGTAGATTCCATCCCAGTGCCAAGCACGGGTCTATGCTCAACCTACCGTGTGCAATAAATTGTTTATTAACCTTATACTCTACATGTAGGTCTACTTCCATATTAACAGGAGCTAGCTTTTCGAGTTAGTGTAACAGGATCAACATCAGGCAACTGATGCAAAATAGAACTTGTAGGTCAAGGCAAACTTTGATCCAGCCATCTCGTAAGCAAAAACAGCCTGTATTAAATGTGTGAAGTTATAGATTAAATTCTTTGCATAGCATTGTGCAAGAAATTTAGTGGACCGGTTTTGTTACATCTGGTCAGTACCCACTGTAAACCTGTTTATGGAATGAAAGCCGTGAGCGCCATTAGTGAGATGCATGAACTCCTTTTATCAAAGACTTTCTTTTCAATTTTTGAATTTGCAATTTCTTAGGAAATGTCTCTTAATAATAATAATGCTGTTGTTACATTTGTACATGATTTTCTGAAACACTGTAGTCAACGGAATTTGATGTGAAAATTGATGGATGCTAAATCTGTAGCACATTATAGGCAGGTTCGTGTATACCGTTTAATTTGTGGTTTTTAGTCTTTTGCTAGAATTGTTTGGTGAAACTAGAGAATAGATATATCTTCTATGGTTGCAAGCTATTTCCATCCTTAGTGCTAGGGGCTCTCGATCCCTGTGCTCATCTGAACGGGGTCTCCTGCTTATCCCTTCTGCCTTGTACCTCCAACATGCAGAACCCTGCTTTCTTGGTTGTGGGTCCCTCGACCTGAAATGGCCTCTGCAGCTTTGCCTCTCTCAGGGCCTGTTCTCACATTTTCTCACCTCAAGACCGTTCTTTTTGGCCGTGCTAGAGTTGGGAGTATCTCAGAGTAGTTTTCTTGAAGGGGTGCTATATAAATGTTCGATATGAACGAGTATGCCATCATATCGTATTTAGATCGACATAGGATTGTAAGCTACAGCAACAGTTCTTATGTTTAGCATTTGTTGTACTGACAATATCATGCACACCTGAACCCCAAAATGGCTGCTATAAAATTTCATTTGTGGTCAGCAACAAGAATCAGTGAACGGGTAATCACATCTACCAACTTCCAACACCTGACCTATACCTTTCCTTAAAAAGCATTCAAACTGCACAGCCAGATTTCACAATTTACTTCATGCAAAAATGCACATCTCCAAAACAACTTTATAAAATACAAAACTCAATTCCATGTCCCTCCATCTACATTAAAATCACTCTGTTCAACTTTGCTGCCAACTCTGAACTTAAAAAAACTCTAGGTCAGATTCAGAGCAAATGAACTGGCCTATGCTGTACAAGTCTTTTTGCAAAATGCTCCATTAGCCTTTTAGAGGTTTTACAAACGTTCCCAATCGTTACCTATTCACACTAATCGGTTCCGATTAAAATGTTTAGCAACTGTTCAAAATTTTCAGGTGAACTGAAAGATAATCGAGTTTTAAAACTGGAGTTTATTTCTTGGCCGCTGCCTTTTTCGGCTTTCCTGCTTTCGCTGCCACCTTCGGCTTCTTTGCTTTCGCGGGTGTTGCTGCCTTGGGCTTCTTTTCTTTAGCTGCCACTGGCTTTGGCTTTTTGGCTGCTGCTTTTGGCTTGGCTGCTTTGGTAGCTTTTGCTGGAGATTTTGTTGGTTTCTTGGCCTTGGGCTTCTTTGGCTTGGCTGCCTCGGTCGCCTTCTTGGGCTTCTTCGCTTTCTTCGGTGTTGCGGCTTTAACCTTTTTGACAACGGCCTTGGCGGGCTTCTTCGTTGTCTTGGCCTCTTTTGGATGTTCTTTGTCAGTTCCGAGTTTGAAACTTCCGGAGGCTCCAACACCCTTCGACTGTTTCAGAGTGCCATTCTTCACTCCAGCTCGAAGTGCCAGCTTCAGATGAGCGTTGATCACTTTCTCATCCTGGCCGAGATTGTAGTGCTTGATAACGTACTTGAGAAGTGCCTGACGTGAAGAACCTCCACGCTCCTATAATGTGCAAAAGAAATCACGCTTTAAATAAAAGTCAAATCCATGCAGTCAGTGTCAATGTGTACGATGTAAATGCATTCCTAATTTTTGGACAATTAAACAAAAAAAGAAAGGAAGGGTGGGAAGAAAGGAATTGGAACAAAAAAGGAAATGAAGGGTGGGAAGAAAGGAATTGGTACCCTACTTCCTACACAGCTGCACCAACAATGCACGCAACATGGGGCATAACTGCTTCACACCCACTAGGAACACTCGAGGTCAAGACGTGAAATTTGGTAAAAATCAATTCGACCTACAAGAGAGAAGAGCAGACCCTCAGTCAATCATGGGTATGAAGTGTTGGCAACTTCAGTTTTCTTAGCCTCAGCATATGAGGGCAGTTGGCCGTCTTCTCCTGCGCTGTCTGATCTTCCTACACATTATAGCAAAGTTGGCTATGGGCACAGATGGGGCAGAAATCTTGGAAGAAATGTCTGAATGGGCAGGGATTTGAACCCCCTCACTTGACAGTACAGCACGCTAACCACTAAACTATCATGTACCCTTCATTAAACAGCATACATAGATGGGACTGCAAATAAGTTCAACTCCGATATGTTCCACAAAACAAATTTGCAAGCCAAGCAACAATTCAAACATCAAGAGCTTAAATTCAAACAAGCTACACTTTACAACAAGCACTGCCTTCACACACAGGTCCCAAGCTCAACAGACAGTCCATTTATAAATTATTAATTCGACGAATGACCCACTGATCATGCTAGTTAAACTTAGCACAGCAATTTTGACTTCATTATCACCACAACAGGAGGATGAGGAATAACGATAAATATTATTACCCCAACAACACTTAACATAACATAACAGGTGGTTCAGAAGACAGTGTCTGTGTTCGCAGCAAACTTTCCCGGTCTTATGTAAAGCCTACATTAAACCATTTTGGCTTCAGGAGTCAACAAACTTCACTCCTCAGTCTCGTATATTCAAATCTAAATGCCACTTTAAAAAACTAGTAAAATTTTTCGCATAACTTACTTTGAGAGCTGACAATCCGTCTCGAATCATCGCCGCGTACTTGGGATGGTCAGCTGCCTTCTTCGGTTTCGCTGCCGCCGCCTTCTTCTTCGCCGCCTTCGCTTGGGAGGTGGCCGCCGGGGCCGAAACCGCTGTAGCTGCTGCTGCGTCCGACATTTCTGCAAACTTTCAAACTCTTTCGAATAGAAAAACGATGAAGAATCTTCTTAAATCAACGGCCAAACAACGTAGAATGTTCCGCCAGAGGAGCGACGCGCTTTTATAGCGTGGCGCGCGGACCTAGTTGAGGTCTCCGCTCACGATTTTCATCTCGAGGCACTTTCGTCTTTCGCTCGGTATAAGCGTGTGCTTCCAGAGTCAAACTTAAACTCAGTTTTCCAGAAAATTCAGGCTTAATACAGATGGCGATTTCTTCAGCGATAATCCTGATAGTCTTGGCTTTCTTGAAAACCGGCCCTTAACCGTAGAGATTTGTTTAACAATGCGTAGGAGATGATCAAACACAAGGATGTCTATTCGGGGCTGAGTGGATGCCTTCACTTCGATGAAGATTTTAGCGAATTCTGAGCATACTTTTACAAACTTTTAGTATTGTATATTAGCCTAATCTCTCCTTTACACGTTGATAGTATTTACAAGTCGTTAGACTAAATATTGTCTTCACAACGACTCTACAAAGCGAACCACACAAACACAAAAATGCCTGTTTCGCCATATTGAATGCACATTCTAGTATTAATACAACGTGTCAAATATTCGTTAAAATTGTAAAATTTTCGCAAAAGGTGATCCATGCTATTATTTATAAGATTCCACTCAACCTTCTGATTATATTTTTGAACCTTTAACAATCGGAAAAGCCACAAAATGAGAAATTTCAGAGTACGTGTGTACCAATCATATTGGACGCCTCCACAATACACACACCACAGGCTTTGGCTTACAACGTGTTTCATTTTCAACCAAAATCCGTTCAAATTGCGATTTTTTGGATTTTCAAAATCATTATGGTGCTATCATAAATTAATAAGAATAGTAGAATATCAATGCTCGAAATAAGACAGCCAAACAAATCAAGAAATTCTTTGTACGAGGTATTGATGACACCTATAGCCCAAAGATTTGTTCACAACGTGGAATGTAGATTCAGATCGCATGATGTCATTGTCACCACTCGGTGGGGATGATGGAGATCGTATCATGGGGACGATATGGGGGATCTATACGTCTGGGTCGTATCGAGAGACCCGAAGGATATGTTAAGCACTTTGAGGTAGGCTTAGGCCTACAGGAGCTGTCTGAGGGTCCCATGCAGCACCCAATATAGGCCTAATTAACGAGTGACAGAGCACTGTGTTTCTTGCCAACACACTTATTTAGAGGTTCGGGATTTATCCTAAAAATGCACGGGTTAGTCATAATTAGTTATTTAAGGTCTAATAAAGTATTTCCTTGGCTGATGCAGCTAAGAAAATAGCAGCCTGAACAGGCTGGGCATGCACTTAGGCCTACACTACAGAACTGTTTCGATCATGCAACGAATAGTCCTTTGTAGGCCTATACATACATATAGCATTCAATACTTTAGTGTCGTAACTGTAGGCCTAATTGTAGGCCTATACAGAGCATAAAATACTTTAGCGTCTTAACTGTAATTGTAGGCTAATTAGTAACTTCTATAGCGCCGGTGTATAAGGCACAAGGCATCAAGCGATGCCGCACCAAAACAAAACTGTAATCAGATCAATCATCAATGTCCAAGAATCAGTCCGTTAAGACAGGTCGATCGAGAGGCAGCCTGTGGAGGATAAGTAGTTTGAAAAATCTAGGCTTAAAGTCTTAAGTTGAGTAGGAAATGACATAATTTAACAGACCGGACAGATAGGATCATAGGCCTACAGGGAGAGAGAGTTCCAGAATCCAGGTCCAGTAACCGAATAAGGTCATTCATGAAGAAAAGATCTAGTTCTATAAGTAGCTAGCTATGACCAAAGAAAGGCAATCAGAAGACAGAGTGATGAGACAGAGGAATAAGGGCTGATTTAAAGAAACGTAGTTTGTCCGAATTCAATATTTATAGGCCTACGTGTGCTCCAGTTTGAAACAAGCTTTGCTGAACAGGAAGCCAGTGCAAAGGTTTAATCACATAGGTTATATATGTTCATATTTTTGAATCATTATTGTCTCAGGTCAAAGAATTCGGAACGCTTTGAAGTGTCCGCATATTTTACTTTGCGATAACAACAAGAACGGTCTTCAAGGATGACGAAGCTATTGTAATCGAAATTTCCCGGTGTCTTGGCACCCTGGTCATGGCTCACGTACGCCCCTCTCGTTGCTCACTCACTAACCATCGTCTTCCTCAAGCTTCTCCATCTATCACTCGATTCACTCCCCATGCAGGCCCTTCTTTTAGAACTAATTAAAGTCCCATCTCTTCAAGAAATCATATATACTTTCGTCCATCCATCCGCCGCATTCCAAACTCTCATTCCTGACACAACTCATCAAAATAGTTCCTGTCTTCTATTTATGATCTTCTGGTAACTGTTTTTGATGTGTTGCTGCTCGCAACTGGCGACCTCCAACTTTCGACGGGAATCCGTTGGCTGGTTCTACGTGTGTGCGTGGGCCCGCCACTGGTGACTTTCAGTCTATTGTGCATTGTTTTACTAACTGATGTAATATATTCGTTTGTAATGACATTTAACATTATAGGCTAGCGCAGAGTGCACCTCTGAGTAGATATCTTGAAGGGGCGATATATAAATGTTCAATTGGTCTACTTTACATATACTCAGTGTTGTTCAGTAATTGAAATACATGTAATTGAATTACGTAATGGAATTACAAGTTCTGTAATTGTAAGCCTAATTGAATTACATTTTAAGTCCAGTAGTCCTAATTGTAATTGTATTACAATTACAATATTGCATGCAATTTGTAATTGAATGAAGCAGCCTATCAATTACGAATTACTTTGACAAAGTCAGCAACGATGCGAACCTGCCGGGTTCATCCGGGCCACCCTTTAATTGAATAAACTGCTCTGCATTATGTTTGCATGGCAACATAATTGTCAACATTATTCTACCCTTACACCCCTCTTACAATCTTACAGCACACTTTGATAGACCCCCAAAGGCAAGGGCTGGCCATCATTATCAGACTATAGATGCAGTATTCTTCGCTAGCCTACTGCGGCTGCCTACAGAAAACAGCTTTTTCCATCTTCAGCTCCAGTTGAGCAGTGGCGGCGCCAGGGGGCTAGGGGTGCTTACTGCTTAGCCCCCCAACTGCGGTTCAGCCCCAAAAGGAACGGTTTTAAGCAACAACAAAAAGGTTGTCGCATCCCAATGGGAATAACTTACCATGGTTTTGAGCTTTAGCCCCCCAACCTGAAATCCTGGCGCCGCCACTGCAGTTGAGCGTCTCTTTTAGTAGCATTGCTGGACGAATTGACTCACTCACCCAGGCGCAATCAACTAAGTTCTCTAACAGACTATAATTTTGAAAACTTCTACTTCTAAAAATCAAATAAACTCTAACTTGTTTTAATGGATCATAATTGTAAATCGTATTTTGGATACCTGGCAAACTTATAATACAATTGAATGTATTATTACAATTTCCATGTCATTGGTCCATTGGATGTCTTAGTTTAAAAAGAGAGTAAATTAAAAATTATCGAATTTTTTTAAAATCATGTGCAAATTTTAAAGGAATAATTGAAAAGTAATTGGTAATGAAATTCAATTACCAATTACTTTCAATTATTCAGCAAAAATTGAATTACAATCAAAATGTAATTGTAATTCAATTACTTTCACAATCAAGTAATTGTAATTGTTATTCAATTACATTTACAAGCATGTAATTGCAGTTATAATTGAATTAGCCTACATTTGCAATGTAATTGATACAACACTGCATCTACTAGAGTACGTACCTTTCAGTTACCTCACAAAAGAGCTGTCCGCGCGATGTCAAAGTCAATAAGAGAACAGAAAGTTAATAAGTTAATAGTGCTCAGACAATTGGACGAGCCACTACTGGTGAGCTTCCGCAAACACGTAGAGCCAAAACAACTGATTCCCATCTTGTGCAAATAGTAGGCCTAAACACCGTGTTCAGAGTTCATGGACCACGTGGCGTCGAAGGAGAAGAGTGACGACAGACGATGAGGCTCCACCACTCGATCGAACCCCATCACCATCCATGCAGTCCCTCGCAGATGGTAGAAGATGTTGATTCCGGGCATCCTTTGCCACCTGATCTTTCCAATAATTGAAAACCAATTGGGGAGTTCAATCGTCCACAGCCCCCAGAAACAACGGCGAAATTAGGGAGAAATAATCGTAATCGTAATCTCGAAATTTCTACAGAGCCGCCAAATAGAAGTCTCGGAACCAGCAGCTTATTCACAGGCGCTTAGTCAAAACAAAATCGATAGGCAGATAGGGTCAAAGTTGATTCCATGTCAAGATCCAATCATCCAAAGGGTCAGGCAGGAAGACGGTCAGACGGCGTTTAGAGTTGCAGCGACGAGAGAAGTAAAGGGAAGAGGATGGTTCACTGAGATTCAGGTCTTCAGGATAATTATATGATTTGTGACCTCTGCCTCCGAAGGCATTCCCAGGTTAATTTCAAAGTAGGCCTAATCGGTATCGACCCTACTGCGTTTTCCGCCTGCATGGCCAGAGTCGGGAGCACCTCTGAGTAGGGACCTTGAAGGGGCGCTATATGAATTCTGATTGATTAATTGATTGATTGACTGACCCTGGATTCGTCCTGATGCCCATGGCATTATGGGAGGTTTGGTTGACCAATGATTCGTAATGCTTAAGTCGCCGTGCCATTGTTGCCTCTTCAGTGCATAGACATGTCCCAACCAAGGCCGAGATTGGGCTTCTGATCTTTTGGTAGGCCCCGAGGAGCTGCTGAAGAAAGAGTCCGTCCACGTGGCATCCACGGGCCAGACTTTTTCTGCCAGCTTAACCTCTTCGTCGGCTCACTGCTGCTTGTCTTCCCTAACGGATTCTTACACTCTTTGTTTAAAGAGAAGCAACAACCGCTCAGAGGTCTGGGTCGCACTCCAGTCTGCGCGAGACTCTACAGTAAGTAACTGACCGATGGTGTTGGATCAAAGTCAATGGAAGAAATGTCAAGCCACATGGGATACCGAAAAAATTCACTCACTGGATTTGTAGCCTACTAATCCCAGGACCCAGCGTTAGCAGGAATGGTGCAGGCGTGCAGCTGCCTCTTCCCCCCCTGAATTTGAGGCGCAGACATATTTTACTATTTCATAATAATTAGAATTAGCAAGCTTTTTGTTAAAATGTACATCACGCGGCATCAGCATAGCTTGCATCACATAGCGTCTGTGATTATAATGCTGAGGTGTTCATCATCATCATCATCATCATCATCATCATCATCATCATCATCATCATCATCATCATCATCATCATCATCATCATCATCATCATCATCATCGTCATCGTCGTCGTCGTCGTCGTCGTCGTCATCGTCACCGTCACCGTCACCGTCATCGTCATCGTCATCGTCATTAAAGGTTTCAGCTTGGCTTCTGCAATCTCTTGTCCCCGTGGTCAGCTCTCAATCATCTGATAATGTTAAACACGTCATGTGCGTCTGTTACATTGGTGCGACATTAAACTGTTCACGCCCTAGGCTAACTGAACTAAAACCATACAAGACGGTGGTGATCGAGCTAGGCCTATAATACAAGTAGGCTACCATGCAGCTAGTACCGGTACTCCGGACTCCGGTAGCGGCGGTAGGTACAATGATTATATATTTAGGCGTGTTTCACTAAAGTCCACGTGATAGCCTGGTAACTATAGGCACTCTCATTTCGACATTAAAATTTACAGTTGCTATGATAATGACGACCTCGTCAGTGCGTTAGAAAAAGTTACTAAACAGTTCAGAACATCACTGCAAGTTGCAAAATAGTTGCCGCTTTGGTCAACTCTTAAATTTTTTAATTCGATTTTAATCGGCTGCAAAGTGTGTAAGTTTATTTCCTTGACAGATATAGAGAATTCTATACCGCTTGTCTCGCTAACAAGCCGGATTCTGACTTGGCAGTGAGTTGGCACCTAAGCGAACAAAGCAGCCTGGCTATTGCGGACTTGGTTTTGTATAGCGCCGGTAAATAAGCTGGTCTGCCTGACGGGGCTTTTGTGTGGAGCTGAGAAATTTATCACATTTACATTATGGAGGAAAATTTACTACAGTACGGGTAGACCTATATTGTGTCCGCAGTCTTTATGTGAGTTGCGTGCTTCCTAAACGCCAGGCAGTAGCTTAGCCAGGAAACAATTTGGGGCTTTCCATTAGACATGGTCTTAAAAGTTAAGTTTTTGGTATTTCGCATAGCATATAAAAGCATAAGAACAAATTTCCGGCAAATTATTTTGGGGTTTGAACCCGTAACACCTTCTAAATACGCCCATGTGGCCAGATGCTTTTCTAAGTCTTCTCTTACTCCCATTATAACAGTATTGCTTCGACCCAGCTTCATAATTCTGGGACCGACCCTGAATACGGTCATGTATCTGTCTTATCTCTTATTCTGTTCTAGGTGGAACTTTACAATATCGCCATAAAGTTTGAGTTTAATATTTTCTAAACTACATTTGAACCCATATGGCCTCCTCCGCCATTGTATGAGAGGAGACGACTAATTGAAATGACCTGATGAAGTAGAGTTAAGGGATGAGAAGAAAGGAGAAAACAGCAAGTAGGGTTGAGAGGGGAAAGCTAAACGTTGGGCCTGAGATCAGTTTAAACCTATATGCTCTCTCTAACAGACGAGATAGGCTACTGAGTGAGAGTCTGTTCTATGAACAGCGGCGTCTGATGACTGGCGCCATTTCTGTCAAGTGTAGAGACGTAAAAACAAAATAGTAAATTGAAAATAGTCTCACTATTTGAATAAAATGCACAAAACAATCAGACACTATATAGCACGCTAATAAATTATTAATTAGCAACTTCTATCAGCGTGGTGTCTAACGCAGAGACATCAGACGATAGCTGAGATCACATATCAATATACACCATAGGCTATAGGCCTAAATGTCTGGCTGTACATAAACCAATTAATTCACGTATCCGTTTATCTATTACACGTCTATTATATGCCTACTCATTTCCTAAGCATTTGCACTTCGTATAATGTATCAGACATTTTTGTACAAATATATGGATTACAAATTCTAAACGGCCACATTATTAATCATCGTCGTCTTAGCCACAATCATCATTATCGTAATCATCATCATCATTGTTACTTTTATTTCAGACGAAAGAATCGGAAACACAGGTCTGAATTATTGGTGTAATTTATGTTTCTTTGAATATCGATTCATGACGTATAGTCTGGTCCATCCATGGAAGCGTTTCTTGATCCAAGTGGGAATGAATGGGTGCATAGATGGACGGATGGATGAATGGATGGATGAATGAATATGAACGGATGGGTCGTCTGCTGCTCCTGCTGCTGAGGAGGAAGTGGTGGCGGTGGTTGCTTAACCCTGGTGTAATGTTAGGACCTTCTGCATCAGTCGATCCGTCAGAGGAGACTTCTCGTTCAGAGCTTTCTTCTCTGCCACCAGAATCCTACACGATAGCAAACGAATGCAAACGAAACAGCTTACAAGTATACATAAATATAAACAAATAAATAAATATATATACAACCTGTATATGCATATAGCAGAGTTAAACGATCCAGTAGTGCGCTGCACAAAATTACAACACTAGGTTATCTAAAGAGCAATTGCAGAGTGAAGGACTTGTTTGAACTTTGAACAGAGTGAAAAAGCAACAATAGCCTACGTAGGACAAACATAAAACTGTTCATCATATAATCATCCTTATCTTCCACTGTATCCTATTACCGTTCAGGTTTTCCTATTGATGACGATAATGATGACGACAACGACGAACATGATCATCTTCATCATGATTGTTATCATGTATCCTCCTCTCTCTCTCTCTCTATCACTTTATTCTCTGTCTTTTCGGCAGGTTGGGGAGAGAGACAAAAAGAAATGACACATTAAAAAGGCCTAAATGTTATTAGACCCATATAAGTAGTAAGCCCAAAATCCTATCATTTGTATACCTGGCGATTTTGTGATGTCTCTGCTCTGGAGATTTGATGGCTGCGTTAATCAGAAACTGGGTGAACATGTCTCTCTGTCAAACAGCAACAACAACCAGATATTGAATATACGATGAAACGCTTTTGTCAATTATCATTTCCTATGTATACGTACACCTGGTCTCACAGTGGTCGAGATTGGTTAATTGCTCGCCTCCTATAATGTGAAGGACGTGGGCTGAAGAATTTCCGGTAGGGAGGCAAAGGTCAAACAGATGTTTCGAAATTTCCACTTACCTTCTGTCCCGTCGTGAACTCAGGTACCGGAAACTGGTACGAATAATTTGAGAGTCTTTGTCAAAATGTACCTGTTATTCTGTTAACACTAATTCCATCTCTTGAACCTTCCTGCTATAGCATTAGTTTTATATTTTGATCTAGATCTTTATTATTCTCTTGAAATACCGGTAACTGTAATCAGCTGCTGTGTGTCTGCTGTGTTTGTGTGCCAATAATAAACGAATATAATAATAATAATAATAATAATAATAATAATAATAATAATAATAATAATAATATAAACTTACATTGACCTACAGCGTCGGTGGCAAGATGAGACGGCCAGGGAGAGGATTGGCCATCGCACTGGCAGCCGAGGCTAATAAATTGAAGTCGCCACTAATAGGTCTACCCATAGGGCCATAGTTGCTGCTCGGGTTAGCTTAAGAGTCAGCTCTTCTTATAAAACTGCAGATATAAGTTGCATCTAAGCAATCGACTTATGGCTTTGTTGAACCGTTCCCTATTCATTGTTCAGTTAGGCCCAGTGTTATTTAAGTTAACTAAAACTAAACTGGAAAGTTACAACAAAACTAAAACTAAAACTGAAACTGAAAAGTAAACTGTAACTTAAATAACATTGGTTAGGCCTACACATTCGTACACCTTTATGGGTAAGAAATACGTCATGGTCGAAAAAGTTCAGTTTTTGGTATTTCGCATATAATTGCATATAGAAAAAAAACATTTGGCAATTTATTGGGGGGCCTGGGGGGTTGAACACGTAAACACGCCCAGGTGAAAAGACAAGCAAAACAATAAGCCACTGCCGGTTTTTGGTGTTGACAGTGGTGATAGTCCCAAGCCTGGATAAAGGAGGAGGGCGACGTCAACGGTCCTGGCAGCCATAGCATGTCTATTACCATTCAACGACATCATCGACTCTCGCCAAATTTCGTCTTTGTATCGTAAAGCAGCAGGATTAAAACTCCAGACACAGCTTTACCAATTAGACAAACAGACAGACGGACGGACGGACGGACAGACAGACAGACGGACGGACGGACAGACAAACAGACAGACAGACGGACGGACGGACAGACAGACAGACAGACCTGTGCCTCGCTGCCTCCGATGGTGATGAGGTCGTACTTGATTGGCCACATCAGATTGACGGCCCTGGCGTAGTCTCCGTCGTCATAGGCAACCAATGCCTCACACAAGGTCAAGGCCACCTTCTCCGTCACGCGATGGTTCGAACCTTTGCTCGACCTATATAATATATTATACAGACGATAAAATGACGATCAAATGCTATCGGAGGATAGCCGTCAAGATGATTAATGCAACATTACATTTTACTTGTATAGCCTACCACTTTATATCCATGAAAACACAATTACCAGTATAGGCCTACATCCATACTATATGAATACGCTGCTTTGACACGGTAACCAACTGGTTTCGGCGCCTTTGCCTGGTAACTCAGAATTCTAGTCTGCCCTGGAATATGTGGGGACCTTCAGCAAGTCGGTTATGCGCAACTGGTCAGTGCTGTGTCATCAGATGGTGGCGCTTAATAGAACAGAAATAGTAAATTGACGAAAAATGAATGTTCGAGTATACGCTAAGTCCAGTGTAAGGAATTATAAGAGTAGGAAAGACTAGGCCTACAGTAAAGGGTGAGGTAGGAAAGGCAATAAATGATAAGGAATTTCAAGAAAGGTAAAGAATAAGAAGAGGTAGACAAAGGATAGAGGGGATATGTAGCCTACAGAACAAACCGTACGCCTATAGTATAGGCTATCTGCATCAAATTCATTAATTAAAGTGTTACTTTTTTTATTAATCCGATAAATTGCAATCCCTTATTAGATGATCCTCGCTTACATTGCTTAAATTTGTTTTGTCTTTCATTGTCTATCTGTGCAACGCATCCATTATTAATTGCATTTTGGTGATATTCATTGTATGGCCTATAGGCTACTTAATGCCTCACATTCATTAAAGTGCTACTTTTTTTATTACTCTTACAGTCCATTATTCCGAGATAATTTTATATTATTATCTTAGTCTACCTAATCTTGACTTGCCTTCGCTGCCAGCACTTCCTCGGCCATTAGAAGGGTCTCGAATGGACTACATACGGACCCCATAATTATACATGTAGGAATATTATGGGTTCTATATGGACAGTGTCCGCGCTGTTGTTGGGAGCGCCTCTGAGTAGAAACCTTGAAGGGGCGCTATATAAATATCTGAAATGAAAGGAAATGAATGCTGGCAGGGTTAGCCTACATCTACCTAACCTCACATTTTCTTGGTTGCCTTTCCTCATCACTCGGTCATGCCTTATCACTTGGTCATGCCTTATTACTTGGTCATGCCTTATCACTTGGTCATGCCTTATCTCTTTGACCTGTAATTAGTTATTTTGAAACGATTATCTTTCAAGACTTTGGCTCTTGTCCTAAAACTCAACCAATACAAGTAGCGTTGTGTATTTTATATACGGCCTACTTGACGACTTCTCTGATCGATTCCAGGAGTCTTTTCCCTTCGTCCTTCTTTCCGGCTCCCATGTAGGCCATGAGGAAGTGAGCGTCGTTGATTCCCAGCAGACAGTCCTTGTGAAGGGCAACGATCGACTCCAGGTCCTTCCATCGATCCCCTACATTGACCCCTTGAAAAACAGAAGAAAAATAGCTACAACTGATCTGTACAAAGTGAATAGGCCTATACTTAAGCAGAAATGATGTCACTCTTAGATTTGAGGAGTTGAGACGTGTTTGCATTAGACATAGTTGACCATGCAGGTACCAACTCAAGACACGCAACACCTGCGAACTCACTTAGAACTTTTTTGAGGTGAAGGTAGAGGATGAAACAGATCTGCGAATAGCTCTAAGACGCCTAAGTTGGAAGTACGAAGAGCGGGTAAGATTGGATAAGTGCTCAGTGAAGGTAAGAGAGCTATCTAGGGTTCTATATGGGCATGCTGTTTCTGTTTCTATCCATATCGCTCTTCAGAAGACTGACTTTGCTTTCGAAGCACAAAACTCACTTTGTGGGGGGGGGGCGATAGCGCATTGGATAACACAATGGCGTAGAGAGCGAGAGGTACCGATTTCGAGCTCCGTAGGGCGGACATGCTTTGTAGGCTGCTATTAGCGCCGTGTATTGCAGGCTGTCTGTTCTGTTAGTAGTTAAGATTGTTTCAATTGCATAACATGTAAATGTACAGCGCAGTGCGTTTGTCAGGCGCTTAATTAAATAAAAATTATTATTATTATTATTATTATTATTATTATTATTATTATTATTATTATTATTATTATTATTAGATTAAAGTAACATTTCTATAATTCATATAAAACGATTTCTCATTTATCATATACTTGGCCGACTCTGTGTTGAATGAATAGCTGCGCGGTGAAATCTGTAGGAAGCAAGGGCAACTTCTCCCCACAACGGCCCAGATTATCCTACTCAAGATACACATTTCCCCATACCTTTCACTCCTCCCCCACAGGCCTTTCCCCACAGATGCTAACAACACATTGCACCCTTGTCTGTAGGCTATATACGTATATGTATGTGTGTGTGTGTATATATATATATATATATAATTATATATATATATGACTTTATATGTGCAACTGTATAATAAAATATTATATTTACCTCTAGGCCTATAGTTAATTATATATACAAATGTACAGTAGGTATATATAGTTGTTACCGAGAAAGTGATACAGTTAAAAAAGTTTAAAAGGCAAGGACCGGCAAGATAAAGAAAGGCATGGTTTAGAGACTGTTTCTATCCATATCGCTCTTCAGAAGACTGACTTTGCTTTTGAAGCACAAAACGTCATCACATTTATAATGCAAATCTGGCAATTAAGATAAGAACCTTTCTTTGCTCGACATGAATAATTGCAAGTGTCACTCTTGTCACTTTATTTGAACCTGTAAATAAGTTGCCACGTGCACGTAATATAAGTATAATGTGCTGTACTATGAATTGTTAATCATTCGGAATTAGATATCTAGAGGCCACAGGGACAAAGAAGGGAGGTGGAGGTATAGACAGGCTATTCCTCATTGTATGCTGCTGATTTCTTCGGCCTCCGTCGTTCCTACTCCGTAATGCGAAGCTCTTAGAGAATCTTCTTAATATGGTGTAAACTGTCAACTCTGGGAGGTGGGGGTGGGGGGGGTGGGGGGTGGAATCCGTCAGTTGGACTCTGTGTGTTTTCGAAAAGCATCAAGTGGTGACTCTTCTAGTTATCTGAATTTGAAGAGATAATTGAGATTGTCCACTGATGAGGTTCACGTTTTAATTCAACTTTAGAACCATTTGGACTTATAATTGTGGATTCAAAAAGCGCTATATAATGTTTGTTTAGATAACTTTCTAACTAAATTGCCAACTACTTAACAGAGTAACTATGGCTAACTATAGCAAGCAGGAAGAGTGAGACAGGAGACAGTAAAATGAAGTTATGCATAGACATATGGAGAGAAACATTGAAACATTGAAACATTGAAGCAGAGAGACAAAGGTTTGGACTGTCGAGCATCCATCCTATCTTAACCTCTAAATTGCCTGGTTAATAAGACTGTTGTTATTATTACGAATGGCTGATCAATCAGACATATCCTGGTAACAATTAGGATGCAGGTAATTACCTTCCAAACCGAGACGATAAAGCACAGCACATGAATCGACTAAATTGAAGACCGTCTTCGTTTGCTTGGCTCGACCTCCAACCTATTTTAAAAAGCACAGACAACAGAATAAAAGCTCAGCTGTCCATCCCTCTGGTAAAGATCGGAAATGAAGACGATTTCAGTCAAACGATGAAACATAAACGAAAGTGGAATTATTGAGATCACTGTAGCATTGTCATCTCGAGTTATATTTTATTAAACGAAGATATAAAGATCATGCGAAGAACATCCGAAAATGACCAAATGCCAGTGATCACATGATTCACATCACTATTTGATCGATCTATTTAAGTTTGCTCATCCTACCTTCTCACCGTATACACTGAAGTGCTTCTGAATCGTTGCTTCGAGTCATCGACTGCTTACGAACTACGGCACTCAAATCTCTATTATTATTATTATTATTATTATTATTATTATTATTATTATTATTATTATTATTATTATTATTATTATTATTATTATTATTATTATTATTATCTCATGCATTTAGGTATAAGCAGACGATTCTCTTTCAATTAGATTAGCGTAGATTAGATTAGATTATATCGCTGAATACCAGATTATTATTATTATTATTATTATTATTATTATTATTATTATTATTATTATTATTATTATTATTATTATTCAACAATATTTATTCTCTCAATCAATCAACATCAATACATCAATAGACAACCTGTCACCGTATTATTATTATTATTATTATTATTATTATTATTATTATTATTATTATTATTATTATTATTATTATTATTATTATTATTATTATTATTATTATTATTATTACACCTAACTTTACTATACCTCACTATAGCATATATCTTACTATTATATCTGACCTTGTCTGACCTCGTCTAACCTTACCATACCTGACTATACCATAAAGTAAGGTCATGGTAAGGCTATGGGCAAGGTAAGATAGAGTAAGGTAGGCCTATAGTCTATACCTTACCATACTTTGCTTTGCTTTAATTACGTTATCTTGTATACGTGACCTTATATACTGTCTTATCATACCTTACTCTACTCGATGTATATAGATATGAATTGTTGTATGTGTGCTAACGTATTGGTCCCAGACGTCGAGAGCTCCTTGATAGTCGCCCTTTTCGATGTGGTAGAGAGTCCAATGGAAACTGTTGTGACACGACAGACGGTTCTTCGGCTGGTAACACCAAAGACACAACAACAATCGAGGATTAATTTAACAGCATCTGAACACAATTCAATCCTATTTCAATCCAGTTATTTTGTACCAGTTGCTGCTCCTGCTCTTAGCCACCCACACTACACAGGGCATACTTATTTCTACATCTTATTCCATACACATATAAGTCAATTGTATGGCCTATTAAATTAAATACCCGGTCGGGTCGGTTTATCAGAGATTAATTTCTCGGATCTGTACTGCGGGTGGCTCGGTCGCATTATAAATGTGGAGTACAATACAACACACAATACAACACATCACAATACAACTGGGGCGCAGTGGTTAAGGGGTATGCTCGGTGCCTTGCAGCTGGAGGGTTGCTGGTTCGAATCCACCTCAAAGTCGCCGCGTAGGGACCCTGGGCAAGTCCTTCACTGCAATTGCTCATGCGCTTCGGCGTGAAACTCCGATTCAGCGTTCGCGCAGTAGTCGGGAGCGCCTCTGAATGGGAAATCTGGTAGGGGCGCTATAACAAGTGTTCAAATACAATACAATACAATACAATTAAATGTAACTAAATAATTCAATCATTCCTGGGTTTATGTCTAACCAAATGTCCCTGGCAAGGCTACATACGTGATTTTCCAATCTCTGCATTGTGTCCACTTCAGATATTGTATTAAAAGCTTTCAATCAAAGTCGTTATCATAATTGTCAAAATCATGAACCGTAAAACGCCCATCGTCAAAGATATGAAGATGTCGCTAAGCATCAACTCGGCAGTTATGCTGCATACCGTATACGAGTTTCCTTCGCGTCTATGTCGATGGGCTACATAATTATATAGCTCATATAATAATATATAGTTTTCGGCATGTTAGTATGTGGATCATGCATGTGTGCATGTATACGTAGAGGCCAATACTTTATTATAGTGGGAGCCTAGTGCATGCAAGGACCTTAGGATAGGTAAATGAGTATGTAAGTGTGCATACGAGCTATTCTGCATGATAATAATAAGGGTCTGTCACTGTAGGGTCTGTCTATGTTGTATACCTACCCGCCAGTCATCGATGGTCTTTTCGAGGAATTGGATTCCTTCGTCATTTCTTCCCTCAGCGTCGAGGATATGAAGGATCGTATGCGTCGACCATCCGTCTCTCCGGTTTATCTCCAGGCCCTATACAGATCATTCATCGACAGCCAATTAGAAATAGCAGAGCCCTACTAACACAAGTAGTCAGATGCATTCATACATATATACATACGTGGATACATAAATACGTAAATAAATACATACATACAGACACACAGATACATGCATACATACATACATACATACATATGCATACATATTATACGCATGCATGCATGCATACATACATACATATTATACATACAGCATGCATGCATGCATGCATGCATGCATACATACATACATACATACATACATAGCATGCATACATGCATACATACATACATACATACATACATACATACATACATTCATACATACATACATACATACATACATACATACATACATACATACATACATACATACATACATACATACATACATACATACATACATACATACATACATACATACATACATACATACATACATACATACATACATACATACATACATACATACATACATACATACATACATACATACATACATACATACATACATACATACATACATACATACATACATACATACATACATACATACATACATACATACATACATACATACATACATACATACATACATACATACATACATACATACATACATACATACATACATACATACATACATACATACATGCATGCATGCATACATACATACATACATACATACATACATACATACATACATACATACATACATACATACATACATGCATACATACATACATACATGTACATACATACATACATACATACATACATACATACATACATACATACATAGATACATACATACATACATACATGGACATCGTCGGTCATATTGCTGGGACCGCAGAGAAAAGCTGGGGTTCGTCTTCAAGACAAAGTCGCTCAAATGTTGGGTAGTCGTTAGGAAGGTACCGGAGGTGGATTAGCATGCTTATTACTGACTGGAAACGGCTCATCCTATCCTGTTGTCCCGCAAACCCCCACCATGCCAGGGCAGCATATAATTATAGCAAACGAGCCACTGTTGTTGCAAGTACTACATCATAAAGCTGCGGACCGGTGAGGCCATGCGCAACGAGAATGCGCAGGACATACATTGATAAATTGTCTTGCCTTACAAGGCTTACAGCATATTCGGGTTATTTGCGGCTCAAGGCTGAGAACTTCTGTAAATGTAACCCAAGGGCATTCTGGCTCAAGACCCTAATCAATCCCGCGGGGTGACATCCGGAACAATGTCATGCCCTGCACGGACCCTCGGCGTCTGATCACCAGCTCAAAGGTCTTTTTGTATTCAGTTGAAGATTGCATGTTTTTGCCCATTGGGACACACGGTAGATATGTGCTTTAATCATCTTTGCATTTGAAGACTTAGACTACTTTTATGTCTCGAAACATTCTTAGAATAATTTTAAGTCCTTCAAAAGTCAATTCCAAGGTTCAAATAAATCTTTAAAATGTTATAATGATATTCTCCCAATCATTCGCTTTCCCTGTACTTACTTGCTGTCCTTTTACGGTTTTCGCGACTTTAACAGTATTATTAACAGTTGTTAGTATAATATTGGTGTGAGGCGCCCTTGTAACGGCATAGCACACTATACAATGCCATCCTATGTTCATACCATCCTATGCCATATCATACCATCATATACTATACCATAACATCCTATGTCCATACCACACCATCCTATGTACATGTATGTCCATGTCCATACCATACCATCCTATGCAAAACCATACCATACCATACCATCCTATGTCCATACCATACCATCCTATCCCATATCATACCATCCTATGCCAAACCATGCAATACCATACAATCATACATCCTATGCCATACCGTACTATATTATTATTATATTGGATCGCTTACCTTCTTGGCATATACTTCTGCGGTGTCGTAGTGACAGGTCTCGCAGAGTCCGAACGAGTGCATGCCGAGCATGTATCCGTAGAGCGGGATCGTCGGTTTCCACCAGGGAACGACCCTGGCCACGGAGTCCCTCATCTGGATCGGAAGACCGAGGTAGATGTAGCTGTCCTGAGCGAAGCGTAGAGCCAGGATATCCGTCGGATGGTCGAGAAGGATCTCGTTCCAGACATCGCATGCCTCTCGATTGCAGCTGCACAACAATAATAATAGGCAGCAGAACGATCAGCAGAGATGGCTATATGACGAATGATGGATACGACGAGGGAACATAGGCCTATACATGTATATAAGGAACTTATGGGACAGAGGTTGCTTATAATAAGAGATAGCGCTTGTAATCAATCGATAGAGACGCTTTAAGAAAATCGCTAATTCAAATTAGCATGCAAAAAATGTTTGTTTCTATATATGTAGCCTATGCATGCTGATACGTATATACACCGTGTCTCAAAATAAACTGTGCTAAATTGTTTTGGTCAGAACTTCGACAAATTTTCACAAATTTTAATAATCTTTGGTAGGTAGATGGCAAAATGGCTGAAATTTTATGCTATGCATAAATTTTCCACCTCACCTGACTCATATCACCGCACTACCTTGTTAAACACAGATGTACCAATTTTTTATATAACGCTTACATTTTAACAATTGTCGAGCCGGGTGTCAAAGTGCATGGGGCATACTATCGCGACAACTTTCTTGCCCAAAAGCTACTGTCAGACATACGCCGGATATCCCAGGGCGAGTTTTTTGTCTTTCAAGAGGATGGCGCCCCGGTGCATCAAGCACGCGACACTGTCTCTTTCCTGGAGCGAGAAACGCCCGACTTCATACCTCCAACACTGTGGCCGCCGAATTCACCGGTTTTTAATCCAGTCGACTATAGCATATGGAGTGTGCTCCAGGAGAAGGTTTACCGCTCCAGAAAAGCCAACGTCGACGAACTCAAAACGCGTTTGATCGCCGAGTGGGCGCGCTTTGACCAGTCCATCGTTGATGCTGCTATCGGCCAGTGGCGTCGCCGTCTAAGCGCTTGTGTCCGTGTAAGCGGGGCACATTTCGAGCACCAATTCTAACACTTTTAAGCAGATCTGTCATAACAATTAAAAACTCTGCTAAGTAAACCATATTTTACTTTACTGCGTGCTACTTAAGTCGTCAGATAGTTTGTTGCATGTAATAAAATGTAAGCGTTATATGAAAATTGGTACATCTGTGTTTAACAAGGTAGTGCGGTGATATGAGTCAGGTGAGGTGGAAAATTTATGTATAGCATAAAATTTCATCCATTTTGCCACCTACCTACCAAAAATGATTAAAATTGGTGGAAATTTGACGAAGTCCTGACCAAAACAATTTAGCACAGTTTATTTTGAGACACGGTGTATAGGCATATACACTGTATATATCAAGCAGAGATGGGAAACTAATCGATTAGATTCTAATCGATTGGCTAATCGATTAGCTAATCGATTAGACAAACAGTTAATTTTAATTCTAATCGATTAGCTACAAGATTGTGCTAATTCTAATTCCAGTGTGATTTTCGTTAACGATAACGATAACGAAAATGTTCGTTAACGAAAATAAAATGACTTCGTTAACGATAACTATAACTATAACTAAAAAATATCATTAACTATAACTATAACTATAACGAAAATAACACTAACGAAAATTCATCTTTATTTTCGTTAATACAAAAATAAAAAATAGGAAGTGCAATATGGACGATTCGACATAAATGAGAACGAAAAATGCGAAATTTTTATTGTGAAATTTGTCAGTTACTTTGGAAACTCGTGTATTCATGAAGCTGACTGTACCCATGCTTCAAAGGTTTTCATAGCTCTGAGTAAATTGTGAAACAGCGTATTAATACGCACAATTTTGCTTATAGACTTAATTATTGTAACTAAGTAGTAACTAAAATTAACTAAAATAAAATCCATTAACTATAACTATAACTATAACTAAAAATAATACTAACTATAACTATAACTATAACTAAAATAAAAAATCATTAACTATAACTATAACTATAACTAAAAAAAAATCTGTAAGGAAAATCACACTGTCTAATTCTAATCGAGTACCCAATTTCAGTAGCTAATTCTAATTCTAATCGATTAGTAATTTAACTAATCGATTAGCTAATCGATTGGCTATTTGTCTAAGTTTGGCTAATTCTAATTCTAATCGATTAGCTACAAGATTTTGCTAATTCTAATCGATTACCAAATTTCAATAGCTAATTTAATTCTAATTGATTAGCAATTTAACGAATCGTGCCCATCTCTGATATCAAGGCCTTTAGTACCTCACGAAATACTTATGTGTTGGAATTAAGGAGGTAATCACATCAAAGATGATCCCATAATTGGTTTCGCATAATTTCACAATGTGGAATCGGATTTCCATTAGACATCGCTGGACAACTCCTCTGACACGATGTAGCGCTCGTGAATAAGCTGGTGCCCCGTGCTTAGCTTTCGAGTAGCGCGTTAGACATTTGGAGTTTGAGATAACGATTGAGGCCTATGTCGATGTCACAGTATACAGCGCATGGATTCGAATTCGGGTCGCAGAAATGAAAAGCCGACGCGGGCTATAAGCACTCGTTCCAACATTCGTTCTATGAGGTGCACAATGCATACTCAATGACCAGGAAACTATTAATCAAGGAATCTTTGGCTAAAGCAAACACGACAATTGCGACAGCAGCAATCCAACAGGCGGACGACCTTCCCTATTATAGTAGGCCTAGGTTTTGTGGCTGGACAGGACATAATGGAATTCAATCGTGATGCAAAAGAACGGTTGGCCATGGCATTTAAATTAGTCGGTAAACTGGCCGAAATAGCTGAACTTCGACTCAAACAGTCAAACCCAGAACACAGTTGATTTCGACGTTAGAAAGATGAATTGTCAGTCAGTCAGTTCGTTACTCTGTCTGTTTGTCTGTCTGTCTGTCTATTCGTCAGTCTGTCTGTTTGACTGTCTTTGTCTCCATTGATGTTCAACTGGTAGCCGTATGCTTAATGTATAATTCGTTGAAGTGGTTAATAGAAATCTTCAGATCGGCCCTCCTCCATAATGATATCAAGTACGTCTCGATAAGCTATAGACATAAAAATGCCAACCACTTATAATAATATGCAATGCTGGCGGAGATCGAGGCCGCGGTGGAACGGACAGATTAGGTTTACAACCTCGTCTTCTCTTCTACAGTGACGTAACTAGGACTTTTTGTTTGGAGGGGGGCTTTAAGCCCTGAACATAACGAGTGCGGTAGCCCGAGCCTATAGTAGAGCTGGGGGCTTGATTCATTGGGGGGGGGGTTTGGGAGGGGCTTAAGCCCCCAAGCCCAACGCTAGTTACGTCCCTGCTCTTCTATAAATCTACCTATATAATTATATGCCTGCTGAACCTGGTTTCTGTAAAAACAATTCCGCCGAGGTCACTTAGGCGCTGTCAATAAAAAGTTTAGCAGCGAAACAGAAATGATACCATTTCAAGGCTTGTCAAGATCGTCTTAACTACTTCTGAACTACACTCGATTAGATCTCAACCATCAGCGGCTTTTCTCAGATGGCTTTCTAGACTATCTCAGTTTTACTCCGATTGTCGTTAGCTATTTCTCAAAAGCAACTTCATCTAATAGTCACAGTTAGCTATCAATAAAAGAATAAATGCATTATTTTTATTTATTTATACGTATTTATGCTAACCCTTCGCCGAGCAGTTGGACGGCCTTGACATGAAGTTTCTCCCGGTTGGTCAATGTCTGAGCTTGGGCCTTCTTGTTCATCGATTCCAGATTGTTCCTCAGTTGGATGTCGATGATAGGACTCCTTCCAGTTCCAATATATTGCAGACCATTGGAAATGACGTCTGCCATCACTGCACGGTAAAGTAAGGTAATCAATTCTCTATTACACTTAGGCTACACTAATTTTAGCAAGACGATGCACGCCGTAATACATCATCCGTCCGTCCGTCCATCCCATCATCGTCAATCCATCATCTATCGTCTGTCCGTCTGCCCTAACCCACTCACTCATCCATCATATTCTACCCCTCCCTCATTCCTCACCCATCTGTCTGTCCATCCATCCATATTGCAAGTCCATCCATCTATCCATCGTTCAATCACTTCATCAATCCATTATTCATCTAATTCCACATGACTTCTGTCCTCCACCCATCCATCCATCCGTCCGTCTGTCTATTCATCATCCATCCATCCGTCCGTCCATCCGTCCGTCCGTCCGTCCGTCCGTCCGTCCGTCCGTCTTTAATCCACCATCCATCCTCCATCCATCCATCCATCCATTCCTCCATCCATCCATCCATCCCTGCGTCAATCCATCTATCCATCCATTAGACTATATATAGTACCTAAAGAACTATAATTGATGTATAGATCAGCTAGTAATAGTATAGGTGATATGGTCGGGAAATTACGCTGCATCTCCGCGTTGACATTCATCTTTTGTCGGATCAAGGCAGTTCGAGGAAGACACGCATACTCATCCAACGACTTACACGTAATGGCAAAGGCGAGAATTATACTGTAATTTACATGCTGTCAATGAAGTTGTTTTTGCAGATGAAACTTAGCTTTTGCATGACAAGTGTTGATTGGTGGGTACCCACTAGACAATAATATTGACGATTTCGCTCTTGAATTAAAAGGGAAGATTTTTGTTGCATGACGAGTTTGGATTAAGCATGACAGTCGATGTCGATTGTCGACGTACTTACCGAAGTTAGGATCGGCTTCGTAGAGCTTCTGGATGGTCGGAGTGACTCCACCAAATGTGTCGTCGTCATAGTATCCAACATACTGCATACCAAGTACACAAATAGTCGTGTACATGCAGCGTATAATGTAATTTGTATTATGAACTATGGGTTACTCATAGTTCATAATTAAAATCATTTGAAGTTTGTTATGATATTTGGCCATTAGAAGTAAGGTATATATTGCCTCATATGCGTCACATGAACGCTTGACAGAAGGTTACCTAGTCGTCAGGTCATCGCTTGCCTTTACCTTTCATGGATCAACATATCCGAAAAGACCCAAGACTTATGCATTGCAATATAATAGGTCTAACGTAATGCAAATCGTCAACATTCTCAGCGCATTTGAAGGCGGCATTCGAGTAATCGTCAATCGTAGGCGCAGACAGAGTAATCGTCCAAACTTCTAAAGCGCCACTCGAAAGCCAAGCGCAGGGCACCAGCTTATTCACGAGCGCCGGATCTAGTCAGAGGGGTTGTCCAAAAGAGCAGTACGAAGGAGATCCGAATCCGGTTTCCAGAGGATCAGAGGGCTCAAAGCAGATGTTAAGGTGGGTGTCGTTTAGGTCGAGTATTGGAAGGTAAAGGATCAGGTAAGTCGGGGTAAGAGTAGCCTAAGTTGAAAAAGGATCTCTAGGGAAAGAAATCGAGCAGGTAGAGGAACGCGTATTGTCGTTGGCGGTAACCCCTGGGGAGTCGAATCCATCATTTTCAGCCTTAGCTAAGTCACACCTTTTAAGATCCCTAATTAAATGGCCGTCTATGGAGCAACAGTGTCTACTGTTGATCTAAACGAAAGGTATACTGTATGCTTGTACCTGTGAGATGGCTGCATCGTACAGTTTGGCTGCTTCGTTGCTCGTGGTCGACAGAGGAAGACCCTCGCGATTCCACTCCTTAACACACACAACGAATCAATCAGACCTAGAGTTGTCATTCACTTGGCTATGATCGTCACATTCGTCGTCATCGTCGTCGTCATCATCATCATCGTCATCATCATCATCATCATCATCATCATCATCATCATCATCATCATCATCATCATCATCATCATCATCATCATCATCATCAAAATCATCATCATCATCATCATGTTTGGAATGTTTTATTTTAATAAAATTTCTCAATAAAATTTCTTCTAAATACAACTTTTCGCGGAACCCTTGTGTTCACCCAGTGGAACCCTTGAGTTCCGCGGAATTCACTTTGAGAAACGCTGGATGAATAGATTGATTGATAGATTGATTGATTGATTGATTGTTTGATTGATTGATTGATTGATTGATTGATTGATGATCAGTCACATCATAGACGCACTGATGCGAAGGACGGATAGATGGATGAATGATTAATTGATGAATGGATGGATGGATAGATGAATGGATGGATGAATGGATGGATGGATGGATGGATAGATTAATGGATGGATGGATGGATGGTTGGTTAGATGAATGGATAGATGAATGGATGGATGGATGGATAGATGGATAGATAGATAGATAGATAGATAGATAGATAGATAGATAGATAGATAGATAGATAGATAGATAGATAGATAGATAGATGCAGATAGATGGATGGATAAATGGATGGATGGATGGATGGACGGATAGATGGACGGATAGATGGATCGATGGATGGATGGATCGATCGAACGATGAATGGTGATTAATAAATCTACTAAAATATTATTAAGACACTGTGTACTCACTTGGCAATCTCTCCAGTTGCAATGCATTGCTTATAAGCGCCTGATTGTTATTCTAAGAACTTATACGATCGGCGTCTCAAGGTCTCTCGATAACTGTAGTTCTTCGCCCGTCTCGACATTCGCAAGTTCCTTTTTATACAGTTGGCCTCTATCGCTATCGATGATGCACGCAGGGCAAGAGAGCCTCACACATAAAGACGGCCTCTATTGTTTAGCCATTGACTGATGAACTATCATACTATTGTGGCATACTACAAGTAGGCCTAGATCATGCACGCATGCATTTTTAAGCATCCAAATATACTAACACATGCGTTTTACATGTATCTGTGTGTTTGTGTGTGTGTATGTGTGCGCGCGCGTGTGTGTTTGTGTGTATGTGTTTATGGATGGATATACGTATATGGAACGGTGCATGTGTAGGCCTATGTTTGCATGCATGTAACAATGTATGCAAGTACATAAACAATTATAGGCCTAATTGTAATTTGATAGTGCCATCCTTACAAAGTTCAGAACTGCGTAATGAAGCCGGTTAAACATTAAGAACCCCGTAAATAGACTGGAAGAGGTAAGTTTTCAGTTTAGATCGAAAGACAGACTCGGCAGGAGAGTTGTAAACATGAGGAGGTGGAGAGTTCCAGATGGAGGGACCGGCAACTGTAAATGAACGCCGACCAAAGAGAAAAAACACACCAGGAACAACGTTCTTTTCAGATGGTGCTGATCGAATAAAATATGGTCGGTCTCTAACAGAGCTACAGAGGTTTAACCATGGAAGGAAAGGGGTAGGACGTCAGAAGATATGCACTTGCTTCGTACACGCGGTAATGCAAGTTTGAAGCGTAAATGATTAGATATAGGAAGCCAGTGTATAGTGAAGGAAGATTTGGTATCGGTAAGAGAGTCAAAAAGAACAACCATGAAGCCTGCATTATTCTAGTTAGAAACAGTGTGGATTCAGGGAGACCAAATATCATAGAGCTTATTATACGTGGTCGAGTCTTGTCAGAATAAGGACGTTGTGTATCAAGTTTTCGGCGATGCTGAATCCGGAGTAGAGCGAAGCTGTCGGGGTCCTGCAAAGGGAACCATGCACGTTCAATAAGTTCTAGAGAGAGTGTTGAGTCAAGCATGACTTCAAGACCCTGAACAAGTAGCAGGTGGGAACGTAAAGAGGAATAAGAAGAGATCGAGTGAGAGCTCAGTGAACATTACGATCTTAGATGAATGGTCAAACCAGCTTACTTCGGATTTGTCAGGGTTATGTGGCCTATGTCTCTTGGTATATACAGCATTAGACTGGTCCACAAAATTAAAAGTTGGAAATACATTGCTCTACAAGGCTGCCCTTGTTACACACGAAAACATGAGTCTGTATGCAAAATTTTGGATAGATTTGATTATGTTTAGAGGTCGCTATGTTTTTCGACTTTTTGCCATAATCATATTATAGTATGAACTTGTCAAAAACATGTATAATTTTGATTTTTTTCAAATCGGTTATAAATTATTTTCATGTCAATTATAAATTTGAAAAATAAACAGCCCAATTTAGAAATATATACTGCAGTGTTACTGCTTAGTCAGGCTGCATTACGTTTGTAATAAAATATAATTTTGGATAATTAAAGAAGTAATCCAGTCTGCATAAATCCCGTCATTGAAGTGCTGGAAAACCCGCAACCTACTATTATTTCATTTTGCCTTTGTTGGAACAGAAAATTTTTTTCGATGACTGGAGACAAGTTGCAGCAAGTATTGTTTCTGTGACTCATCCTTAGTATATCATTGTAAGAATGGATCAGAGCCACTCCACGTTCTGCGCAGTCATTGACGACCATCAACAGTTTGACATTTGCCTTCATCGACTGGGAAGTAGGGTCCAGTGGTCAGGGAGTAAAGGACTTTGATAGGAAGGATGTGGGTTGTTCTTGACCCTGGATGGTAAGAAGATCAAGCAGTTTTAAAGATCTCCTTGTGACATACTCTTCCAGTGGAGTCTGGTGGTCGAAGGATTTCCTGTCCAGACGCTACATGGATAGCGGATTAGGTGGATAAATAAGATTGTATTACCAGAGCAGCCTCGATGTCTTCAGTGACACGCTTCGAAGAAATAGCGGAGATGATGACTGAAAGAGTTAATTAAATCGAACTCAAACTGTAACTCCTTGAATCAGCACAAATTTGTGTTGATACAACTTCCACAGTTTGCGAACACCCGAATCCACACACTGTGCGGGGATTCTAGCCTCCTCCCGAATTACCAACTGGTTTTCTTGCGACCTGTCGCATTTATTCACCAGTTTTACATCATACTTTCATAGACTGTTGCTGATCACTGTTGTGTTATACGCATTTACAAATCCTGGCCATCTTCCACCCACTAGCCTTGTTACCGTTGACTGATAGGTACCTGACTCAGAGTGTTATAAAGGAGTTCGTGAATTGCCTTCCAGCCATGGTAGCCGTTGAATGAATCCAGTGTCCTTAAGTTTGCCGAATATCACAGCGTCAGTGATGAAGAAGAGCCACAGGTATGGCTTGGAATAGTTCGAATAGCAGCTTGCCTGTCCATTTAACTCCACCCAGGCTTGTGTAGCTACTTTTAGTAAAGCCTTTGAAAGCCCATCATCTCTAGCTTCAGAACATGGTCTTCTGGTGGAGTTACTTTGCGCAATCCACTTTGCGATGGACCCATGCGCTTATTCAGTCAGTTTGACGTTGCTTGCCTACACTTGTTTCCACGCCCACCTGCTGCACTACGCAGTACTTTGTTGTTTAAAGATGTCGTCTTGACAGACATAAAGACAGCGTGCAGTCGTCATCATCTTTACTGCTGCTCGACAAAGATCATTTGAAGATGTTATTTCTTGAATTGTCCAACAGAACAGACAGCCTGTAATACATACATGTATTATTACCATACGTACAATATTGTACATCAGGCCGTATTTGAACCAGCGATTGCCCACCAGAAGCCTCACCAGCGACGCTGAATCGAAGCCATCGCCGAAAGACACCGCGGCGAGTGATTGCCAGGGTGCCTCACGCGGGCGCTGAACTGCCACCCTTCTGTTGCAGGCATCGGAATATCATCACCAGTTAGAAGAGCCAGAATGAAATACCGGCAGTAAGATCCTGGCAGTTATCTTCGATAAACGAATGACTGTCGCCTGAGATGAATGTTGTCTCCACCGCCACTGCATCTTCGCACACCACTATTTAGCACGACCGTAACAGGCTGGTGACTTAATTTTCATACTATGTTTTGATCAGAGTCTGGACATTCTGTATAACAGGCTGGCTCATTCAGTCATCATTCATCAATTAAATAAAATATTAAATTTTGCATTAAAGAAATTTTCATCAGCACAAGATATCATCTGTCGAATGCTAATTACTTACGCTTGTTGAAAGTCCTTACCTGGGCTTATTTGATCGGTATAAGGTGAAGTCGGTGTTAACATGAGTGCGCTCGTTTCATTTTGCAGTTATGATTATTTGTTGTACAATCACCATTTATTTCATTCTTTACCGGTAAGATTGGCGAATATGGGTGTAATTTCAGTAGCGCGAGTGAGCATTTTGTCAATATTCAGACTTTTGCATATTTCATACAGATTACAGTCGCATTGTGCTGCGCAGGAAGAAACCGGCTTTGACAAAGAACATCTAGCTCGCGCGGGGACGCTTTTGAGCAGATGCCCGAAAGCCAGCGCAGCACGATGCCGTCAGCCAACTGTTCTTCCCGACAGTGCAGTCAAGACCTGATCAGATGCCCGGCAACACTAACAGAGCCGAGCAGCATTGGCATTGAAACACATTGTGAGCGAACCATGTCATATGAACATGGGGCCCGGGAAAGAGCATGCGCAATGAGGATGTATATTGTACAAGAACTAAAATGCAGTACTAAAGCATTCATCGTTGATGCTGGGGACTAATGTCCAGATTTTAATTCAGTGCTCAATTCAACAGCAGGAAATTGCAACTCACTCCCCGAGATTGTCTACTACAGCCGTGAGGCAGATGCGTCGGTCAGCATATCTGATCAACCTGTCGACGGGTGACAGTTTTTCAGCTGTTATAGTTAACTGGTTTCAAATCCTCGAATATGATTGCTGTGCCACTGCGAACTGTCATTGAAGCTTGAACTCATTTGATGTTGCCCATAGACATTGTTAGCAACACCAGACAGCAACTCATGAATAGATATCAGCGTTTGAACAGTTAGCGCGATCAAATGAACATACGATTTTCATTGTTCAATAGGCCGTGGGGTTGCGTACTAGTGCCGTTACGACCGTATCTCCATTTGTAGCCCCGTCAAAAGCGATAGGAATGCCCATCGCCCCTCAGTTGCAGCATAATGACATCGATGCTGGGAACATTGGCGGCAGCAATGATACGGTGTTAACACACCGAGTGCGGTACATGACGAAATAACAACATTGAAGATGGTTACAGGTGAGTTATCTCGCTTCAACATTTGCGTGTCAACAGCACATGTCATTTTTTAGTTGCGTTTATGCTGATGAATCGGTGGTGCCAAAGGTGATTGACTGCGATGAGGATTTTGCCTTGCTTACCGCAGTGAAACAGTGTCAATGTTAGCACAAAACGAGGTCATAACCACATGATGGTGGCGATCCATCTTATGCAGCTCATCTGTTTAACAACCATTACCTGTTGATATAGTTTTAGCACTTCAATCACCAGATAAGATGTTATACCATCGGAAAATGTTATTGAGCCGAAATGCGTAGCAGCTCATGCATCAATAACAGCGGAGATCAATTTCAGGTTTTCGAATGAATATACCTGCCAACCCCACCTCTGGCATTCTGGCAACCGTGAAAGACCGTTCTCAATAAGTGGACACTGACTATTCAATCTCGATTATCTCAAATTGATGTTCGGGGACAAGCTGCTCATCGGTATTTAGTGATCGCAACGCTGACATTGATGAGTGGCTGCCGATATGGATATAGCAGCCTGCAGACGAAACATGGTCAGCTTCCGCCACATCACCGGTTATCACTGAGTGAATTCCTCTGTACTGATTCTGCAGTAGTGACTTATGCGCGAATACCTCAAATGATGATGTTGCGAGTGCCTTAGTTGACAGCCAGCTGAAACAATGTGCCTGGCGTTGTTGGCGATTTGGCATCGTTGAGTATGGAGCAACTGTTTCAGTTTGAACAAAGTTCAACAAGATTTCCTGCTCCCGGGAGTTACAGATCACCGGGGATTATATTCCTGCAGTGGATAGTTGGTACCAGATTAATACATTTTAGTCGGATTGTGATTACCTGGCAACGATATGATAAGCTGAAGGAATCGTCTCGCAGTTGATGTTGAATTGGAATGACCAGCGTTATTTTGCTTTGTTAAGAATGTCATTACAAATGTCGTCATTGCTCTTCATATTTCTTCCAGAAAGTTAATATTTGCTGGTTATATATCACAACATTGCTCGGCGCAGTTACGTCTATTTTAGACATTTTTTTTGTGCAGTACCGTTGTTTATAACAGCGCCTGAGTTTCAGCAGCGTCACAATACCAGACCGCGTTACCCACAAAGTCATTCAGTTTCACTGCCTACTATTTGCTTCATTCTTTGTTTACGATCATCAACATATCTCCTCAGTTTGCCGCAGCGTTTTGATCGCTTAGTTTAAAAATTGTTATAGACCAGGCTATTGACGAAATGTCACAGCTACGAAACTCAGGATTCGCAGGTTCACGCTTGTGGCACTAATTTGAAAAACACCGTACATAGTAGAATGTGTTTTTGCGTCACTTTAAAATGTAATAGGCGATAGTATGAATATCTCTTATAGACTTAGATTTTACTGTATGCCGATTACGTATTTGCGATACTCGAATGCAAGACGTTTTCAGAATGAAATATGGTTGACGCAACCCGCATCATCTTCTTACCGTCTGTTCGCAACACGGTCACAGATCGCCAGTTCAGAGCCACATCTACCAGCGCAGTTTTGAGTTGCTGACTGTTAAGACCATCTGGTGACCAAACATTGAAATCTCACCCCGTTGTCCATTGTTCCTGTGTTTGTGGCCACCGCAAAAGTACAGCTATCCGGTGAATGGCTTCAGGCTGATTTGCAGTGTTGGCTACCGGACGTATGTTGGCGATCATAGTACATGCAATAACTTATTAGCCGATGTTGGTTCATGCGTATGTATGTGTCGTTTCTAGAATGGCTAGATGCAATAACTCATGCATGGCTGCATAAGGTATGAGAACGACTTAATATGGACATCATTTATGTAACTGGCAGCACCATTCGGTTTAATTAGGTCTGCTTGGAAATACAAGCAATCACAGCTTCAGTCTCTGCACCAGACAGTCACATTTCGTTCAAGCGCATCGGTTCAGTGAAATGCCAATTTTGTGTGACAAGACATGTTAAATCACCATATTATGGGAAAGAGGCAAGAGGCCTTTATTTCACTGTAGACGCAGCGTTTGCGTATAAATTGCCGAATGTTTTTAAAAGTTATCAGTGAGTGGTCGCATTCTGGGCGTAATGAAAGTACTGAATCAGTACCTCCACAGAACAGTTGCCTCGTGGGACGCCACAACAGGATTACAGCTCTTTCTAGAACGACACCGCACGTTTTCTCCATCTCGGCAATATATCTGTTTTGTAAAATGATGCATGTGCAAAACGCAGCACAATCCGACAGTAATCCGTATTCTTTCATCCACACAGGTACATGTATCTTTCATGTAGTCTGTTCAGCTGAGATGTTGCATTGAGATACGATAGTGTCCATCCCTGCATGAAAAGACAGCCTGGTCGCTATTTAGTTAATGACATTTAGCACATCAGTGCCTGATAGCCATCTGGAGAATTTTGTGTATGCCATTGACAAGATACACAAAGCGTTGTTTGACGGACACTGAGCCTCTGTGAGTCAGTATCACGTCAAACCTTCTGTCTGTCAGCAGAGCGACAGCAGCGGAGAGAAAGCAGGCCACTGTGCCAAAGACAGGCTGCAGCAGCGCACTGTTCTTCATCTTCAAGTCCACGGTTGGATCGTACAAGCCATACCATCATTAAGACAGTTGTCTGATTTGTTTCTGTGCTTGCTTCATACCAGTCATTACTTCCAAAGAAGAACGCACTAGCACTATCTTCACTGTTGATGTTGGTGTTAGAAATTGTTAGCATGGCCTATTAAAACATTGTTACATGCAACCTATTCACCTTGAATAAACCCTTACTTCATAATATAAGGCATTTCTTGATATGGCCTTGAATGATTGCAGTATAACGTATCTCTTCTACAAATGAGTCACCTTTTTATTATTTTTTGCATGTAATATATTGTAATGTTTTAATGGGTATGCTACAACGAGTTTCTGTGTGCCAACTGCATCAACAAGGTGAGGAAAGATAGGTTAGATAATTGCTTATTTAGTGCATTCTTCTTTAATGGCCCTAGTTGTGAGAAAGGTCGTAAGCACAGAAATGACAACGACCATCCAACAATCAGACTAGCTGTCTTAATGAATAGCATGGCTTGACCATAATTTATCAGTTTATCCATGATGATCCAACCATTGGATGCAGAGATGAAGTGCACTGGCACTTTGCCTCCCACACACAAGCTGTACCAATGCTAAAACAGTAGCCTAACATCTCCACTGCTGTCCTTCTGCTGACGCTTTTGACTTTAAGGATTTTGACATGATGCACCTGACTCACAAGGGCTCTGATCACACTTCAAAGTGTCCATCAAATGATGCTGTGTGTCTTACAACAGTAGCATTACAAAATTCTCCAGATTAAATTACACTCACTATCAAACACTAACTGGTCATTAACAAATGCGAGGCAAATCTCTTTTTATTCTTTCCGTGCAGGAGTTAAGTTTTCATTACGTATCATCAATGCAACGCTCTCAGTACACGAACTGGAATACATGAAGAAGACTGTATACATGTGTTCAGTGGATGAAAGAATGCAATACACTACCGGATTACTGCCCCTTTTCTTCTGTTTTACAATACATCACATTTTACAAAACAGATGCACAAAAATATTCACCAGGTATTTGGAGAGAATAAGCATCACGAGTTGTGTCATTCCTGTACAGAAGACGTATCACATGTTTTCCATCTATTTTGTGAAGCTCCAGGAGAACAGTTGTTCTGTATGGAGGCGCAATTCCATTGAACACTTTCATTGCACTTAGAAATGCGGCCACTGTGTCGTCATGCTTTCAAAAACAAACATAATTCAACAGATAAGCATACACAAAACACTCACGTCTACAGTGGCAGAATAAAGGCCCCTTGCCTCTTTCCCATAATATGGTGATTTAACATGTCTTGTCACACAAAATTGGCATTTCACTGAAAGACCGATGCGCTTGGATTGAAATGTAACTCTAGTTGCAGGACTGAAGCTGTATTGCTTGTATTTCAAACAAGGACCTAAATAAACCAGGTGTTTTGTGAGTTACATAAAATGAAGTCCATATTAAGTGTTCTCATACATACATACATACATACATACATACATGAAAAGGTTGTGCATCTGATATAGCCATTCTAGAAAGCATTTTTGCAATACAATACATACATACACACATGAAGACCAACAGACTACATTACTAATAAGTTAATTACATGTACTATGATCCATTAGCCAACACAAATTATTAGCCTAGCACACACTGCAAAGATCTATACACTGATTCTAAAATATTGGATAACAATACTTTTATTGGCATGCAACCCACAAACACAGGAACAATGGACCAACAGAGATTAGATTTCAAATGTTGGTTAATATAGATGAAGGTGCTACAGTCAACAACTTAAAAACTTACTGCTGAGTAGATGTGGCTCCTGAACTTAGATTTCTTTGACATCTGTGACTGCATGTTTTCAATCATTTCTTTGAGCAATGGACCTAAACAGCAAGAGATGATGCAAAGGTTGTGCATCCAGCCATATAGCCATTCTAGAAAGCATTCTTGCATTAAAACTTCAGAGTATCATAAATACAGACATAATCAGCACATACAGTAGAAATCTAAGTCCAATTCTCTATAAGGAAACAAATTAGAACCATACTATGTCACTATATTACACATTTTTAAAGTGACACTGTGTAAAAATTTACATTCTACTATGTACAGTGTTTTCCAAATTAAGTGCCACAGCACACAAGGGTACCGTGAACCTGCTCTGCGAATCCTGGGACTAAATATTTGTGACACATTTTCAGTCAAAAATGTGATAAACTACCCATTATCACTACTGACATAGGTCTATAACAATTTTTTTAAACTTAAAGTAGTGTAGAAATAGTCAAAACGCTGCAGCTGAATACAAGGAATGTTGTTGATCATTAAAATAAAGAAATGAAGAAAATAAATGAAATTAAGGCCAATTGAGATTGACTGAATGACTTTTAGTAAGGTGCCTTGATCTGAAATATTGTGAACCACTGCTCTAATGACTAGCTACCTTAATGAAAACTCAAGAACATGTTATAAAATAACAATTTACACTTGCAAAAATGTCTATAAAATAGGCCTAAACATTGAACTATACTTCCCAAACAATGTTGTGAATATCGTGCTCAATAAAATATTAACTTTCTAAGAGAAATATGAAAAAATTGAAATGACGGACAGTTGAAATTGAGGTGACCATTTCTAATGAATGACATTTCTTAATAAAGCAAAATATTACCTCCTTTGAATCGACTCTCTCCAGGGCGGTTGAACTCAACATCAAACTGCAAAGAGTTGATTTCCTTCAACTTATCATAAATAGTCTGCCCCTTCCACGTCAGGTTTGCCCAAGATGGCTCCACAAGTCCATGGGCTCTCTAAAAAATAAATATATTGAAAATCTAGTACCAATATCCACTGCAGGGCTACCCACTTCATCCCCAGTGTCTGTAATTGTTTCCAAGGGCAAGGGAAATCATCCAGTTTGACAGACTTTTGTTCCAAACAGAGTAAAACTATACCAGACACTCCATATAACGTTGTGTCTGGAATTCACATCATAACCATAACCATAAATTTTATTGTTTCCAACAGAAGCAATTCAAACTAAAACTTCATAACATCAGCATCATCTTACAAGGAATTGTGCCATAATAAGTCATTTTCTACACCCAAACTACCTGGGGTCAATGCATTTGAAGTTCTACAAGAGGAAATTCACACTTTCAGTGATAACCAGTCAGTGATGGCGGAGGCTCTGAAAAATATGGCTCATGTTCTGCAGGGCTCGATCTACGGGCTGCTGCTTTATATCCATATCCACTAAGCAGCCACTCTTCATCCAGTGTCAGCTAGGTTACTGATCACTACGCTCTGCTGCCCGTGGGAATTAGCAACTGTCCCAGACATCAACATCTCAATTTGAAAATTAATCAGAGATTAATATAGTGCCTTTTGAGATAGATCAGTGGAGCTCCCACCCCAACAAGAGAATACCATAATCATATAAAACGGTTTTTAAGTGTTAGCAGGATAGAGTCAAAGAAATACCAAGAAGTCCAAGTTGTAGGTTGCTATGAACTCATTCCAGAAAGTTGGACCAACCACAAAGAATCTCATTACGTATCATTCATATCCATATTATTAATTACCACTGAATATACACTGTTTACATCTCAGCTCAACGTGTATTTTCCATTGAACATAACTTGCACATCTTTATATCATAGTGTTGGGAAGTGCTTAAAAGGTACTACTGGAATATCAACGAACAAATAAGACAATGGTTGACAAAACAAGATGAGCTTACCGCACATAAGATGGGATCATACACCATCCATATTGTAGTTATATTTTCATTTTTATTGCCTGTTTTGTTGGCCACTAGTTGATAAAACTCCTGCAGACAGAAACCAAAGGCAAAATTATGACTTTATCACATCCATTAACAGTCCAATCCCCTAGACATTTTATTTTCCCCCTTACCTCAGATAAACAAAAATACCAGAATGAAAATGTATTCATTAGCATAAAACATAACTAAAAATATTACATGACAATATGATGACACACATAAACGCACATTATACACAAATATTTAAGTAAGTTAACTCACCTGCCATGCTGGCAGAACCCATAACCCATCTCTTCAATATTTCTATTCTTTCATCATATGTACCACCTCAGTGGATAATTAACACCATTACATCAGTGCCTAAGGTTCCTCACCCGCCCAATGTCGCTGATTTTCCCCTTTATCAGTCATCCACATTCTATGCTGCCTTCTTGAGAAATTTATTGTGCGGCGTTTTTTCTATCCTTTTTGACAGAACCACACAAAAATGGAGACTTCTTTGATCATGGCAGCACTAATTACCTTAACCCACAACCTATTGGAACTTCTTAATGAAAATCAATATGTTCATTTGATCGCACTAGCTTGTTCCAAAGCCTTTGATACAGTCAGGTACTCATATCTAACAAAGCAACTCACTGGGTTGCCCATCCTGAACTGTATTTATAACTGGATAATCGCCTCTATAGACAACCGTAAATATGGAACCAAATTCAATGGCTTAGTTTCCGCAATTACTAACATCAGCGCCATCATAGTTCAGGGATCAGGTTTGGGACCAGTTAACTTTATAACAGCTAAATGAAAACTGAAGCCAGTCCACCCATCAAACAGGTTAATCAAATATGCTGATGACGCTTATCTGCTTATACCTGCCTCAAAAACTGCAATGGCCACAGCAGAGCTAGACCAAGTCTCAGAGTGGGTTGCAACCTGTAACTGAAAATTGAACCCAAAAAGACTTGTGAGATGGTGATTCGTCGGCCACGGGGGTGTGCTGGGTGTGACGCGTTCCCGAATACCAATCTGGGACTGACAAGGGTCCCCAGCATGGTCATCTAGGGTGTAACGGTGAACAAAGCTTTTAGTTTTGAGGCAAACATCACCCATATATGTTGTCAGGCCAGATAATCGCTGTATGCCTTGTACAATATACATCCTCATTGCGCATGCTCTTTCAGGCCCTATGTTATATGACATGGTTCATGCCACAATGGTGGCCTGAATGCTCTATGCTGCTCCGGTCTGTTGGGTGTTTGCCAGGCAACAAGAAAAGATGGGGCATCTGATCCGTCTGCGGTACTTGTCAGAGGACAGTTCAACATTTGAACATCTGTGCCACGCTGCAAACTCATGCCTCTTCTCTGCGGTCTTGCATAACCCGGGGCATGTACTCCAAAAAGTCGCTCCCCTACTCCCTGCGCCTGAGACTAGATGACTCTTTTTTGTCCAAAGGCGGACAATCTCACACGCAGAAAGTTTACAATACGAATGTCATAATCTGTATAAATGTATGTACACCACCAAAGTGCAGATATGCAATTGGTACAATAAAGAATATACTCACTCACCTCCTTACTTACTCTTAAATTACACCCATATATTCATAATCTTACCAGTAAAATAAAATAAATACTTATGAACAGTTGTACAACCCAAATAAATAATCATAACTTTACCTATAAAATCAAGCAAGCACTTACTCATATGTTAACTACCGGTACTTCACACACTTGTACCCCGATCAACAACTCTTAAATAAGTACCCCAAGAATTAAGGACTTTTTCCATACACAAGCAAGCATGCAAAAGTTCATTAGCATAATTCAGTGATATTATCTTGTGCTGTGCAAATTTCCTTCTAATACAAAATTTAATATTTTATTTAATTGGTAAGATACTAATTATTTGAATGAGCCCAGCCTAATTTTCTAATTATACAGAATGTCCAAGATTTCTGATCAAAACCATAGAGTATGAAAAATTCATGAGTCACCATGCCACAATTTTACAATTCATTGCTAAATAGTTAATTGTATGCATGTAAGAGATCCTGAGTGGCCGAGTGGGTTGGCAGCCCGCTCTCCACGCCGGCGGCCCGGGTTCGATTCGTGGTCGGTCGGTTTATCAGAGATTAATTTCTCGGATCTTTACTGCGGGTGGCTCGGTCGCAATATAAATGTGGAGTACAATACAATACAACACAACACAATACAACTGGGGCGCGGTGGTATAGGGGTATGTTCGGTGCCTTGCAGCCAGAGGGTTTGCGGGTTCGAATCCACCTCAAGCCGCCGCGTAGGGACCCTGGGCAAGTCCTTCACTGCAATTGATTGCTCATGCGCTTGTCCAGGCGTGAAACTCCGATTCAGCGTCCCGCGCAGTAGTTGGGAGCGCCTCTGAATGGGCAATCTGGTAGGGGCGCTATAACAAGTGTTTCAAATACAATACAATACAATGTACAATATTGTACATGTATAATTACATGTATACATGTATGTATTGCAGGCTGTCTGTTCTGTTAGTAGTTAAGATTTAAATTGCATAACATGTAAATGTACAGCGCAGTGCGTTTGTCAGGCGCTTATTAAAGAAAAGATATTATTATTTTTTTATATGTATGTATGTATCAAGACAATTTTACAATAGCATCTTTAAACTAACAAAAGTACTGCATGAGACAGCCTTAATGAAGTTAGTCATTAAGAACAAAAAAACTAATTAATAGGCAAACAACAATCAAATAACCTAAGATAAACACTTATGGGTCCCATCCACCATCAAAAGTGGATTGCCAATTCCATAAGTAAGCTCCACCAGAATTCATAATTTCTAAGCTAAGGATTGGTAGACTACTAAAAGGCTACTAAAAGGTAGCTACACAAGCTACACAAAGATTGGAATTAAAATGGACAGAGAAACCAAATGCTATTCAGACTATTCCAAGCCATACCTTGTTTTCTTCTTCTTCCTTCTTAATTTCATCACTGTTGAGCGCTGCTTGATAGTATTCAGTAAACTTGGGACACTTTACGTTCATTTCAAGCAACTACCATGAAACAGAGTGACAAAGTAGTCAGATGAGGTATTAACAAATTCACAGACTTCCTTTACATACCTTTACTCTGAGTCAAATTTTACCTATCAATTAACTTTGGTATGGCAGTAAGACAAGGTAAGGTTAGGTAAGGCACCAGATAAGTTTCAAGTTTTGTAAATGCATTATAACAACAAGCTACAGTCAACAACAGTCTATAGAGGAATTTGAAGATCTATGATATAAAATACTTTAATTAGTCATGCAAGTAAGGTCATATAAAAGAAAAACCAGACCCGAAAACACTAACCACTGTAAGCAGTCAAAAGAAAATTGCTCAATCATAATTAATTTCAAGGACTTCAAAGCTCTTTTCTTCTTTTAGGTTTATTATTATATTCGTTTATTGGTAACAACAAAAAACTGATAGTCACATCGCTATCAGGTACATTATGTTTAAACAAGAGTTACGAGTGAATGCTAAGCAATATTAAACCATGAAACAAAGAGCTCATATTAGAGCGACAAATTGTTATCGACTATGTCCAGGTCTGGAAAAAGGATTTGAAAGTAAAGATTTCCTTGGCATAACAATAACAATTCATATTTCCTAGTGTAGGCTTATCTGCCTCATTCAGTTCTTAGCCTTTGGCATATTGGTTTGATTAGGCAATTCTCAGATAGGTCAATCCTGTGTATTGGTAAGATAAAACCTTTACAGGTGCTTCACAGGAGTAACAGTGCCAACACTACACCCACATCATTCATTCATACAACCTGATGTGTTCTGATTACTGCAATTCCATCTCTGCAGACCAGCCAAAGTTTCTGCTGTACTTGCTTCATGCTCATACTCAACTGAACTGCCACAGTTGAGGCCAACAGGTCCAAATGCTTGGAAAAACTGCAAGAAGCCCTACAATGGCCTCCTGTTTCAAGACTTTGTCTTGCAGATAAGTGCTTATCTTGTCTATGACATTCTAGTACACATCAGGGAGCTCTGTACTCCAGTCTTAAGTCAGCAGGTAACATCAGCTTGAGCATATTGCATCATCTCATATGTTGGACTATCCTGCCATAATTCTTCTGCAGCATTTACATATATACCATATTGTTTACTCTGCTCAACATATATTTACCTTCTGCCTATCTTGACACTTTAATGACCAGCTGCATTGGGTTCCCAGTCACTTTTAGTACACTGTCATCGTTAAAGTGTTAAACTACACCTCATTAGGTCAGTCAGACACCAAGTATGTAGCACCTTTGAGAGTAAATAGCGAATTTATGGCTTATCAAATATATCGCTGACTTAACTAACTGATTAATATAGGGTTTAGTATAAGCTATCTAATTACAGTGGCATTTAACTAGAAGAGTGGTGCTATAATATAAAACAGCTTAAGCAATGAAAGAGCCATTGATATATGGAAACCAAACATCACGTGATCCAACATGTCAGATGAGTTACTATAGCGATGGAAGGACGTTGGTGAATGAGAGCGCTTGGAAAACAGTCTGTTAAATCTTCAGAATTTTAAGCATCGAATGTATATGTCCTTTGGAACGAGTCATAGCATTGTTCAGTGGCCTTTGCGAAAACTTGAGTAACGTCGTCTGTGTGGGAAAACCGTTGGTGACTGAATCTGTTTGGCAAACCGCTTGCAGATTTGGAACTGCGAAGTCATTCGAAGGATTGCATTAATCTTCGTTCGTCTATCTTCCGTGTGAGCTATACGGTTTTATCTGATTCCAGTTCATTGGTGAGTTGACGAATTACATGCAGCTGTAACTTCAACATTGAGACATTTGGGTACCCCGTACAGCAGGACTTGTCCCTTTGGGGTTTCCCTTTAATGAGCTCAACTGTGAATGTTTCATTCCGACATGATTATTATAGTATCTATAGTTCTATACTAACGCGATTTATTTCACAACTCTGTATTATTGTCGGTTGTTGCTCCTTAATAAACAGCTTTGATTTGATTTAGAAGAAGAAACCACTGTCCAACATCGACTCGACATACATGAGAAATGCCTAGAGCTGCAACCAGTTGCTAGGACACTTTCTTCAGTATCTACAGACGAGGAGTTGACGTATGATCAATTGAAGGCTCAGATAAGCTGATAAAATCTATCTAGCGTAGCAAGTAATGCCACTCATAAGGAGATCAGATTAATTTGTGTTATAAACTTGATTTGCCTGAATTTAATATAGTTGTAAACATTTCTACGAAACATGCCTGATTTTTATACGAAACTTAATACTTGATGCAATGTAATGTTCTCCTCACACAGAGTCCTAAGTCAAGTTAGATGTAGCTAAAACGACTTTTGAAATATTGGGCCACAGAGAGGTAAAAATTAAAGAGTGCAATTTTAGGCATAATGATGCATACAAACATATCCATCAAAATGCCATCGACAATGGATGCAACACTCAGTGACAACCATGTTTGAAAGAATGCGTTCAGTCAAACGATACAGATGTTTTAAAACAACTCTTGGTCCCGGAAGAGAATTAAACTCCAATCTTTGGATCAGTGGAAGGATAAACATCTGAAGATTCACCACTAGATCATTAACTGAAAACCTCATTTCACAGGAAATCTACTCACGTAATCGTTAACCTCTGGAACAGTGTGAACTGGAATTGGTTGCCACAGCAAGTCCTTGTTCCAAATTTGGTCACCAGATGGTGGATAAAGTCCAGCCAGGTTCGAATATGCACTCATCAATGTTCGATCAAAATCTGTACTCCGTAATTTAACCTGTCAATAGACAAATATTAGTAATATAATGCAAATAAGTCAAAATGCACACACTTCTACTTCAAAGAAATTCCTCATCAGTCATCACTCTTTCTATACTGAGAATCTGACTTGATTTTATGAGACATTGAATAAAAGCAGAGTATATGGTAACACTTGAAATCATATTTCCAAACTGGTTGTTGACAACCGATTGCTAGGAGGTCTTGAAAGTTGCCTCTGCCTAGTGATTCCAAGAAGAGGCAATTTTCAAGACCTAAGTCACCCAAGAAAGGTGAACGTGAATGAAGCAACCATAAGTCCTTCATATGAAGGAGTTTACTTGAAACTAAATATACCACGTGATTAGCTACAATGCATTAAATGAACTGGTTTTTCTGTACAAAAGTTTCGGCTTTCTAAGCTTATCTAAACTTCTACATCACCGTTATAACACCCTTGGCATGGCATCAGTTGATAATCACTAGCAAAGGTTGTTGTTTGGATTACATAACAGACTTCCTCTGTAGGATGTTTGTGTCTTTGCAGATCACCATTGTAGTTTTAATTAACTAGCCCTGGATATTATTTCCTTTTATTATTATTACTAAACAGATTTTCATCATCATGCACATTGATTTTACCTGTCAGAGTCCATCGAGTGGATCCTTGATTTTGGTACTTTTCTGTTATTAATATTTATAATGTGCACAAAGAAAACACTCAGAAGTGCATGCAGCAAGTTGTTAATGTTGCATCTTGTGAATTTACTTGACAGTGACCATTGACCAAGTGTTATTAGTGTGGCAAGTTGAAATCCTTACAATAGAACAGCAGCCCCTTAGACATGACTAAATAAATAGCCATGGCTGTGAAATGCTGGCAATTTAACTTTTCCTAACAATTTCATTAATCCTAGCCGAAGGATATAAGTAAGTGTGGCTGGCCTTCTCCTTCGCTGCCTGATTTCCCGCTGACAAATACAGTCAGTGTACTAATTATTCCCAAGTTGGCTGGGGTGCAAACTGAGCATAAATCTGGAAACAAATTACTATACTGGAGTGTATTCAATCCACAACCTTACAACTGACAGCTCAGCATATCAACCACTAGACTATTTATAAGAATTTATAAGAATTTATATATTCATTTATAAGAATCATCATTCATCATAAAATCTACAGGCTCACATGACCATTCTAAAAGTCAGAGGGATGATATGATCCCCTAACTGCTGCAATTTCTGTGGGGCCTCACATTTTTGCCCTGTTCATCTATATCTTCCTAACTTCAAAATAACGCAAACTGATAAATTTTCTGATGAAAACTGACCTCGTGGCGATTGTAGGACGTATTGAGAAGCCTGTACGGTTCGCCTTCAATGTAGCGTTTTCTTAAGTATTTTCCAACTTCAAAATGCTGAAGCATGCCTAGCTGTAATCAAGGATGCATGGTTACAATAAACAACACTCCACAGAAACACAAAAATTGTTAAGTACAGACAAATAATGTCTGTTAATGTACTGAGAGTTCTTTTTCCTGGGTTTGATTCTTGATGCACGCATTACACGAAGTAAACAATATTAGATGAAAAGACACTATTCACATATACAGGCATGTGCAAGTTAAGCAGTCTATGAAGAAAGTTTACCCCTATTGTTGGAATGTGTTGTCATGTCCATTGTCTTGCAACTATAAAATAAAAAACCTCACAACATGAGAAAATTGCTGAATTTATAGGGTTTTAATAAATAAGAGATTACCTCATCACCTAGAAACATCAAAAGAAGACCAGGATGAACCCAAAAACCATTGGATGACCTTACCTCAGTAAGCTGACCGAATCCCTGGGGCCAAGCAGATTCTGGAAGGGGGTTGGTAGGAAAAGTCTTAGTAGGACTACGATCACCATGCCTATAGACCTAATAGTAAACAAAACAATAACATATTGCAATCTGAACATTTTTCAAAGAAACACTTAATTTGAAGTTGCTATTCAATTACATTTGAAATTACCTCAAGTGAATAGCTAAATGCTTAAGCAAACTATCTGATTAATGTTGCCTGGATCAAGTAATGCCCGGTTCTGGGTAAATATGTCTCTGGATGAAGAAAAGTCAATCATGGGGCTGTCCTAAATTATTTTAACAATATGGAAGAACCTAGGTTCGGCCTGGCTGTGGCTAATCAACTGATCCACCAGTAAATCAGTTGAAAGGTATAACATGCTTTAAAAAACTTCTGTTCGTTGAAAGATATCATGAAATCAGGCAAGTTTCTGTTATACACATAAGAATGTTCGAAAGAATGTTTTAAAAAATGCACCTTGCCAGACAAACTCTTGCAGATAAGTTGGAAACAAATTGTGACTTCTCTTCAGTTAGTGATTGGTATGCATCAGTATGTTCTCCAAATTTTGTGTGTGTATCTCAGCATCATATGGCTTAAGAAAGTTCCATTCATGCACAACAAAATTGATAAATATGTCATTTTCCAAGCTTCTCAGAAGATATCACACATGCTGATATCTGTTCAATTATTTATTCCTGTGTTGAAAAACTGCTGTGAAGAGCTTGTAGCATTCAACTCTCTTGCCATCATATTTATTTGTGATCAGCCACAGCCTTGCCAAATCGATATTCTACCCAAATACTTCTTGACTTATGTAGCCTCACACACTTTTTCTTGTCTTACATAAATGTCTCACTGAAATCCAGTTTGACAACTAGGTGACCTATCGTTTTAGCGTTCAAACTTATTCCACAATTAATAGTCTATTGTTTTATCGTCTAAATGCAAAATATAGTCATACCTAGGGTTGCCACATACATGGGTAGCCAAAGGAGGACACAGAAAGGAGCAAAGGAGGACAAAGGAGGACACATTGAATTTTTACTTCGGACTTCGGAGTCAGAGGGTTTCCCAAGTAACCAAGAAACAAATTCAAATTGGAAAGCTGCATAGGAAATCAATTGATGCTTTTTATTATAATTTTTACAGAGTACTTGTATAAGCAATCGCACCTTCTTGTTTACGCACAGTATTTAGTATCGGGAGGGGTTTAGGGTAATGGTAACACTCTGGCGCGAAGAGCAGAAGATCGCTTCCCGCTACCCTCCCAAAGGTCGACTCAGCCTTTCATTTGCCAGATAGCGTTGGTAAAATGAGCAGTAGGACGTCATGGACACCTTTCACGGCTGCCAAACAGTTAAATTTGACTCCAATAATAACGTGTGATCATCCATTCACAATATGAATTGTAATCATACTGCGCTGTGTCAGTTTCAAATACTGAACGAGGATTACGCTATTATTATAATTTATTTATTTCTTTGAGGAGCCAACTCTTTGCAGCAATTCCTCGTTACCAATAACATAAGCATAGAACTTCTCACAAGAAATATTCTTCATATTGTACTTTGTAAGAATGATTCCATTCACAGAGTCAGCATGTTTTCCTAAGTTCCCCTACCAGTGCCTGGTATAGGGACTTGTGGACAACTTGCGCGTGTAACGTCGTTAAAACTGTCATAAAATTAGAGCCAATAGCCCAATACAGGAATTATACAAAAAGCCGGACATTTTCCGGGTTTTTAGCTTTGCCTGCCGGACGGAGGACATGAGGCCAAAAAGGAGGACATGTCCTCCTTTTGCCGGACGTCTGGCAACCCTAGTCATACCTTTACGGAATGGATGCAACAGTACTTTATAATGCGTTAAAAAGGATAATACCACATAAGAAATTGCTATTTAAAATGTCATTTAGAATGGGATTATCACAAATTCACAACAAACGACCAATCGAAATGATATAAAAAGCTTAAGAAGGGAACTAGGCAAAGTCCTCCAATACCAGTTTTAGCTTCTTATTAATTCATGTTTCTTGTCTTTGTGCATTCATATATTCATATTTTATGCTCATTTTACAAACTTATATTGTGGTGTGTAGTGTACAAACCATTCATGTTAGCGTTGACATTAATTTGTGATGCTTAAACAATATACTGGAATGGCCTCCCTCTGGACGTGCGCCATTTCCTAGGACCTTCTCCCATTCTTTTCTGGGCATACTATTAGAATCAGGGACTGCAACTTTAGGTAGATACACAGGCTATATGTACCAAGAGGGCAGCGCTGGTTACGTTGTGAGTGTCCGTTGGGTGAGGGTTATTGTCGTCATATGACGTCGTGTCGTTTAGGGTCAGCTTAAGCGTCACGAGAGTCGGTTAGGGTGAGGGTTACTGTCATCATATGACGACGTTAGTGTCTGTTACGATCAGGTAACCCTTTAATAGGGCCAAGTAACGACGCTTAACCTTACCCTCAAGATGACGTCTTATGACGACAGTAACCCTGATCGAGTCCCTGACCCTAACGACACTTAACCTTACCCTAACCGCCGTCATAACCAACGCTGCCATCTTCGTTCATATAGTTCACGTATAAGTGCACTAGCCGAAAGTTGCGGTCCCGATTCTAATAGTCTGCCTTTTTCTCACCAAAAGGCAACAGTGCTGGAATTGTGAGCGCCTCTGAGCAGTGGCGTAACGAGGAGTTTCAGCACCCAGGGGCAAGGATTGATGACACGCTACTTTTAATTTTCTTGTTGACTTTTAATCGTTCTTGTCATAGTATTGTGTATCACTGAAAGTTAATTTTGCGCCCCTCTGGTGCTGCGCCCGGGGCGGCTGCCCCCCCCTCTGTCACGCCACTGCCTCTGAGTAGTTTCCTTGAAGGGGCGCTATATAAATGTCTATATGCTATATGCTGGAGACTTTACACTGGCTCCCTACCCGGCAGCGCATTGAGTACAGGATTGCTGCCTGGGTACGATGATGTCAGCTGGGTCTAGCCCCAGTCTACCTGCGGGAACTTTGCTGCCCCTCGGGTATTCAAGGTCGCCGCCCCCTCCGCTCTGCAGAGAAGGGGGTGCTCCTAGTGCCATTTGCTAGAACTGCAACTATGCAGAATCAGGCCTTTTTCGTGGTGGGCCCAGTGGTCTGGAACGCGCTCCCCGAGGAGATACGCCTGCTCCCTGGGACTTTTACTGAAGCTTTCTAGATACTAAGCTCAAAACTGTACTTTTTGGCCGTGCTGGAGTCGGGAGCGCCTCTGAGTAGTCCTCTGGAAGGGGCGCTATATAAATTTATGAATGAATGAATGAATGAATGAATAAATGTTTGGTATCAATAAATGAATGAATAATGGGCGAATAAATGTGAACGCTAAAACCAACGACCTCATATAAATAAAACCATTGATTACCGATACATTACCAGTGAATTTTTAAGTCCTATAATTTATGCGCTTAATAGTTCGAATTTCTCTCTCACAGACTAAGAAATTATCGCTGGTTCTGGGCCAAACACGAATTAATACTATCAATATCCAAACCAGCGTCATAAAGCCATTCAAAACAAACAATACACGATCTCGTCCAGAAACACTTACTATCTGGACCATTTGCAGCGTATCGTTCTGTTGTGCGAGGCAGCCACAGATCAAAAGCAACGAAGAAAAAACATAAATTACGATAGATGACAACGCCATCTCAATAAGACAAATGCCGATGCAATCAAAGACAAGGAGAATAATAAAAATGGGAGTTGCATACAAAACAATTAGTTACACGGAACTGAAGTCATTTGACCACATCATTCGGTCATATGGCCACTGGCCATTTAATTACGCTATTTATTTACGGCACGTTCGTTATATAAATCGGGGAAATCGGAGCACACCGAGCGCAGTCTTTTGATGTAGGCTATACATCACAGCCCTGCCTACCAATCAATCAATCAATCAATCAATCAATCAATCAATCAATCGTTTATTATTTTGTAGCCAAACAACAATAAACAATAATATTACAAATCAGATTGCACTTTTAAGTATGGATTGTTGAATGCCACAAGGGAAGGCCCTGAAGGGATCAAAGATCCAGGTCCTTACTGCTACTCCAAGGAATCTATATAATAGGTCCTTGCTGCTACTCTACCATAATCTTCAATCAATCAATTTCGTTTATTCACAACACCAAGCTTTACAGGTCGCAACTTGTTACAGGTAACACTCTAATTGTGGTCTGTGGACTGAAGTATATATCTTGAAGCATAATTATAATCAGTGCGACCACTCTCTATTTTCTGAATTCCCAAGCTCTTGCCAGAAAAATCCCAAGATTAGCCAAAAGTGTAATAAAAAGTCCCAAGTTACCGAAAAGGAAAAAGATGTGATGAAATATGAAATGCCTTTTCACTTTTAACAATCACAATTATTAACAAACATGCCTAGTTACGAACTCGCAAAGAAAAAACCGGAGCATAACATTGAATAAACAATGTTTAGGGGCCTACAGGTCACAATATTAATAAATGTCTTTCAGACTGTACGAGTTTTTCTAATCTGATTCGCTGCCACTGTTGCAAAGTACGGTAAAAACTAGTCTGTAGACCTTAGAAAAATCCCAAGATTGCTAGGCAAAATCCCCAGATCCCAAGTCGGACCCCCAAATTCCCAAGATCTTGGGAAAAATCCCAAGCAGTGGTCGCACTGATTATAATTTAATTATGAAAACGGGATGGAAAATTTTTGTAATAAACCACTAAATTACAAATGGTATAGAAAAATGTAATCATTATAAATATTTTATGTAAATATGACGAGTATGAACAAATAAATGAAAAATTTCATTTCAGTTAAAATCTGATGTACGACCTGTTGGTCGCAGAGACGATAAGATTATATAACTTTTATATAAATTGTTCTTAATATTTAAACTACATGGATATCATATATCTACTGTACATAGTAATATTCAGTGTTTCAAATAGCCCAATTGTAGATTTTTTGCTTCACCACAACACTGAAAGTTTTGTGCTTAATTCTTTTTTGTTGTTGCAAAACATGAAATATTTTTTTAAATGTATATAGGAATATATATACAGAAAAAAAACATAATGGCGGTAAAAAGAGCCTTAAGGTGAACACGAAAATAGAAGAGCCCTTGAGGCCACAGAAGCGCTATAATAAGCCACGAGAAATGCCCTTTTGGCATTTATAGAAGTATTGTAAAGAAAATGTAATTGAAAGACTCTTTGTACCAATTAATTGCTTGTATGAACGCGACAACAACTCAAATCAACTGAAGATTTATCACACGTATATAACTACATGTATACCTTATTCAAAATAATCATTATCTAAGAAAACAATTTCAAAAGCTCATGAGAAGCTGCCAGTATTACCCAACAGCAAAGGAAAGAAGCACAAGTGAGAAGGAGAGATTCTGGGCCAACCATAGTAATATCATCTTCTCAAATTCTTTTAATTTGTAGCCTCCAATTTCATGCATTACAAAATGACACATGTTATTAACTAATAATTTTTATTGTCAAAATTTTACCACAATGAACTAAAATTAAAACCTGAAAGAAATTCATTTGAAAATAACACAGTATTAATTAACTTCCTCAAGACTGTTTTTAGCGCATTGGATAACATCTGGCGTAGAGAGCGAGAGGTACCGAGTTCGAGCCCCGTAGGGCGGATATGCTTTGTAGGCTGCTATTAGCGCCATTGTATTGCAGGCTGTCTGTTCTGTTAGTAGTTAAGATTTAAATTGCATAACATGTAAATGTACAGTGCAGTGTGTTTGTCAGGCGCTTAATAAAGAAAAGATTATTATTATTATTATTATTATTTTATTTTTTTTTACCCGAGGTAGTTCTAATCCCTCAGGCCGCTAAAAAATGTCCGGAGACAATAAGATGGACGTTTGGAACGGCATTCACTCGACAAGTTCTGGTTGGGCAAAAGTGCCACGGAAGGCCACGGCGTTATTATTATTATTATTATTATTATTATAAAAAGTACATTATACAATGAAACCACACAAAATTGCCAAATAAATTGTTTTCAAAGCACAAATTAGCAAATGAGTATTTTCTTGGAAAATACGTGTCTAACCTCCAGAAAATAAGGTTATAATAAAACACAATGCATGCATTACATGAGCAAAAAACTTTCAGAATTGAATACAATAAGGCATCATCTGTTTAGTACACCAATTAAAAGCCAAATCATTACAGATCACTTAAGAGGTTTCGTCATCTATTGCAGTCAGCCCATTGTACCCCACGTACCCTCTGTTTCGCCCCCGTTTTCGTAGCACTACATAGACCAGTATCGTTACAAGCAGGAAGGACATGAGTATGATGACCACACCCAGAAGAAGCATAGCATCTGCAAGCACAATAACAATACAAACTCAGTACAAGATGCTCAATTATAACAGGGCATACTGTTACTGAGATAATCACAGTTGTGGGATCTTGAGTACTTCCTAAATGCACCATTGGATGCCTTGCCAAAGATCATGGCACTGTATAATATTGCAAAAATAGAGTAAATAAATTGTAAAAAGCCAAAACAGGCAGTAAGGGTTATGCTCAAATAAGATGCGATGTATTCCGATGCTGGCTACCTCTGAAACAGTCACTGGGATGGGACTTCCAGCACCTCTTTAACACTTTAATTCACAACTGGATGTTTGTCAAGATTTAGTGGTGTAGATAAATAAGAAAACTAAATAATTAAAAATATATTAAATACATTCAGCATGTGTGACTGATGGTCTTGCGCCATAGCTACGGGTAACTATAACAAATGATTATAAGCAAATATTCAGCCTGGTTAGTACTTGAATGGATGACCATCCATGGAATGGCAGGCCATCTAGGCCAACTCTGACCTTCATCCTGTTGGGGTTGGCAAATGGGTAGTAATGTAGAAAATCCAATACTACATTATTAGGTGTCTTGTTGTTTCAGTTACTGTGGCTGTTTTCTGCTTCAGCCACATGAACTTTCAAATCCCTGGCACCATGGCACTTCTTTGGAGATTCTATCATCACTGTTATCGACGTCGTCGTCATAATCATCATCATCATCATCAATTCCTGATGCTAGGTGACACTGGGCACAAGTAAATGATCTTAGTTCCTGTAGTCATTTGTTAAACTTAGTACCAATCTTACATTTAGTTCAAGTCTTGTTACATCTTTCTTTTACCCAGCTTAGTTGTGGTCTGCATTTGCTCCTATTTCCTTCGTATTTTGCATATAGCACATTGTTAAGTTGTTAAGAGCTTTTACGTTTTACGCTTACATGTTTACTTTAACAAACTGCTTGAACATGCTTCTTACATAAGCAAGGCTACACTGTTAACTAATGCAAATTAAAAGAAATCATTGGCTTAGCTGCTTACTAGTAGTTGGCATTGACTTAGCTTGGCATTCTGAATGCCAATCACCCGGAAAGGTGTCTTTTGTAATGCGGACAAACTCGTCAAACGAACAACTCTCATTGCATCCTAGAAACAAACAACAAGCCAAAGTCAGACAACTAGAGATTCCATTTAACTGCAGGAATGGTGCTACACCAATTAAAAACCATTGATTGAATCAAGACAATTGGTATATGGCTTAGAAGAGTGTGTACGACTAGCACATCACATGTGGGAGGAAGATTTGGCAATGGTGCAGCTTTGGTTGTGAACAGGTCTTTCCGTGCTGAAATCAATGCCCCTAAATGTGTATGCTTACACACCAAGATAATAAGTGAACTAGAAGCCGAGATATTGAAAAATCTCAATATTGGTCGGCCATTTTGAAAACAGCCGCCATTTTGAATTCTAAGGGAAATTTCGAATGCCTCTCCTTCCTAAAATGTTCTCTTAGGTTCAAACTACAACTGTGAAAAGCGGCAATCCGTGTTCAAATAGTGCAGTATGCATTCGTGTACCGTCTGCACTATTAGTTAATCAACGGTGCACAATATATGGACCATTACCGTATACTGGGTTGCAAGATGATCTAGGTGTTGGTGCAGGACTGTCAACTGAGAGGGTGTAGGTCAAATCCCCACTAGGGCAGAAAGATATTTTGAAATGCACAACTGACCTCATAATACATTATATAAAAAGAGAACATTGACCATAAATAGTCGATTGGAAGATAAGGCGGTGATGAAGAGGCCTGTCCTCGCGTGCCAAGGCTACTAAAAAATTAGCCAATGCTTCACAGAATCATGTGGCTGCCTCAGGTTAATTTGAGGTACTGCTCTTTTTTTCTTCTGTTTACATTCCATCACATTTTAAAACAGAAGCATGAAAATATTCACCAGGTATTTGGAGAGAATAAGCATCACGAGTTGTGTCATTCCTGTACAGAAGACGTATCACATGTTTTCCATCTATTTTGTGAAGCTCCAAGAGAGCAGTTGATGCATATGGAGGAACAATCCCATTGTACAATTTCAATGCACTTAGAAATGCAACCACTGTGTCATCATGCTTTTAAAAACAAACACAATTTAACAGATAAACATACATAAAACACTCATGTTTATCATGGCTGAATAAGGGCTTCTTGCTTCTCTTTCCTCTAATTTGGTGATTTAACACCAGTCTTGTCACACAAAACTGGCAATTAACCGAAAGACCGTTATGCTTGGACTGAAATGTTGTCCAATTGTATTTCAAACCAAGGACCTAAATAAACCATTGAGAGTAATTTAAAATGTAATATATTGAGAGTGATTCATTAGCCAATACTTATCATTGATTCTTGTGTAATAAAAAAAGTAATATATTAAGTGTTCTCATACATACCAGGCAATGTACATAGAAACATAGCTACCAATGTAAAACAATGTACAGTTTGAGCCTATGCGCGAAGTCGCTTGCACCATTCACGCACCGCAGTCGCCTTTTGTTGCGTCGCTACCCAGCTAGCCTATAGTGCATTTCAGACTAACAGACTACATTACTAATTTGTTAATAATAAACTAATTATATGTACTGTGATTCATTAGCCAATAGTAACTTACTTCTGACGAATGAAACTCCTGATTGAGATTATCAAATGTGTATGCATAGTATATATTCGTTTATTAGTGCAGACTGAAAACTGTAGCAAGTTACAAAAATACATGCAACCCACAAACACAGGAACAATGGACCGACAGAGGTTAGATTTCAAATGTTGGCCAAGATGGATGAAGGTTCTACACTCAACAACTTCAAAACTTACTCCCGAGTAGATGTGACTCTTGAACGTAGATTTATTTGACATCTGTGATTTCATGTTCTCAATCATTTCTTTGAGCAATGGACCTAAACAGATACGATGAAAGGGATGTACACCTAGCCATATAGTCCATTGTAGAGAGCATTCTTGCATTAAAACTTCAGAGCATCATCAATACAGACATTTTCAGCACATACAGTAGAAATCTAAGTCAATAAATTCTCTATAAGGAAACAAATTAGAACCATACTAGAAAATATGTCACAATATTACACATGTTAAAGTGACAGTGTGCAGAAATTTAAACTCTAATGCAGTGTTTCCCAAAAGTGCTGTGAATCTGCTGCAGGGATTTTGGGCTGGAAATTTCTGTAGCTTTTTCTGTAAAACACGTGAAAAACTGTTCATTATCACTACTGACATGGGCCTATGACTATTTTCTAAAACTTCAGTCTAGAGATAGTCACAACAACACTGCAAATTGAATACAAGGAATGTTGTTCATCATTAAAATAAAGAAATGGCAGGAACTAAATGAAATAATGGTCAAGTGTCATTGACTGAAAGACTTTTAGTAAGGTGCCTTGATCTGAAAGATTGTGAACTACTGCTCTAATGACTAGTTACCTAAATGAAAACTCAAGAACCTGTTATAAAGTAACAATTTACACCTTCAAATGCAGAAATTTCTAAAAAAATAGGCCTAAACATTAAACGACACTTACCAACAATGTTGTGAACTTTGTGCTCAAAAAACTATTGACCTTCTTAGAGCAATATGAAAACATTGGACAGATTTGACAGTTGAAATTGAGCTGAGCATTACTAATAAATGACATTTCTTAATAAAGCAAAATATTACCTCCTCTGAATCGATACTCTCCAGGGCGGTTGTACTTAACGTCAAACTGCAAAGTGTTGAGTTCCTTCAACTTATCAAAAATTGTCTGGTTCTTCCAAGTCATGTTCGCCCAAGATGGCTCTAGAAGTCCATGAGTTCTCTAAAAACCCAAATAAATTGAAAACATATTACCAATCGTCACTGCTGTGCTACCAACTTCATTTCCAGGCATCATCTGTGTCTGTAACTGTTTAAAAATCACGAATTTTCCAGGGCTAGGGCAATTGTCCAGCTGTGTTGGAATTCATATCAGTATCGTCTTACAAGCAATTTGTGCCATAACGAAGTGATTTTCTACAGCTAAACTATCTGGAATCAATGTCCATGATGGCGTTTTATCAGAATTGATTTCATAATAGAGTTATGACATTCAGGTGCATAGCATCAGGCAGAATCTTCCACATGGATTTAATGTTCTACAAGAAATGATTTACTCCTTCAGGGATAGCCAGTTAGAGATGGTGGTTAAAGGCTCTGAAAAACATCGCTTAGGCATCCATTCTATTAATTTTCATGTTCTGCAGAGCTCAATCAATGCTGCTTTATTTGCAGTCAATCTTCATCGAGTGTCAGCTAGGTTAGTGATCGCTATGCTCTGTGGTCTGTGGGAATTAGACATGTCAACACATCCAACTGTAAGTTTGAAATCACAGATTTACATAGTGACTTTTGAAATAGACCAATGGAGCACCCCTCCTCTGACAAGAGAATACTATAATCAAATAAAATGGTTTTAATTGTTTACAGAATAGAGGCAAAGAAAGACCAAGGAGCCCATGTTTTAGGCTACAATGAACTTTTATTCCAGAAAGTTGGAGTGACAACAGAGCACATAATATATCATAACCATCTCATAATCACAGCTGAATAAACACTGTTTGCATCTCAGCTCAACCTACATTTTCTACTTAGTCTACCAAAACTTGCACGTCTTTAAATCATACTGCTGGCAAGTGCTTAAAAGGTACTATATAAACGATGTGATGAACACATAAACGAAGGAACAAGTAGCACAGCGGTTGACAAAACATTAACTCACCGCACAGAAGATGGGATCATACACATCCCATGTTTTAACTATACTTTCATTATTATTGCCTGTTAAGTTTGACACCAATTGATAAAACTCCTGCAGACAAAAACCAAAGGCAAAATTAAGCAATTATTATATCCATTAACAGTACCCTAGAGGCCTAGACAATATTTTCTAGCCTTAGGAACAACACATACCTCAGATAAAAACCATTGGTATAAAATGTAATAATCACCATAGAACATAACTAAAAATATCACATCATGCACACACATTATACACAAATATTTTCAGGTACGTTAACTTACCTAAAACTCTTAAATTTACCCATATATTCATAATCTGACCAATTAAATATAGAATAAAGACTTATTTATCAACAGTTGTACATCCCACATAAAAATTCATATCCTTACCTATGAAATCAAATAAGCATTTACTCAGACTGCCTCACGCACTGATACCTCCGATCAACAACTCTTAAATAAGTGCAGACCTCTGGTGTTAAGGACTTTTCACTACACATGAAAGCACGCAAAAGTTCATTTGCACATATTATTATTATCACAGCAGCTTTATATAGTGCCCTTCAAGACAGTCTACTCTGGAGCGCTCCCAGCCCAACCCCGGTCAAACAAGACAGTCTTAAGGCCAGAGAAGAACAGAGCAGAGTAACCTATTGGAGTCAAATGCAGTGCCACCAGAAGCCCATTCCAGGTCTCCGGGCCAACCACAGAGAAGGTGCAGCACTGTCGAATAGCAGCAGTCCATGCACGGAGACAAGTAACTCCACTTGCACAGCCACATATGTAGCGAATTCAATGACATTATCTTATGCTGTGCAAATTTCCTATTAATAAGAAATATATGTTTTAATTGGTAAGATACCAATTGTCTGAACGAGTCCAGCCTAAATTTCTAATTATATAGAAAATGTACCAGGTTTCAGATCCAAAACATAATAGCGAATGAAAATTTAAGGGTCACCATGCCACAATTTTACAATTCATTCCTAAATAGTTAATTGTATGTATGTATGTATGATTGCATGTACACACGTATGAATCAAGACACTTTTACAATAGCACCTTTAACCTTACTCACAAAAGCGCTGCTTGAGACAGCCTTACTGAAGTTAATCATTAAGAAAAAATGGCTAATTAATAGGCAAACAACAATCAAATAACTAAAATAAAATTTCTTAGCTAAAGGAATAGCAGACTACTAAAAGGCCATCATCAAGCTATACAAGGAGTAGGATTAAAATAGACAGACAAACCTATACAGACTATTCCAAGCCATACCTTGTTTTCTTCTTCTTCCTTCTTAATATCATCACTGTTGAGCGCTGCATGATAGTATTCATCACACTTAGGACAGCTGACATCCATTTTAAGCAACTAACAATAAACAGAGAGACAAAGCAATCAGACAAGGTAGTAACAAATTCACAGCCTTCCTTTACATACCCTTACTCTGAGTCATAGTTTACTTACCAATTAACTTTGGTATGGCAGTAAGACAAGGTAAGGTTAGGTAAGGCACCAGGTAAGTTTCAAGTTTTGTAAATGCATTATAATAACAAGCTACAGTCAACAACAGCTTATAGAGGAATTTGAAGATGATAATTATAACATACTTTAACAGGTCATGCAAACAAGGTCATATAAAAGAAAAACCAGACCAGGAAACGCTAACCACTGTAAGCAATCAAACGAAAATTGATCTATCATGACTGACTTCAAAGACTTTAAAGCTCTTTTCTTCTTTTAGGTCTGGAAAATGATTTGAATAAGAAAGAGTTCCTTGGCATCACAAGAACAATTAAAGTCTCCCAGTGTTGGCAAGTGAAGACTTCTCTGACCCATTTAAATATTAGCCTTTGGCATATTGGTTTGATTAGGCAATTCTCAGATAGGTCATTCCTGAGTATAGGTAGGATAAAATCAATCAAACAATTACACAGCAAACCATTATGGGTGCTTCACAGTAGCATTCACGACCAGCACTACACCCTCATCATTCACTCATACAACCTGATGTGTTCTGATTACTGCAATTCCATCTCTGCAGACCAGCCAAAGTTTCTGCTGTTCTTGCTTCACGCTCATCCTCAACTGCACTGCCAGAATCGAGGCCAACAGGTCCAAATACGTGTAAAAAATGCAAGAAGCCCTACAATGGCCTCCTGTTGCAGACAGTCTAGTTTGTCTTGCAGGGATGTATTTACCTTGTCTGTGTCATCCTGGTACACATCAGGGAGCTCTCCACTCCAGTCTTAAGTCAGCCAGGTTACATCAGCTTGAGCCAATTGCACCTTTTCATGTGTTGGAACATTCCTCCATAGAATTTATATACCATATTGTTTACTCTGCTCAATATACATTCATTCTCTGCCTATCTTAAACTGCACCTCATTGGGTCAGTCACATGCCAAGTGTGTAGCACCTTTTTGAGAGGTAATTAAAGAGTGGAATTTCAAGCATATTGACAAATACAAACGTGTACACCAAAATGTAGTCAGTGACAACCATGTTCGAAAGAATGCATTCGGTCAAAAGATAGCCTAGATGTTTCGAAACAACTTTTGGTCCAGGAAGAGAACTAAACTCCAATCTTTGGATAAGTGGAAGGATAACCATCTGAAGATTCACTGGTAGATCATTAACTGAAAACCTCATTTAAGAGGAAATTTACTCACGTAATCGGTATCCTGTGGAACAGTGTGAACTGGAATTGGTTGCCACAGCAAGTCCTTGTTCCAGACCTGGTCACCAGATGGTGGATAAAGTCCAGCCAGGTTCGAATATGCGCTCATCAACGTTCGGTCAAAATCTGTACTCCGTATTTTAACCTGTGTATAGACAACTATTAGTACTGTGATGCAAATTAAGTGAAAACGTACAAAATTCCACTACAAAACAAATTCCTCAATGCTCTAGCTAGACTGTGAGAATCTGACTTGAGTCAGTGGTTACACTTAAAGTAATATTTCCAAACTGGCTGTTGACAACTGATTGCTAAGTCCTGAAAATTGCCTTTGCATGGAAATCAGTCATCTACAAAAGTTGAATGTGACTTTATAAGAAGACAAAATTGTATAAAGTTGACTAGTGAAGCAACAGCTACAAATCCTTCATATGAAGGAGTTTACTTGAAACTCAATATACCACATGATTAGCTATAATGCATTAAATGAACTGGTTTTCTGTATAAAAGTTTCCTAGGTTCGGATTTCAGCTTCCTGTAACCGTTTGTCAACATCAAATCCAGATGATGCTGGATTGGATGATGACAAACGGCTACAGGAAGCTAGATGATGCTGGATTGGATGATGACAAACGGCTACAGGAAGCTGAAAGAAGAGGCCCAACAATGAGAGGAGTGGCGACGTCGGACATTTGAACCTGCCTATGGGGCAGAGAACCACAAGAAGAAGAAGAAGGTTCGGATTACTAAGCTAATTATTTATAATCTAAACTTCTACAACACCCTTATAACACTTGTCATGGCATCTGTTGATAATCACTAGCAAAGGTTGTTGTTTGGATTACATAACAGACTTCCTCTGTAGGATGTTTCTGTCTTTGCAGATCACCATTGTAGTTTTAATGAAGATGCCCTGGATATTATTCCCTTTTTATTATTATTACCAAACAGATTTCATTTTCATCATTGTGTACGTTAATTTTACCTGTCAGAGTCCATCGAGTGGACGCTTGATTTTGGTACTTTTCTGTTATTAATATTTATAACATGCACAAAGAAACGACTCATAGGTGCATGCAGCAAGTTGTTAATGTTGCATCATGCTGATTTACTTGACAGTGACCACTGCCTGAGTGTAATAAAATAATTAGTGTGGCCAGTTAAAATCCTCACAATAGAAGAGCATTTCCTTAAACTGGTCTAAAGTAACAGCCACGGCTGGGAAAAGCTAGCAATTTCATTTTTCCTACCCAAAGGTTATGAGGGAGTGTGGCTTATCCTTCACTGCCTGATTTCTCACTGATAAATAACGGTCAGTGTATTCCAAAGCTGGCTAGGGGCGCAAGCTAAGCCACAAGCTTGAAACAAATCGCTACACTGATGGGTATGCCATCCACAACCTTACAATTGACAGCTCAGCACACCAACCACCTGACTATTGAGCAGAGGATATTAGGCAATACCAATTCCATTGATGAGAATCATCATATAATCCAGAGGCTCAGATATCCATTCTAAAAGTCAGAGTCCATCGAGTGGACTCTTCATTTTTGTTCCTTTAACTTTAACTGCTGACAACTTCTGAGGGGCCTCAACTTTTCATCCTGTACATATAGGCATCTTCCAAAATTAAACATAAAAATCAACCGATAATTTGATTAGGAAAACTGACCTCGTACCGACTGTAGGATGAATTGAGAAGTCTATACGGTTCGCCTTCAATGTAGCGTTTTCTTAAGTATTTGCCGAGTTCAAATTGCTGAAGCATGCCTACCTGTAATCAAGGATGCATGGTCAGTGTTAGAACAAACAACATTCCACAGAAACACAGGAATTAAGTACAGAAAAATGACAGGTGTTTATGTACTGAGAGGTCTTTCTCCTGGGTTTGATTCTTGGTGCATTACATGAAGTTAACAATATTTCATCAAAAGACACTATCCACATATATACCGACATGTGCAGGTTAAGCAGTCTATGAAGAAAGTTTACCCCTATTATTGGAATGTTTTGTTAAGTTCACTGTCTTGCAGCTAGAAAATAAAAAACCTCACAACATGAGAAAATTGCTGAATTTATAGGGTTTTAATAAACAAGAGATTACCTCGACCTAGAAACATCAAAAAAGACAAGAATGAACCCAAAAATCATTGGATGACCTTACCTGAGTGAGCTGATGGAATCCCTGGGGCCAAGCAGATTCCGGAAGAGGGTTGGTAGGAAAATTCTTAGTAGGACTACGATCACCATGCCTGTAGACCTAATGGTAAACAAAACAATAACATAAGGCAATCCAAACATGTTTCAAAGAAACAGTTTGAAGGTGCTATTCAATTGCATTTGAAATGTTATTACCTCAAGTGAATAGCTAAATGCTTAAGCAAACTTTCTTATTAGTGTTGCCTGGATCAAGTAATGCCCGTTTCTCGGTAGGCCCCAAAAATATGTTTCTAGAAGAAGAAAAGTCAATAGTTCGAATTTCTCTCGCTCAGACTATCAAATTATAGCTGAGTCTGAGTTAACCAAGAATCAATTCTATTAATCTCGAAACCTGCGACATAAAGCCATTCAAAACAAACAAAACACGATCTCCCTTGACTTCTCCAAAGCATTTGACTCTGTTAAGCACTCTGCCCTATTTGACAAAATCTCCACTCTTGATATCCCAGACCAAATCTATAACTGGCTAGTTGAATATCATCTTGAACGCTCACACCTCACTATATTCAAAGGTCACTCTTCATCTCTGCTCAAAATCAATGCTAGTATAGTTCAAGGCTCTGTCTTAGGACCTACCAATTTCTCCATTACTGGTTCAGACCTGCACCCTGCTCAGCCCCTTAATCTTATGCTCAAATTTGCAGACGACACTTACCTCCTTACTGGATCTTCTTAAGCTCATACTATTCCATCTGAACTGCATTTAATCTCTACCTGGGCTTCTGCCAATAACCTTACCTTAAATAGCTCTAAATCTAAAGAAATGATCATTTTCCGCCCTCGACACCAATTTGACACTCCTCCTCCATTGCCTAGTATTACCCGAGTTAAAACTTTGAAAATACTGGGTGTCATCCTTCAAGATAATCTCAAACTCACAGCCCATAAGCCCATATAGACCACCTCACAGCAACTTGCTCCTCCTCTTTTTATGCTATCAGAAAACTCAAAACCCATGGCCTTTCTTCCTCGTCCATCCATAATGTAACCAAAGCCACTACCGTTGCTAAACTTCTATATGCCTCCCCATCCTGGTGGGGTCTCACGCTGGCTTCCGATAAAGAACACCTGGAAAAACTCGTAAAAAGACCCAAACGCCTAGGTTACCTTAGAGCAATCCTTTCCAACAGTCTCTGAACTTGCCAATATAGCCGATGCGAAACTCCTTTTCTCCATATTACACAACCCCAAACATGTACTTCACCAACTCCTACCTCCACTCTGACCCCTCTCCTCTCACCAATTAAGACCCAGAGCACACAACCATACTCTCCCATCCAAGGACAACTCTCAATTTATTCCCAGATCATTATATAAAAATATTTACTAGTTTATTCTAAAATCTTCTAATGAACTTTAATTATTCATTATCACTCATGTTAGCATTTCTGCGTTTTTGTCAGATTGTTTTTCTCAATTAAACGAATATATATATATATAACATATATATATTAGACAAAAAATAATATAGATATATATAATAAACGAATATAGCCTAGGGCCTATAATCTCGTCCAGAAACACTTACTAACTGAACCATCAGCAGCGTATCGTTCTGTTGTGCGAGGCATTCACAGAACAAAAGTAACGAAGACAAAAAGTAAATTACGATGGATGACAACGCCATCTCTGTAAAACAAAAGCCGAAGCAATGAAATACAAAGCGAACAACAAACGGGTTAGGTGTTGTGTACAAAATAGTTACATGGAACTGGGGTCATTTGACGCAAACGACCTCTTAGGCCTATAGGCCTAAGCTGCTAAGCGGGCCTAAGATTTGACTAATTCGCCATGATCCTATTCAGAGCCTTGATCCTATTTATTTACGGCACGTTCATTATATGGATCGGGGAAATCGGAGCACCTCGAGCGCAATCCTTTGATGAACCACATCCCGAGATTAGTGCTACTCAAACTGTGTTTAGTGAGGTGGCTTAGGCCGCTTAGTGGAAGTTAGCGCTCTATTTAATCGAAGGTGAATCTGCGTCTCGAAAGATACAACAGATCTGTTCGCAGTAATCCTTGACCCGTGAGGGATAGGTGAAATTCTGTTGCTCGTATTCTTTGGATGAACCATTTCTCTTCTGTGTTGGTTCAGCAGTATATGTGCGATTCTTGCTCCACAACTCGATGCGACGAACGAGGTTCCGACAATGAACAAATCAGCGATGTTGCCTTCGGTAGCGTACGTAGGACCTACACGGTTAACCTGGCTATGCCCCTCGGGTGCGGTTTTGTTACGATTAAAATTATTCCTTACTCGGTTATCCATCCAACCCGCAATTTCAATACTTCAAACCATCACTTAGCAGCAGCGTTTTCCGTTCCCTCGTTAGTCTATCTCTATCTACCGCGTTATCCGTTCCCTCGTTCCCTATTTCTAGGTCTACGCTACGTGAATTAATCGAATCTACATCTATTCCATCTACAAACAAATTCCCTCTCTCTTGTCCAGGGGCGGCGCTGGGTTTTTAGTTCTGGGGGGGTCCACGAAAATGAAATTAACTTGAAAGCTGCGTGGCAGGCGCCCGAGTGCGAGGCACTGCGAGCGCCGAAGGCGCGAAGCTGCCCACGATTAGGGGTCTGGGGAGCGTCGTAAGCTCCCCAGCGGGGTTGTCTTCGGGCGCGGAGCCCCAGCCGCCAACGCTTTTTGGAGTATAATGTTGCCATATGGAGCTCATTTTAGCCACTCTGAACTAAACATTTATAGCTTAAAAATGAACTTGATTTGTTAGTTGTTACGTTGACTTGGTCAAAAAATTTGCAAACATGTAATTACTATTTTATCTTAATTAATTTGATTTTGTAAACATCCAGTTAAAACATTGAAACAGAAGAAAACATCAAACATCAATAATTATGTGTCGTGACAAGTTTAAAAGATATTTAACTATTGCTTATAAGTTTTTGTCTCTCTTATAGTGGCAAGCCTCTTGGGCTTAAGGCAAATTTAGCAACTAGGCCTATCGCGCGGGGATCAAGAGCGTCAAGAATGTTTTTTTCAGACGAAATAAGTACAAAAGGTTCAATATCATCAACCAGTTCAGTAAGCGGATTTCTATTTATTAATGATGCCATAAAAATTATTATTGTTATTATTTTCACTAAGAGTCAACACTGTACACACGGACCAATGACGTACCAATCATAAGCACGCAGTGCAGAGAGGTTTAGTAAGTAAGTTAAATATAATTTAAAGAATTTGAGTAGACCTAATAAATAGTGATGATCATAATATTAATTTAATATATTGGAAAGAGTTACAAAGTCATGACATTAGTTGCAAGGCTGTCAGCGAAACCAGATACCCCCCCAAAACCAAAAAAAAATCTATTCGGATTTACACGAATTGGAGAAATGGTCTGAACGACGGCTGGGGGGGTCCGGACCCCTGGACCCCCCCGGCCAGCGCCGCCCCTGCTCTTGTCGTTACTCGTTAGGCTATGTCTCCAGCCGTTTCGCTAGGAACTCTAACCCCACACCTTCTGGTACCACTTGTCATGTGTTCTACATCCGCTCGAAAGGTGTCGCCACCACCGTCTGCAATGCCAGAGGCTTCGCAGACCGCAGTTCGCATGCTGTCGCGGAGCGCGGCAAAGCCTCCGATAACTAGAATAAGTAAAGTAAACTTTAACTATAGGCCTAAACAAAATAGTTACATGGAACTGGGGTCATTTGACGCAAACGACCTCTTAGGCCTATAGGCCTAAGCTGCTAAGCGGGCCTAAGATTTGACTAATTCGCCATGATCCTATTCAGAGCCTTGATCCTATTTATTTACGGCACGTTCATTATATGGATCGGGGAAATCGGAGCACCTCGAGCGCAATCCTTTGATGAACCGCATCCCGATATTAGTGCTACTCAAACTGTGTTTAGTGAGGTGGCTTAGGCCGCTTAGCGCTTTATTTAATCGAAGGTGAATCTGCGTCTCGAAAGATACAACAGAGTGTTCGCAGCAATCCCTGACCCGTGAGGAATAGGTGCAATTCTGTTGCTCGTATTCTTTGGATGAACCATTTCTCTTCTGTGTTGGTTCAGCAGTAGGCCTATGTGCGATTCTTGCTCCACAACTCGATGCGACGAACGAGGCTCCGACAATGAACAAACCAGCGACGTTGCCTTTGGTAGCGAAGGACCTACACGGTTAACCTGGCTATGCCCCTCGGGTGGGGTTTTGTTACGATTAAAATTATTGCTTACTCGGTTATCCATCCATCCCGTAGGCCCTAGGCTAATTTAAATAGGGCCTACTCCAAAGCTTCACTTAGCAGCAGCGTTTTCCGTTCCCTCGTTAGTCTATCTCTATCAACCGCGTTATCTATTTCTAGGTCTACGCTACGTGAAATAATCGAATCTACATCTATTCCATCTACAACCAAATTCCCTCTCTCTTGTCGTTAGGTTATTATCTCCAGCCGTTTCGCTAGGAACTCTAACCCCACACCTTTTGATACCACTTGTCACGTGTTCTACATCTGCTCGAAAGGTGTCGCCACCACCGTCTGCAATGCCAGAGGCTTCGCAGTTCGCATGCTGTCGCGGAGCGCGGCAAAGCCTCCGATAACTATAATTGACTAGAATAAGTAAAGTAAACTTTAACAGTTGAGACAATCTTCTGTTCGGTTTCTGTTTTGATCTGTTCGGTCTTCAGGTCCTCGTACAAAGATCTGAAAAGGAGAAAGGCCGAGATGGCAGGCCGAGGAAAACTGGCAGGAGTGGCTAGAGAATGGGGGAAGAATGGACGACTCTTAATAGCCGCAGTGGCACTCACTCAAGACTTGCTCTGCTCTGCTTCGTAAGCTTACATCTTCGATTGGGTAAACAGTAAACTAAACGTTCCAAACATATAGGATTTATGAATTTATCGTGTAATGTCATGTGCATAGTAGCCTAAGCTTGCAATGCCAGACAAGACCTAATTTAGTATTGTATATTGTATTGTATTGTATTTGAACACTTGTTATAGCGCCCCAACCAGATTTCCCATTCAGAGGCGCTCCCGACTACTGCGCGAACGCTGAATCGGAGTTTCACGCCGAAGCGCATGAGCAATTGCGAGTGAAGGACTTGCCCAGGGTCCCTACGCGGCGACTTTGAGGTGGATTCGAACCCGCAACCCTCCAGCTGCAAGGCACCGAACATACCCCTAAACCACCGCGCCCCAGTTGTATTGTGATGTGTTGTATTGTGTGTTGTATTGTACTCCACGTTTATAATGCGACCGAGCCACCCGCAGTAAAGATCCGAGAAATTAATCTCTGATAAACCGACCCGACCGGGAAGCGAACCCGGGGTACCGGCGTGACGAGCAGGCTACCAACCCACTCGGCCACTCAGGATCCTTAGTCTACCACAGCAGGGCCGGATTAACCACGGTGCTGATTGTGCTGCAGCACAGGGCCCCCAAATTGTAAAAGTAAAAAAAATAAAGAATAAAGGATATCGCGAGGTGGGCTGCCCTAAACAATCTGCGGCTAAACTCTAGCAAGTCTCGATCGAGAGATGTTGATCACCCGTCGGAGCGCTAAGGAGTTGCTTCCACCACCTCTGATCGGCATGGAGCGAGTCACCTCAATGGTAATTCTCGGAGTCACCATCCGCAGCGATCTGAAAGCAACCAACCACGTTTGTGACATTCTCAGTGCGTGTTCAGGCTCGCTTCACGCGTTGAGGGTCTTGAGGACGCATGGCCTGTCCCAAACTGGTCTACACGAGGTGGCCAGGGCCACCACTGTGGCCCGTCTCCTCTATGCCGCACCTGCCTGGTGGGGCTACGCCAGCGCTGAGGACCGTTCCAGACTTGAGCGTCTGGTGCAGAGGATGCAGAGGATGGGTTTCCTCCCACCGCGATCGCCGGGCGTGGAGGAGATGGTGGGTGCAGCTGAAGAGCGACTGCTCCAGGCAGTTATTAGGAATGACTGCCATGTCTTGCGAGGGCTATTCCCACCAATCGTACAACGACGATACAACCTCCGCCCAAGACGTCATAACTTTGAACTGCCTGCTAAGGACGTGAAGAACTTTATCCCTCGAGTACTTTACAAACGCTTGCCCTAAGTCTCACCTGACTGCACTCCTGTCTGGTTTTTGTTTTTGTTTTTGATTTCATTATTTAACATATTTCTATTGTAACTGGTTGCGGTCTGTCAACCTGTCTGAAAATAAAACGAATATCTATTAAGGAAAGAAACAGTGCAAATTGCAATGCATTATGCATAGCAATCATAGCTATGACTAAATATATAACCAAATAATGTCATAGTATATGATGACGTAACTTTGATGTATCCCACTCAAAGGGATACATCGATCCTCTCTTAAACAGTTACAGTCACTGATGTCACACACGCGGCTTCCGGTCAGGGCAGCGAGACGTTGTTTGGCCTGAGTTGCCCCAGTGAATCCTGGGATTTGCCCCGATGAATCCTGGGATTTGCCCCAAAGAAGCCTGAGATTGCCTTGACTGAGAGATAATCCGAACTTTCAGAGCTCATTAGCTATCCAGTAACTATTAATAGAGATTACTGGTTACAGTTTCTTTACCTGCGACCATGCGGGACTTTGAACTTTTAAGTCATTTTTATTTCAGACAATAATAAAGCATAGACTGTGAGCCGCTAGCGTCAATCAAGGTTATTATTCAACTTAATTCAAGCATAGAACTGAGCTCAGTGGATAAGAGGAAGTATTCCGAAGTACAATAGTGGAGCAGCGAAGAGAAAAAGAAGGAGCGCAGTGGAAGACGCTGGAGCCTCCTTACAGAAGTTGACCACGTTTTTCTCACCGGAAACGACGACGACGACAGTGACGCCAATTTCGCCAACCACAGCGGAAGAATGTTCAGAATCTCAGACTGAGGGTGTCGCACGGCCCGCACTCGCTCTACTCGCTCCAATAACAATAGAGTCCGAAGTACTCGGAAACATTCTCATCAATGCAGCAACTACGTGTGTTAATGAAGACGTTACTAACGTTAGTAGCGACCCGAGTAATTGGGTTGTGACTGATGAACTGTGCGAGGAAATTATACGGCGACCAGCGATTGTCCAAAACTTGGGTGATTTTTCGAAATCAGAGGCCCGGTTATTGTATGTCTGCCTTGCTTCTTAAAATTGTAAGGGGCCCCGTCATTCGATCAGCACAGGACCCCAAAACTGTAGATCCGGGCCTGTACCACAGGTAATGAACCCAGTGGCGTCGCCAGAGCTTGAAGGTTGGGGGGGGCAAGGCATAGGAGGACAGAGAAATGAGCGTCCGACGGACGCTCGCTGAGGCGCGGAGCGCCGAACAGGGGGAGGGGAGGGTTTGGGCCCGGTGCCCCTCCCCACTTAAAACTTTTTGAATTTCCATACTGTACATGGTGGCATTTTAAGCTGTCATAGGAACAAAATTGTTCTATTATTTCAGCGCTGATAGGAGCCAACTGTGACTCGTAGCTAAATGTTAAATGTTCGCGTTTTCATATAGTGACCGTATACGGCTTCGACCCTGCTCATTTTTCAATGAATTGATTGGCTTGCATCCTTCATCACTGCTCTCCCCGTTCGAATGGACGCCACATCATTTAAGGTTCCCGTGCAAGGACCGTGCTACCCGAGGTTTAAGATGTAGCCTAGTTTGAACCGTATTTGAGTTTGACTACAGATAACATTAGCAAACCCGACATTTATTGAAATTAATATAATAAAATACAGCCCGTAAAAACAAAGTTTTTACTATATCCATCTAGTATCCTATAGTCCGTCATATTAAGCAGTTACCTCTACAAATATATAGTCCGCGTTAATTTTACGACTGCGGCCAATCACAACCCTGGCCAATCACAACGGTGCGTTTCGGAAAAGGGGATTCCCCGATTCGAAAAGTTTAGTCCCCGATTCTATAAGCTAGCCTTTTTTGGGGAGCTGATATTTTGATAGAATGAAGTGTGTGCGAGGGCGAGTCTACCTGCCAAGTTTCACGACGATTGAATGATTGTAAGTGATCGAACTAGTCGTCGCAAGATTTGACAATTTAGCCTGTGGCTCAAGCAAGCAAGCAAGCAAGTAATCAAGCAATCAAGTAATCAAGCAATCAAGCAAGATTCCCGCAAGTTAATCTAGATGGATAAAAACTAGAAAACACATTCAATATCCAAGAACGCCACAAGCCTTAGGGTAAACAGATTGCTGACCAGACACAATTAACAGACATAGTTTACAAATGGTATAGGGCCTACAAACTAAGCAAGCAGGATTCAACTACCGAATCGGGAAGTCAAGCAGTGCTGATGCAGTTTTACTGGTGACCAATCGACAATAGAAACAGAACGCCAACTGCTTTAAACGACTGTACTCGGGGTTAAAGTGGGTGGGAATGCATGGGAACAGCCTCCCACTGCTCTCGAGAATTGGCGGGTCAAGAAGTATTAATTCATAGATATTTTTATTCCCTTGGGGGCCGTCCATAAATGACGTAACGCACCTGGGGGGAGGGGTCGGAAATTTGTGACGATGTGTGACATGGGGGTGGGGGTCTGAGTAGTGTGACGTCACACCAGGTCTATGTTATTAAATTTAACAATTAACAACAATTTAATTTTAATAATAACAACACTAATTTTGAGGATTAAATTTTCATTATTTTTTAAATTATTTTAATGTATACGGGCACCATTATTAATAAATTTCTAATTATTTCAATATTTGGTCACCTTTAGATTTTAAAATATTCATGCTTTCGCTATTTGTTCCATAAAGGAGCATTTTGCTTCGCCATGGAAATTGGTTTTAGGGGGGGCAGAGCTTTGTGACGTCATTTTCAGAGGGGGTCTTACTTTTTGTGACGAAGTGTGACGAGGGGGTTAAAATCGGCCAAAATAGCGTGACGTCATTTATGGACGGCCCCTTGTCTTAAAACTAAGATAGTTTGAATCAGTTTGCTCTCTGTATAGGCCTATATGTATCTATTTCACAACAAGTATTATCCCCACACACGTCACATACATACATATATATATATATATATATATGTATATATATTATATATATATATATATATACACACACACACACAAACACACTGATGCTTGCTTTTGCGTGCACCCGTTGAGCGAGAATTGGCGGGCGAAGATGTCGCTCAAAGAGGCAGGCATACTAATAATTTCCACATGTTGTCTTGGACAGCCTGTTGGAATGCGGCTGTGTGACTGGTGTAAATAGGTCACCCCATCATGACTCATCACTGCGTATAGGAGAGATAAACAACATTGGACTTTTCCCTATTCTTCTGTATATTTTGTGTAAAGCACAATCCGTCACCTGTTGATTAGTGATTAGTCTTTGAAAAGAAAACAAACTTTGGAAGAGGAGAAGAGGACCTTCAATGCAAAATGTCAAACCACACACCACATAGGGTACCCCCCCTAAAAAAAAACTCACCGGATTTGCACGAATCCCAGGACCCAGCCTGACAAGGGTGGGGGGCAGCTGCCCCCTTGCCCCCCGTGGCGACGCTAATGAATGAACCTGATCTAGTCTTACCTGGCAAGTGAGACTTTCTAGACCCCATTTATCCACTGTGACACTTAAGTAGCTCTCATGCCTGGCTATATAACTTGCGATGAATCCCTATAACTATTACTCGTACTGGGTACAACAGAGTGAGAATCGAAGGTCGATTCGATTCTGGTTTATAGATAGGTCTAAGTGAAGTCACAGCAGTCACTGATGGCATCGATCATCTTTTAATCTTCATCTCATTTAACCCCTATCTATGATGATGATGACAGTAGCACTGCAGCTGTCACTATCTACACCATCAGCTGAGCAGGCATGAGCAAATGCAAGGAAAGAAGCAAGAGACTGACTAAATAATGACATATTTTAGTAATTTTATTCCATATTGATGCTTTATGACATTAGGGTACATGGTAACTGAAGAACATTTTCTTAAGCTATTTCACTTGTTAAGGTGCTACAGCCTACATGAATGGGAAACCATGCTGGGTAAGAATGTTTTGGCTGTTGAAGCAACACTGGCTATTCGGAAGTTAACTCTCGGTACAAATTTTACTCTCTTAGTGGTCTATGCTTACTCTCTTACTGGTCTATTCTTGCGAAGGTTTCTCTCGGTTCCGTACAAAATTGTAAGTGTATTAATTTTTTGGAAGCACTAAGGAGGCCCTAGGACATTTTTATCTACAATCAAAACCATTTATAGGACAACATAATAAAATTATACATATTATTATAATTTATTAGAAAAAGAAGTAGAACCCGTTTAAACATATCTTGCATCACATGCACAGCTTAATGACCATAGTTTAACACTTTAACTGCTAAATATTGGACATTTTCATAAGGCATGCTGTATCATACGATTACAGGGACCACATATATGCTTTTAATTGTGACTTACACTGTAGACAGCTTAATTGATTCCTGTTTCAGACTAACCATAAACGAACAAGCCGACAACCAATTTTATGAAACATCATATTCTTATGAAAATATGTCTCAAAATAAGGCAGTCCAGAAAGGATCCTTTGCTCTGGTATTTTGCATTGTAATACAGGATTTCTATGAAAGTCACTTTAAAGAGCTACAATTCAAGATTTGACATTAAAACCTGTATACATTCTCAAATACAATACAATACAATACAACAATACAAAAACCAAATAATTTCAAGGTCTCTTGGAACGGTGCCAATATTACCCGAGAGTCAAGTGAAATATCACAGATCATACGGAAAGAGATTCTGGGTAACCATGGTAATGGCATCTTCCTCCATTTCTTTCAGTTTCAAACCTACATTTCATGCACTATGATTGTTAACTATTATCAAAAAATTAATCTCGTTGAAATAAAGTCACCAAGCCAACATGAAAACTTACACAAAGAAAACTCAATAAATTGTTTTGAAAGCATGATTAGCAAAGGAATATTTTCTGTCACAATACATATCTTAGGCCTACCTGTAGAAAGTGAGGTTATTATAAAACATGATATACGCATTACGTGAGCATAAACTATTCAAAATTAACAGACAATATGATGATAGGAATTTTATCCCCCGACTGTTGTATAAGAATATATACTGACAGCATTGAGAAGCCCACGGACAGGTCTGGCTATTAGGCCACGCTGGCACGCCGCCTCTGAATCTGCCGCATAATGCACTATTTCTTGTTTAAGTTGCGGCTGTGTCAACTTGATTTTTCTTCTAATAAACGAATGTGATGATGATGATGATGATGATGATGATGATGATGATGATGATGTGGCATTTTATTTTTAAGAGCAAGATCGTCACAGGCCACTTAAAAGGTCTCGCTGTCGTTTGTAAGCAGCTCTCCGTACGCCACGTTCCGTCTGCGTCGCTCCCGTTTTCGTTGCACTGCATAGACCAGTATCGTTACAAACAGGAAGGACAGGAATATGATGAGCATCACCAAAAGAAGTAGAGTATCTGCAAGCACAATTACAATACAAACTCAGTATTACAAGATGATCAAGTATGAAACTATGTATTCAGTTCAGACCACCGCTGAGATAATCATGATAGGTCCCGTGATCTTGAGCAGTTCCTCAAAGCCCAGTTGGATGCAATGTCAAAGATCGTGGCACTATATAAGTATGAAAAAAATAGAGAACATAAATTAAAAGTAGCCCAAACAGGTAGCAAGGGCTATGCTTAACTAAAACATGAGGCATTCGCTGTCCAGCAATCCCTTCAATGTGCTTGGACCTTGAGTACTTCTTTAATGCACTAATACACAACTGGATGTTTTATCAAAATTCACGGATTTTTATATAAAGAGGCAAAACTAAAGGAAGTCAGTGCATTTAGTTGTTTACCAAAAGTTGGCATACTTGACTTGGTTCGGCATTCCGCAAGCCAGTCAACAGGAATGTTGTCTTTTGTCAAGCGGATAAAGTCTTCAAATAAACAACTGTCATTGCATCCTTAAAACAAACAACAAACCAAAATTAACCAACTGGTTAAACTCCTTTTAACAGCAGGAATGGAACAGTACCACCTAATGACCTAATGAATCACGATTAATTACTTATACATGGGAACACATCACAAAATGACGATGACCAAGTATGCCCCTTAAATATCAGCAAACCAAGTATTACATTGATACCAAGCATGACAATGCATTGAACACAAATGCTTTCATATCACCCGGTTGCATACCACTTTAGAATATTGAACTGTGAAGCATACTAACATAGCGATATGGTATTTCATTGAATGATTAAAAAACTCAGATATACAGTCAGAACCCTGACCATATAAGCTGTTGATGGAAGGATAAAGCAGTAAGGAAGAGACCTGCTGGTGCCCGTCCTCATGTGCCAAAGCAAAGAAAATTAGGGTTCCATAGCTTAATGCGACCTCTCTGGGTTAGCTTCTACGTTTTATTCCATAACGCTATATTTAAACAGAAGCATGGAATAGTCACCGGGGATTTGGAGAGAATAAGCATCACGAGTTGAATCATTCCTGTACAGAAGACGTATCACATGTTTTCCATCTACTTTATGGAGCTCCACTAGAACAGCCGATCTGTATGGAGGCGAAATTCCGTTGAACACTTTCAATGCACTTAGAAATGAGCCAACTGTAGTATCGTGCTGTCAGAAACAAACATAATTTAACAGATAAGCATACACATCCTACTCATTATTCATGGCTATACCTTGTACATGTACCTATGTCAAACACCAAACTCATTTACAGGTTTTAACTTTAATGTTTGCAGGTTTAGCCTACGTATTGATAGAAAACTTTCATTCGAGAAAATTCAACCACAAACACAGGCAAAATTGACAGAGGATTTCAAATGTTGGCCACGATGGATGAAGGTGACACAGTCAACAACCTCAAAACTTACTGCCGAATAGATGTGGCTCTTGAATGTAGATTGTTGTGACACCAGTGATTGCATGTTTTCAATCATTTCTTTCAGCAGTGGACCTAAACAGTAAGAGATGATGAAAAGGGTGTGCATCTGATATAGCCAATCTAGAAAGCATTCTTGCATTAAAACTTCAGAGCATCCTAAATAAAAGTATTTTCAAAGTATACCGTAGAAAAGAAAACAATATATTTTTCAAAATGTAACAAATTAGAACATAATACAAATTTTCATTCATTCATTCAAAAATTTATATAGGTAACTATTCAGAAGCGCTCCCAACTCCAGTCCAGGCAAAAAGGTAATATATTATGACAATATTACGAATTTTACAGTGTCAGTGTTAGAATTCACATTCTGATGAATATTTACCTTATTTTAAAACCTAAAAACATTTCGCAAAATGAAATTTTTCAATTTAACATGTAGAAATTTTATATGAAGTACGCCTAAGTCTGCACTTTACTTGGCAACAATGTTCTGAACTTTGTACTCGATAAACACTTAATGAATATGCAGGTGCAGTGCGCTTTCAAGTAAGCCTTTCAGAATTTTGAGATCATGATGACGATTATGATTTAACTTCGAACGCTCTTAAAGAAATATAAAAAATTACTGATGAGACAGCTGATATTGAGCTTAGCCTATCTGAGACATATTAACTTCTCCTAAGAAGAGAGTAAGAAATTACCCCCGGTTAAGCGACTCTCTCCAGGACGGTTGTACAGAAGGTCATACTGGAAATTTTGTATTTCGCGCAACTTATCAAAAATAGTTTTGCCTTTCCAAGTCAAGTTTACCCAAGATGGCTCCAGAAGTCCATGAGTTCTCTAAAAAGAACAAATACATTAAACATCCATCCCCAGTCATCATTTGTCTCTGTAACTGTGTCCAAGGCCCGCCATTTTTCCAGGCCTAGGCATCATTCAGTTTATAATAAAGATATAATTTAACAATGATTTTAAGTGGTTCAGAAGACAGTAATCTGTGTTAAAACCACTGCAATTTGACCTGCTACCCTCAATAGCCCATCCCTCCTAGCTTTCTGGTAAAAGCTGTTATAGAGTCCACTGAGAGAGTCCAAAGCACTCCACAAGTCTACAACTCCGGAACTGAAGAAATTCTGCTCAATGTTCTTTCTGTTCGTAAAATACTTTATACCTATTCATGTTTGACAGACATTGTTTAAAACGGAACCAAACTGCACCAGATACTCAGTATAATGCTGAGGTGGAAACCACACGAGAATCGTCTTATCTGCAAAATTGTGTATAATGAGATCAGTTGCTAAAGCCGAAGAAGATTCTGCTCATCCACATAATATTGCTGCATTTATATCAGAATTTGTATCATAATAAAGCGTCATAATATTCAGGCATATAACAACATGCAAAATCTTATAACTGATTTTAATGTTCTACAAGAAATTATGTATAATTTATTTAGTTCTTCGCGTATAGCCAGTCTGAAGCTCTGTATGGCTAAGATACCGGTTTTGTTTCTATGTCTACGGGGTTCAATCCATGGGCTGTTGCTTCATATTTATATATCAACTACACAGCCTATCTCTATCTAGTGTCAGCTACGTTAGTGATCAATACGAGCTGCTGCCCATGGAAATTAGCATGTGTAACAAGCATCAACTGTAATTTAAATCAGATATTTATATAGGGCCTTTGTAATAGACCGATGGGGCTCCCATCCTGACAAGAAGTAGGTATAAACAAGCGGTTCAAAACCGCTAGTTTACACCTACTCAAGAGAACACCATGATCACAAAACTGTTACCTAACGCTTACGTAATAGAAGCAAAACCGATTATGAAAAACATTGCAAAGATAATTCTAGAAGTCTATTGGATTTCAATATGTATCATAGTCATATCACAGTTACCACTCTTCATATCAGCTCAGCCTACATGTTCTGTTTTTCTTAAATTCTAACTTTTGAGAAGTACTTTAGTCCAAACTCAAGCAAAGGCCTAGTAGCATACTGGTTAACAAAGCAATATAATACTGGTTAACAAAGCAATATGAACTCACCGCACAGAAGATTGGATCATACACACCACCTGCTTCACCCATATTTATAATCTCACTGCCTGTTTTGTTGGCCAGCAGTTGATACAACTCCTGCAGGCAGAAACCAAAAGCAAAATTATGCCATATTTTCATAACAACCCCAGAAAATAATATTCTTTTCATAGGGATACACTTACCTCAGATAAATCACACACGTGCACACCTAAACACACACCTACACACACACACTCACACACACAATTATTTCGGTAAATTAACTTACCTTATAATAATAATGACAACAATTTATATGGCACCACAAAAATAAATTTACTTATATTGCATATTTATAATTTTACCAATTAAATCAAATATTACTAACTTAGATATCAACAGATTTGCTTCCCATATAAATACTCATGACCTCACCTATAAAATGAACTAAATACTTACATAGACTGTAACTGCTTCCTATACCTTTGATCAACAATAATCTTAAAGTAATGCAGTCCACAAGTGTTTTACCCTTTGGATGCCAGATATTTTCACTGTTGTTCTGCTCCGGCCAGATATCTTTGGGGTTTTAGTCCATGTTAACTTCTAATAGTAAAAACGTTATATCTAATCAATCACTGAATAAACAGGACTCTCGTACTTGGCTTGCACTTAAGTTGCATTGCAATTAATCTGACCAATGACTAGAAGAGAAACTGCTGCATGGCTAAAGAAAATACCCTATTAATGGGTTATATCCACAGTCAAAGTGCATTGCCAATTCAATCAGCTTCGCCAGGATTCAAGTTTAACGAGATTAATTATTGGGAGATTGCATCTTAAGTTATCATTAAGCTAGACAAGCAATTGAGTGGGATTAAAATGGACACACTCACGAAGCGCTATTTAGACTGCTCCGTGCCATACCTTGTTTTCTTCGTCTTCCTTCTTAAGTTCATCGCTGTTGATCACTGATTGGTAGATTTCACTATACTGTGGACACGAGGCACCCACTCTAAGCAACTGACAAAAACACTGAAAAGTTAGTCAGATGAGGTACCAACAAATTCACAAACATTCTCTAAGAAATAATAGTCACAATGTAACTATTACCAAGAAGCCTAAAAAAAATTTGTAAGTCGATTTATGTTGTACTAAAAAAACTTTGTTATGGTAGATCAGGTCAGGTAAAGCATTGGTAACATTTTAAGTGTTCTAAATGCATATTATTTACAAGGTATACAGTTAGCAACAGTCTATAGAGGACTGTGAAGATGCTATAACATACTGTTATTGGTCATGCAAATAAATTCACCTAAAAGAAAATGCAAGACCCAACAACTAACCACTGTAAGCAGTCAAAAAATTGCTTTATAATGATTGATTTCAAGGACTTCAAAGCTGTTTTCTTCTTTTTTAGGTCTGGAAACGGACTTGATATGGTGAAACTTCATTGGCATCACAAGAACGATTAAGGTAGGCAACTTCGCTTTCCCAATGTTGGCAAGTGAAGACTTCTTTGTTCTCTGCCCCATTCAATTCTTAGCTAGCTAGCTCTTCCATGGCATATCAGGGTGGTTAGCTAATTATCAGTTAGGCAATCCCAAATACTACTACCAAAACGTTACTGTAAAGTAATCAAACATTTACATAGTAAACCTCTAAGGGTGCTTCTAAGTAACATTCACAACCAAAGACTACACCACGTCGTACAATCATTCAACCTGATGTGTCCTGATTACTGCAATTCCATCCTTGACGACCTGCCAAAGTTCTTGTCGTACCTGCTGGCTGCTTCACCTCCATCCTCAACTGCGCTGCCTCAGTCGTGACCAATAGGTCGAAATACTCTGGGAAATGCAATAAACACTACAGCTCGTCTCACAGACTGAATTCTGCTAAAGTTTGTCTTGCAGGGATGTGCTTATCCTGTCCACTCCGTCATGATACACATCAGGGAGCTCTATCATCCGGTCTTGAGTCGGCCTGGATAGCAAATTTCTGTAGGCCATATCAGCACGGGTTCACTGTTCACTGTGCCTTCTCATGCGTTGGAACATTTTCCTGGAGCATTATTTCATTGCAGTTATTATACAAGTGGAAGGTTAACCTCTCAACCATCTCAATTATCGCAACTAATTTACTAATCAGCCTGATATGCCAAGAGCTAAGAATTGAATTGGATAGAGAAGTCTTCTCTTGCTAACATTTGGAAACTGGTAGCATAATTGTAATGTAATACTGCAGCCAATAGTGTCATTGGATCGGTAACTAAAACCTCATTTAACAGGAATCTACTAACGTGGTCGACGTCCAGTGGAACAGTGTGAACTGGAATTGGTTGCCAAAGCAAGTCCTTGTTCCAGATCTGGTCACCAGATGGTGGATAAAGTCCAGCCAGGTTCGAATATGCACTCATCAACGTTCGATCAATGTCTGTACTCCGTACTTTAATCTATCCATAAAAAAAAATTAGTAATACAATAAATGAAGTCAAAATGCACACAGTTCCACTTTAAAAAATCGTAATCACTGCTGCCACTCTGTGAGAACCTGACTTGGCTTCATGAAGCTTTGAATAAAAGCAGTCTGTGGTTACACTTGAAATAACACTTCCCAACTGTAATAAGAATAATCTTCGTTTATTATTTCAAACTGACACACAGCAGTATGATTACACGTTATAGTATGAACGGATGATCACAAGTTATTACAGGAGTCGATTTTAACCATTTGACAGCCATGCAGGGCCGGATTAAGACTTTCGGGGGCCCTAAGCCAAGGGTCGGGTTAAGACATCCGGGGGCCCTAACCGGAAAGCCATGCAAATTTTTTTTCAAGATTTGGAGAAAAACCATTGTTTATTACTTTGAAAAATTTCTAATGACTTTTTTTGCTTTTCCATCTTTTTTCAGAAGAAAATTGTCAAACAGGGCCTTTTACCATCTGATTTTTATATTTCCTGACAGTTGGGGGCTCTCAAAACGTTTGTACCATCTGATTTTTATATTTCCTGACAGTTGGGGGCCCTCAAAACGTTGTGGGGCCCTAAGCCATGGCTTATTTCCCTATAGGTTATAGGTTAATCCGGCTCTGCAGCCATGCAAGGCGCCCATCACGTCCTATTGCTAATTTTACCAACGCCATCTGGCGAATGAAAGTGTGAGTAGATCTTTAGGAGGGCAGCGGGAAGCGATCCTGCGTCCCTGCCGCAATTGGAGCAGAATTCATGAAACAAATTTCTACCCTGGTGGGAATGTTAACCCCCAACCTTACAATTGACAGCCCAGCAGACAACCACTAGACTATCGTACGGAGACTATTAGCAAAACCAACCATTTTATGAGAATCATCGCAAAATCCAGAGGCACAAATGTCCGTTCTAGAAGAGCAAAGGGAGGGTAATACCCCTGTAACTGCCGCAACTTCTGCGGGGCCTCAATTTTTTGCTCTGTACAAATATTCAATATAAAAATGAACGGATAATTTTCTCAGGTAAGCTGACCTCGAGGCGATTGTAGGACGTATTGAGAAGCCTGTACGGTTCGCCTTCAATGTAGCGTTTTCTGAAGTATTTGCCGAGTTCAAAATGCTGAAGCATGCCTACCTGCAATCAATGGTTCATGGTCAGTGCTACAATAAACTGTATGCCACAGAGACAAAGTCAATATTGGTATATTCAGGCACATACAAGTTAAGCAGTCAGTAAAGAAACTTTACCCTATTGTTAGAATGTTTTGTCACGTACATTGGCTTGCAACCACGAAATAAAAAACTTCACAACAGAACTGAGCGTCTGAGAAGATAGTTGTATTTATAGGGTTGTAATAAATGAGTGATTACCTATCAGCTAGAAGACCAGAACCAAACCCCAAAATCATTCGATGATCTTACCTGTGTGAGCTGACCGAATCCCTGGGGCCAAGCAGATTCCGGAAGAGGGTTGGTAGGAAAGGTCCTAGTAGGACTACGATCGCCATGTCTATAGAGCTAAAAGTAAAAAAATTGGCATAATGCAATCTGAAAATTGCTCGTAGCAGCACTTAACTTGAAATTGCAGTTGAAAATTTATTACCTCGAATGAAACATACAAACATATTAAATTTTATGTTGCTTGGATCTTGGCCCTTCACCCGGCAGTTATGCACGCAGTGACGACCGAGGCAACAAAAGTTACAATACTCCTATACGCCGCCTCAGCCTGATGCGGCTTTACAATAGCAGCCGATCGACAGAGACTGCTCTCCAGAACTCAGCGCATCGGTCACCTGTCCGTAGGCGCAACATCAGTTGCAACATGAGTCGGTTTGGCGGAGAACGGTAGTTTAGAACGATTTGCACGACCTTCGAGGCCTTTTCCCGCCAAGGAATAGTCGACCCCACGACCTTAGGACCCGAGTGCACAACTTTGAACTTCCGTACACAGACGATAGGAATTTTGTCTCAATGGTTCTTTTCAAACATGTTTACTGAAACCCCAAAACTAAGCATTAAACAACGTTCATTACTCCCTCCGTCTCTTGCGGTATAGTAGGCCCTACTCTGTCTCAATGTCCCAAGTTACGGTGTGCCAACCTGTATTGCATAATAAACGAATATACGGTCCTGAACTCTGCTGCCAGACTGATCGCACGCCTCCCTCGTTTCTCTCATATCTCGACTTTCATAACGAATAAATTGCATTGGCTCCCTATTGAGTCTCGTATCCAATTTAAAATAGGCCTACTCCATTTGGTCTCTAGAGCTCACCATGGCCAGGCTCCAAAGTACCTGTGTGGTCGCCTCCGTAAACCGGACTGCTCTCTCTCAGGTCCCTTCGCTCAAGTGGCAAATTTGACCTCTTCGTCCTCGGACCAGGACATATTGATGAACGCCGCGCCTTTGCAATTGTTGGTCCTTCTTCGTGGAATAACCTTCCCCACAAATTCGGACTGAGAGATGTCTGGCACGTTAGTAACATATTATTCATTCATTCGTGATATTTTGCATTTATATGACTGCTACAGGTCCACAATAATTATTGTCTTTTGAATAGGCCCTATTTGCTAACACTTTATGGCTATCGTTGCTCATAAACTAATCTCTCTATCACATAATAATTCCACGAACAATAATTATTACCTGGGAAGATGTAGCGATGATATATTGAGACTTTGACTTGGGACCAACCAGAGAAAGATGCCTGACGAAAGGCGGTGACTGAGCAATGTTTGCGGTGCAGAGAATACACAATCTCCTTATAGACCATCTTGTATGAGTCAAACAATGTTCTGGTTTGAGACACAACAAGACTGGAAGTGTCCTCTTAATGCAATACCCGTTGATTATAGGGTGATAAATAAGCAGAGTTTGATAGAGAAATTAAGGAATATAGTAAAGATGAAGATTGTAGAACTGAGGTACGCCATGCTATTCGGAACAAATAGAAGAACTACAGCAACCGTAATCGAAATTATATTCTTAGTTTGTATGGTACCTCCTCGTGAGAAACTTATCATAGGTGCTAGAGACCTTACAATACAAAACGATGATCAACCACAGTGGATTTGATGCTCTTCCGGAGAGATAAAGACCGAGGGGTCCATCTATAGCATTGTTTGCCAGACAATCTATTCCAAAAAAGTGCCGACCAAATCGAAGCTTCTATTCTGCGTCGTTAAAATTCTGGCCGGTAGCATAACCTGGTTACCTTGAGCAATAAAACACAGTCAACAATGTAACATTCATTCAGATTGATATAGCGCCCCTTCGGCTGAAAAGGACAGTTTTGAGGCAAGAATAGAAAGATTCAGAGTAGATTCAGGTATACAATCGCAGCGCCAATGGGAGCCCGTTCCAGAGCGAGGGGCCAACCACTGAGAAGGCGCGATTCTGCTTAGTAGCTGTGCGGGCAAAAGGGACCATGAGCGCGCCCCGCTCAGTAGAGCGGAGAGAGCGACGACCCGCAGCACTCAAGGTAGGGCAGCAGAGGTCGCGTTGATAGACGGGGGCAACTATACAATGACAATTCATTTTTATCATAAGTCCATAACTAAAAGAGAAAACTCTCCCTTATTTTATAGCGACCGATTAAAAGCAAATATTATAATGGAGTAGCCTACCTACATTAAGAACGTGCGTACCCAGAGGCGAATTGAGGTCATAACTAATGTCCCATAAATTCTTAAAGGTCGGGTTCAGTTTGCTTTCTCTAATAAGCTGTAATTGATGTTGTCAGGACTGGTTTGATGCGGGTTTCATCGCGGCGGCCTAGTTTGAAAGCGCTCGGCTTACTGGGCTGATCGGGGCTGCGATTGGGAAAGGGCGATGCTTTTTATGACTTTGAACAAAGCCGATAGAGAAACTGCGGAGCAAATTACTGAGCCTTCGCTCAGTGCGGCTGATCAGTAATCATTGGTAACAAGCCAAAATGAAACTAGAACTTAAAATGTTGTCCATATTTTGTTCCCGACGAAAGTTGACTCTGTCCGGTTACAGATGTTAATAATATTGCTAAGTATTATTTTATGAACACCAAAGTGTCAAAGTGGAGTTTACTGGTTCGAAAGAATATCCAAAGATGGCAAATAATGAAACAATGTCAGTGTAAGTGAATAAGAATTTTCATACTAACATCAACTTGCTACAACACTGGTCAGTCATTTTTACATTCTTTTTTCTTACGGCTTATCGATACATCATTTACTTGTCAATATTTAATTAATTGCGGTAATTAGTTCAAGGGCAATAACCATCACAGTGAGGAATATCTGTGAACAAAAAAGATCAAAGTTTTTGTTTTTGTTTTTATACAGTTATAAGGAAAACAAAATATTGTAAATTATTTCTAAGCTATATTGTGCACAGATGTCTCACATTTCAACTGTAAAACAGCATGAAATTAGTCATCGAGTCTTATCTAGGACAATCGACTACTGAATTGGCTCAGAATTTGCAATCATATGACTTGTGGGTATTGCGAAAGTGCTGCAAACACATGACGTAGGGCATACATACTTTTGGAACAGCCTGTGCAGCATTTGTTCTTTTGCTAAGTTGTCTGGATTAGTTGCTGGATAATGAACTGAGTTTTCAGGTGAACTTATAGGTTGCTTTGGCTGTGAAATAATGCACATTTAGCAGGCATGCAGGAGGATTTGAGACTGTCAAAATTATCTGAATCCTGAAAAGAAATCGCTTTTCTAAGTGAAATCAAAATTTAAAGTTACTAAGATAATAGCTTATAAATACGGAGTATTATCTTTAAGAGCACTGCATCGGAGCTCGTGAATAAGCTTTACAGAGAGTTTTAGAAATTTGAAGCTTTTGATTACGATTAGATCATAAATTACAGATAAATCTTCATCAGTAGTATTTTATTTTAGCACATGCTGTGTTAAACTGTTAAACGAAGTTTAATTATTATTATTATTATTATTGTTATTATTATTATTATTATTATTATTATTATTATTATTATGATCATCATCATCATCATCATCATCATCATCATCATCATCATCATCATCATCATCATCATCATCATCATCATCATCATCATCATCATCATCATCATCATCATCATCATCATCATCATCATCATCATCATCATCATTACCTTCCTCGTTTCACCCATATTTCAAATTTTATGACGGAGCACCTTCACTGGCTTCCTTTAACTGCTCGGATTCATGTTTAAAATTCTCTTTCTTGCATGTAAAACGTTTTTGATTCAAGCTCCACGCTACCTCTGTGATCTTATCACACGACCTATCTCAGCTACCTCTGGACGTCCTCTCCGCTCTTTTGACCATAATGACCTTCTAGTTCCTCGGTCTCGGACTGCCACAGCACAGCATCGTGCCTATGCCTCTGTTGGCCCTTTGTTGTGGAATAACCTACCTGCTATAACTCGTGCCGTGATGTTATCTGGGGCACTACTGTTTCTGCTCGTTCTCTCAAGACTTTTCTTTGTTCGAGGGGCCCTTCGCACTGGAAGCGCCTCTGATTAGGTTGTACTGTGAGAGGCGCTTTATAATTCCGTAAATATAATCGAATAGAATCATCATTATACATTATTAGGCGCTACTACAATGCCTCAGTCAATTGCGTTGAGCAATTGTGAGTGAAGGACTTGCTCAAGGTTCCTACACAGTAACCAACACATTCCATTTTGCTCGTTACCGGGCGGTCGCCCTAACCAATCGGCTTCGTTGTCCCATAATAAAATGGTGCAGAACTATAATACATTGGAGAGATTGTGGCTCTTAAATAGACTGATGTAGAACGCACAAGAATGTTGTTATGTCCAGAATCACGACTGATGAAACTCCGTCGCATAGTGTAACAATGGCAAATGACACGAATGCGGCGACGCAGTCTTTCTTCGGTAACATCTCATACGACTCGAACAACATTTCAGAAACTTCAACCGAAGTCACGAATTTCGGAACTAGTACAGAAGGACAAGACCGTTATCGTAAGCATTTGTAGTGGTCTTTAACACTTGAAAAGATCCTATGTGTTACTTCTAATCTCAATCTATTACAGTATAAATATGATATGATCTAATCTAATCTGTCTTATTTTATCTAATCAACTATAAGCTAAGCTAATCGATCTAAGCCAAGCTAATCTATCTAAGCCAAGCTAATCTATCTAATCTAGACTAATCTATTCAGGGTATGCATGCAATAATTACTTATTTCGAAGGCAGTAATTTAAAATTTTGCGTTAAGTTAAAACTATGCAATTCTTGAGGAATATTTCCTGTTATGTGAATAGTTCTTATGTTTTTATAACTAGACGCTTCAATATTTGATGGCTTCATATATTATGACCTTTTTACTACGCAATCGGGCCGGGAGAAAATATGGAACAGAGGAGACCAAACGAACACTCAAAAAATTAGAATCAGACACACAAAAATAGAAATGGTTAACTAAGTAAGCAGAAAAGTATATGCCTTGCGACTACATTTTAACAGAACTCGCTTATTCTAATATTAATATTCTAGTAGTCTATGACATACAACATGAAAATAAACATTGGAAAGACAAAGAGTATGAGGATAAGCCGAGAGGAGGGGGAGGTAACAGAGAAAATAAAAATCAACGGTGAGGAGGTGGAACTGGTCAAGAGCTTTTGTTACTTGGGAAGCATGATAACAACAGATGCAAGGTGTCAAAGCGACGTGAAACGAAGAATAGCACTGGGAAAAGATGCTTTCATGAAAAGAGGAGAATTGTTGAGAGGAGGGCTAAATAAAAGCCTAAAGAAAAGACTGGTCAAAACACTGGTATGGAGTGTGGCACTATATGGGTCAGAGACCTGGACCATCAGGAAAGATGAGATTAAGAAATTAGAAGCTTTTGAGATGTGGATCTGGAGAAGGATGGAGAAGGTGAGCTGGAGTGAGCATATAACGAACGACGAGGTACTACAAATGATTGATGAAAAACGATCGCTAATAACAACAATAAGAGAAAGACAGAAGAACTGGGTGGGGCACGTATTAAGAGGAGACTCCCTCTTGAAAGAAATCATAGAAGGGAGAATGGTAGGGAAAAGAGGGAGGGAAAGACCGAGGCAGATGATGCTGGGATGGATGGCCGACGGATACAGCGAATTAAAGGAAAAAGCACAGCACAGAGAAGAGTGGCGTCATTGGAAGTTGGAACCTGCCGAAGGGCAGAGAACTTAAAGAAGAATCTATTACTAAGCTTACTCTAATATTATGTTATCGCCTGTAATTGAAAATTGGATTCTGGTGACACTTCTAGCAAGAGTACTGTTGTAATGTAATGTAATTGCAAATTTATATAGCGCCACCTCAACACTCGTCAGAGGCGCTCCCGACCTAACACAATGAAACCACGATCGAACAAAATGGTCTTCAAGCGTTTGCGGAAAAGAGTTTCTTATGGTCCAACTTTGAGCGCCTAGCCGTTCAGCGAATTCTGTAGCCTATCTCAGTTGATCAGTAAATTGTTTGAACTGAAACCGAAACTTACTATTGCTAACTGCTAATAATGAGCTATAGGCTCATAAAAATTCTCATAATGAATAGGCGTCAGCCGTTAAGTTTGAATCAGAGGTGAGGAATTGATCAGATGTATTGTGACTTTTGATTGATGTTTAGTTTCTCCTGCAGTTCCAGTCGTCATCGTCTTTTCGGTGCTCATTCTCATTCTGGCCATAGGCATCTTTGGTGCTAGGTCAAAGACAAGGAAAAGGTAACGAGTCAAATTATACTATGAATTTAATTTCGTGCAAGCAAGCCCAAATTTTCATTTGGGACCATTATAGAGTCAATATGGGCCCTATTAAATGTTCTTGGGTATGGTAGCAGGATTTTCATAATTTATCCCACATACATCTAGGCCTACAGTGTAGACAAAATTCACTCATTTATGTTATTCCTTTATTCATATCCTTCAAAGACAGAGACTGCTCGAAATCCAGGAACATATTAAACGAATATATTTGTAAGGTTCGAATTGTAATAGAAGCTTAGCGAGATCGGAAAACCATGTTTCGGAGCACAGTATCTGGAAAATGCACACGGGATGCGAGTTGCAGCGAAAGACATGTTTATTGTTTAACCTCATCCGATCTTGAGTTGACCTAGGTTCAAATAGGATCTTATCAATCCTGTCCAGTTCATTCTAACTCAGTCCACTCAAATCCAAAATAATCTGATATAATCTAAGAACTTCTTTAGCACTGAATGTCATAATGCACAAAGCTTTAACCAAATGTCGATTCCAAGGAACTCCCCATTCCGAAATCATAATCCTTTCCACAGAACCAATAGAGATCCGTGACACCGAAGAAGCTTAAAGATTGGATAAGAATGTTAAGCAGTCTGAAAGGCAAGAGTTTGTCACGGGAGCCGATTGGTTGGAAAATACAGAAAAATTATGTAGCGCCCCTTCAAGGTTCCTACTCAGCCCAGCCAAGGCTCAATTTTTTTTAAATAGGAAAACTTAAACCGGTATATTATTCCGCGGTAGTAGCACAACTCAAGCGGAAGCCCAATCAAGGTGGAGGCCCAATAATTATAGAGAAGGCTCGTCGATGCCTGAGAGAGGAGCGGGCCGGGGAAACAAGGAGCTCCCCTAACCGAAGAGCGCAGCGCTCGACAGGGTATCAAGTCAGAAACTGGACGACAGAGGTCACCCAGGTATGATGAAGCACAACCAGAGAGACATCGCCAGACAAGCGCTGCTATCCTTTAGGAGATGCAGTGCGAGGCGGGAAGCCAGTGTAATACATCACGCATGTAATGTAGGCAGTGATTGAGGCATAAGCGTCGAGAGTTCTCGGTTGATGACCACTCCACTTGGATGGACTCTCGCTTACATTACGCTTACTGCCCCGGAATAATTTGCCTGCTTACTACCAACAGACTGAAAGTCCTTCCTGTTTGGCCGTGGCTGGGCTGGGAGCGCCTATGAGTAGGCTTCTTGAAGAGGCGCTATATAAATCTCCGGAATGAATGAATAATTTAGAATACGGTCAATAAGCAGGGCAGCCGAACGAAGGAACGGGTCCAGACGTCCTATTAAGCCTGATGGGAGACCAGCAGGAATGGAGCAGCAGTGGTCAATTCTGCTGGTAACAAAGGCACGAACTCGGACCACTTCAGCATCACGAGTAGGGATCGAGCCTCTCTGAGACGGTTCCTGTACAGGGACCTGAATCAAGTCCATCATGCACAATTACTCAGCGTCATCGATTCTCTGTCGAATGGCTGTGCGGGCATCTCGGAGATTTAGGCTAGGTGGAGGCAATATCGAATGCAGTTGTATCATCTACAACTCTACCAGACTTCCTTTGATGTCTAGAAAAGTGAATGTGGTTCTGTTGAAAGTGAGGAAGTAATTAATTAAATTCATTTAGAAAAACTTCTCTGTTTTTCTTAAAGTTTTACTTGTTTAGATCAGCTAGATAGCTGTGTAAGTAGCAGCGTTCTGAGACATGCTTGCAATTTTGTTAGTTGATTGTGAGGCGCCCTTGTAACGGCATGGCTGTGTTACGGCGCCATATAAATCGTTACTGTTATTATTATTAAATGTTTTGTTACATTACACTATATTATAAAGTGTTATTACAGAAGGCCGACACGAAGGGAGAAGAGAGAAGAGGATGAAACTCTGATGAAAGAGGGTGTTTGCAAGGAGAGCATCTATCTCGACGTCATGCCTTCCAACGCAATCGAAGAGGATGAAGAGCAGGTGGAAAGGGAGACTCCCTACGTTACACTGGAGTTCGAGTCCAACAAGGGAAACGAAGAGACTCCCGCGGAAAGTGTACGACCTATAAGCGCGGTTGCTGAAGTTCCGGGTCTTCTACTCGAGTCGCTAGAAACTAGACTTTAGGCAGGACTGCCTCAGCGACATCCAGTGCCTGTGGTAAATAGATAACATGTGTATCTGAACATTTTTAGCTCCTTTGCGGAAGTTTCATATGGCTGTTATGGTCGTTATTTCATTGCGTTGATATAATTAATCTTCAACAAGACTCCCGGATGTTACTGGCTGTTGCCGCAGGATTGTATAGTATTTCCAAACACTTAGTCTATCAGTGATTTAATGATGGTAGTAGTGGCTCATTTGAGAGAAGATTAGAGTGTCATTAGACGAAAATATATTTTGGCTTTTATTAGGCTGCATATGTTCAATGTAAGAGAAATGTTCACTACATCAAAAAGGAAACTGATGTGTTGGTAACGAGTGGCAATAGAAGCTGGCTCTCCTTTCGCAGGAATATTCCTATTGATTTTCTCGGGTTTTCTTCTGAATTTGTAGTAGAGTACATTCTAAGAACGCAGCGACCGGCAATTAGCATTTCGGTAATTGAAGATTATGTGAACACTCACAATGAACGGTTGCTGAAAGTTTTCAGAAGTCATTGAATTAGAAATAACGATATTTAAGAATGTGTTTCAGCACAATTCCCTTAGGCAGGCATACACTTTCGTCAAAAATAAAATGCTTTATTGCTATCAGCGCTTTTGGTATGTCAATAGCCCAGCACGCTTTGACCTGCAACTGATGTAAAGACACCTCATATGACGTTGTACAGCGTAAAGTGAGCACTGACATACATCTTGTACATATATTTTAGTCTTTACAAAAGCTTATCTAAGCTAGCTGAACGAACAAATTACATTTCCATTGTCATGGCATTTGCAGATAAAAAAATGTGAGTAAAATATGAACAACGCGTCGTCTCTTGTATTAGAAAATAGAAGTAGGCACTTTCAATGAATCCCGCAACAACCACTTCCGGGAGGTGCCAGTCCGACGCTGGGATAAAGGAGGAGGGCGACACTAATTATCTTCGTTTTGACAGTCGTTTAAACAGAACCACCTAATCGTTTCTATTGGGTCAATTCGTAATCTTTGTTTTCAGTTGGATTGAGTTGATCATAATGAGGCATCTCGGATCCTGGTCCAAACATTGTCTGCCTGTTAGCATGCTGATAATTGGAATCTGGAGCAGCAGCAACAGCTTCCAGTTGTGTAGCACTTCCATCGTTATTCTGGGTTCTTTCCCTATGAAATCAATATGTAAGTTCATATTGAAATAATTATGTGTAACGGAGCAACTGTGATAGTAAATGTAATTGCAAGTAAATAATAATGGCCTCATTTCAAATCAGATCAAAGTGCACAGGATAAATAGAAAGTTTACAATAAGTTAAAATTATGTAGTAATACAGTCACCAAACATTAACTACGTAAAGCTCTGATTATTGTTGATAGATTTGAATTGTTTCAGACGTTCATAGGCATTTGCGAAATTTATATTTTGGGGAAAAAATACAATTAGTTGGTTGAAAGATTCTAAATTCTTTTGTATGATGTTTACAAGATGTTTTTGGCTATTTGGTCTCGATAATCCTTGACTCTGTACAAACCTCGATTGTCTCTGACGTTGAATAATAATTGCTAAGATCAGAATAATTATCAGCAGAGGCAGAATCACTGCTATCCCAAGCACCAGTCCAACGATTAATGCTGCAAATAATACACACAAATAACCGAGATTTCTTGGAAAAAAAGAAAAATATTACAGATAATTAAGAAATAATATTTCGTAATTAACTGTAATATTTTTGATTATAAACTAGTTACACAGCGCTGCGTGAAACCGAGACTGAAAAATACTGCACGCTATTATAAATATCATTCCTTCATTGGAATTAGTTTGGTCAATGATTGATTAGAGCGCTCCGCCTGTAACGCAGGGACTAGGGATTCGAGGCCATACGAGGCAGTTACTGTATGGACCTTCAGCAAGTCCTTAACTCACAATTGCTCATCGCCATCGATGATTCTATCGTATGGTCGTGTTAAGCCAATTCGATTAATTAGGATAGAAGTATGTTCTTTGTAAGACTTCTCAATCAATCAATCAATCAATCAATCATCATTTATTGGGACCATATCAAAATACAGTTGTATTGTCCTTTCTGTGCTATTTAAAGACAGTAAGTAAAGGGACTTCTGCATAAATCCTATGCATCTGCATCTTTATATCATTTGCAGTGTTTAGCCAACAACGATTATTTAGATGTATGGAAGTGCGTGGTGATGAAAGAGCAGATATAATATGAAATAAAGACCCAGGTTTCTTTCTAAAAAGAAATATACTATAAGAAAAGAAATAGGAATCGAAAGTATTTAGAAAATCACTCTGTAAAAGTACCGGTAATTCAATTTGTCAGATTCTACGTGTCAGATTTAAGAAATTCTTTGATTACTGTCATAGATTAGAAAATGTTACTTGCTTTCTGGTATGGCCTTACCGTTATTCACTGAACTTGTACTGGGACTGTTTGTAACATCAGCAAAAGGAAAGGAAACCGTACTCGACGTAGTTGCTGAAGAAGACCTACTAGCGGTTGTTGTAGCGGTGGTTGTTGGAACGACTGCATAAACAATAAATTAATTTCTCTATTACTGCCTATTTCTTCAGGCGTTCAACTGAACTGACAACTGACAACTTTTATTTCCAGAAGCACAATGCATATAACAATTAACAACAGTTATAACTTGACTATTACATATCAGTGCATTGGCTAGGGAACAGGGAAGACCCAAAAGGGGCACAAGCCCCGCTTAATTAGGGTCACCCCTTTTAACAATAATCATTTATGGCTGGTTAGTCAGTTGAAAGAAAGAAAGGTTCAACTCAATAATGTTCTTAACTAAATAATAACATTGCAATTTACTAAGAAGATCAATATGTAAGAAAAAAGGTTCAACTCAATAATGTTCTTAAGTAAATAATAACATTGCAATTTACTAATAAGATCAATATCTAAACAATTCGATGAAACAGTGTTAAATGAAGTATGGTTAATCCTTCAAGTAACTATTCCACAGCTTCTTAAATTGGGTGTATGTGGGTGCATTCCGAAACTCATCGGTACTGCATTCCAAAGTTTTGGACCACTACAACAAATTGAAAATCTACGATAATTAGTGCGTGTATATATGACATATAAACCACCAGAAGAAGATCTTGTACAATGACCATGCATCTCTACTACCTTCGTAAAATAGTTTGAAAATGAATCAGGCAGCAAGTTATTGACAAATTTATACATGAAATTACCCAGTTGATAGCGATTTATATTTTCAAAGTTCATAATATTATATTCTCTGTATCTGTATGCCGTGTGGGCGTTAAAAGGATCTCTTGCAATAATTCTAATAGCTTTTTTCTGCAGAACCAGAAGACATTTCAACCTAGTAGAATAGTTTGAGGCCCAGACAATATTACCATAATCAAAATAGGGATTGATTAGTGTATAATATAAATTCCTACGAATATGAATTGGGATAAGGTAAGATATTCTCGCTAGTATACCAAGGTTTCTGGAAATTTTGCCAGCAATAATATTGATATGTTCAGTCCAAGTCAGACATTCGTCAATACATACACCGAGAAATTTAGTGGATCGGGTTTGGGACAGGGAAATTCCATCAATTGACAACTTTGTCTGGAGATCCGGGATTCGTTTCTTCGTAGAATGGAATAGTATAAAGCAGGATTTTTTTATATTGAGTGACAGGCGATTGGTCCTAAACCACTCAGCTAGAATGTTTAATTCAGTATTAATTATTTCAACGAGTCTGGGTAAAGAATCATGTGAACAGAAAGCATTCGTATCATCAGCAAACAAAATAAGTTTAAGCACAGCAGAAGCATTGGGAAGATCATTAATATACAATAAAAACAGTAGCGGACCGAGGTTTGAACCTTGCGGGACACCAATTTTTATCGGTTTTCTAGAAGATAGGGTCCCATTACATAGCACCTGTTGATACCTATGCTCCAAATAGCTTTTAAACCATAAATGAGGTATGCCCCTAATCCCGTAATTTTCAAGTTTATCTAGTAGAATTTTATGGTCCACCGTGTCGAATGCCTTTGCTAGATCAAGGAATATACCAATTGAATATTTATTAGTGTCTATTGCTTGAGAAATAAGGTCTTGCATGTTAATTAGAGACATATCAGTGGAATGACCTGGACGGAAACCATGCTGAAGCGGATATAATACATGCATCTTGTTTATGTAATGATTTAATCTCTCACACATTGCCTTTTCTAAGACTTTACTAAAGTATGGCAATATAGATATTGGCCGATAATTAGACATTTCCTGTCTGTCACCTTGTTTAAAAATTGGTGTTATTTTTGCAATTTTTAGATTGGTAGGAACAACACCTGTATTGAAGGAGCAGTTGATGATATCTGAAAGAATATTTGCAACACAGCCAATAGTACTCTTAGCCACTAACGGGTCTATTTCGTCGGGACCCATACTGCGAGTATATTTCATAGATCCAGCTATACTAACAATTTCATGAGAGGTAGTTGGAACTATTGCAAAAGATCCAGGAAGTGGGGGTTCATGAATTCTTCAACAGTTTTAGTGCCTAAGTGTTCAACGATGTTAGGATATTGCCTGTACAATAATTATGTGTCTGATCATTTAATAAAGGCGCCGAAACATGGATTTCTATGCGTGTAATATCTTCCAACAAGGTTTTCGCATGTTTATCCAATATGAAACTGATGCATTGAAGATGTGTTGACCTGCGTTGAATATAGAGACATCTACAGGTGCTCATATATATATATCGTAAAAGTGTTGGCAACTAACTTAGTTAAGGGTCGCTTATAATGTTAAGGAGTTGAACGTTGGCTACAATACGTTGATCGTGACACCCGCGTTTGCTATGAATACACAGGCATTTATATCCGTCCGGTCTTGTAGAGAGGATGGTTGGATGTGATTTTTATATGGCCAGCTTGTATGTCTCAAATTATGGTTCATTTCTCTGAATAAAAGTACCATTGGAGAGTCTATGAGCGATTGCATTGGTAGAATACAGAGAAAAGAATAACTGTAAGAAAAAATTATTTATGATTTTTTTAACTCTCACCCTCTCAAAATTTTCCAAATAAATAAATAAAATTTCCTGTTAAGTTTGTGATTTTTAGGATGATGTTTAGGGGTGCCTCATGGCAAGTGTAGTTTTACATAGGAATGTCCTATTCGTACAATGCCGCTAATTAGTGTTGCCGGTGAAGTCTAAAAAGTGAACACATTATATTCATTGTCTAACAATATCTACTGTCTAGCAGTGCATACATTATTAACCACAACAGTTACACTGTGTATTCAACGGATAATTAAAGAATTAATAAAGAAAGTTCTGAAAATGGCTCTAGACGGACATCACCTTCAACATTAAAACTGACAATACAAAGACTGTCTACCTTTAAATGCTAATGTCTAGCATTTCAGTCCGGCCACAACTGTGGATTTCCTAGAATCTTGGAACAACTTTATAATTTCAGCATGCAACCATGTGAAGGAGAAACTGTTTCTGTTCTTCCTTTCTGGTCAGATAGGCATTAAACTCCTGAATCAGTGACACATCTCTTTCCGCCGTGTCGTTTAGGACTGTCAGTGCCTTGAAATACTTCAGCACTGGTTTGAATTCAGAATTGTAGCACCACTGGCCAGGACCGATCTGAAGATAGTCTACGGGTAAGCTCAATGCTGTGAAGAATTGAATACTCTGCTGAGTGGCAAAGAGGTTAGACTTCTGTTTGCTGAAAGACCATCCGTCATGGCGATTCATTTTGAATCGCCTGTTGACTGTTGTTTCCATGAGGTCCACTCTTCATTGCATTCACCATTCCTCGTTTCACTTCAAGAGTGACAGACGGATCAAGCATTGCAAGGCATATCATTTTCTCATTCAGATTCCATAGGTGCCCCAATTATTTCTGCACACCACCATCAGATAAGACCTTATTTATTGCGGAGTAGGGCCTACTCCTGCAACTTTTCCAGAAACAATAGGTCATTATTCGGAGCCAAAAATGGCATCAACGCTGCATCAACACTGCAAATCATGCTAGGATGTATCAACCTGCTATGGGCAAACCAGAGAAGCTCACGTAGACCATATTCCTCTTTGGCTGCCAGCTTAAACTGGCCACCATCTGCCTGGATGCGACCAAACATGAAAGATAGCAGACGTTTGTCCAACTTCTCCTCCAGAATATTGCATGTACCTGTTTTAAGACCTGTGTTCCACGAGGTGGTGTTGAAAGCCATGCCACAGATGCCTAACTTCATAACTTCATACCTCGATCTTCGATAGCTGCGACTACTGAAGCGGCCATTATTTCTCCTGTCCTATCTGGTAGGTATGGAACTTCAAGCAGCTGATCAATGCCTTCTCCAGATACCAATACAGGCAGATGATTAACTTTAGCTTTCCCTGCCATGTATAGAAGAACTTACATCTCTATTCTCTAAGTACAACCATGTTGAGGCACCTCTAAACATATTCAGAATCAACTGAAACTTAGTCATAATTTTTTCTAAATTATTTGGAACAGAATGAGGGGGTGAGAGGGGGTGCAACTTTTAAGAATTTTTTCTCTCACCATTGCCGATGAGCCACCCTACTTTAAGAGATCCATTATGAGAGAGAATAAATACTACTAAGCTAAGCAACTGAAGGTCAATGCCAAAGGTAAAGTGTGCTGGTGGTTTATAACGCATCAATAGACCAGTACGACGTAAGGTATAATTATCGTAAGTAAACTTATGTATAGTTACCACGGTATTTTAAATAGCCTATTAATGTCTTCCTCAGATCAGCCAAATAGTCTTGTTCTTAACTTAAACAAACTGATAAGGAAACTTATGATATCTACAAGACAAATATCAGCAGCAAGTCTTGTCTCGATGAGCATGGCTGCTTTATCTCCTTTATAATTATTATAATAAGGCAGTAGAATTTTGGTCACGGCATGCTGCGAAACTGGACTACATACATGTAGGTTAGAACTTCCATCGATATACTGCGCACAACCGACTCTGCTATTCTTCTACCAATTTGTACGACTTTTGGCGATTAATGGCGTATTGTACCCCTAAAAATTAGTTCAACTCTTAACGTTGGCACACAAATAAAGTAAAAAGCCGTATCCCTACTTTTAAGACAGACGAATTGCCTTGGCTCCGTACAACTGCAATCTGTCCATCCCCAAGCGGGGTTTCCATTCGGATCGACACAAACACATTTGTAAAAGAGGTTATTTGGTTTGTCACTCGCCCACGAGGAGTAGATGATTTCATTGACGCCACCTTTACAAAATAGCATCAACACGTGGTGACAGACGCATAAACTACATAGGGGTCGTCCGTTAATTATGTCAACAAATTTTGTTACAGTTTTTGACCCCCTCCCTTGTCAACAACTGTCAAACATTGACGGACCCCCTAAAAATTATGTCAACAATCCCAGCACCCCTTGAAAAAAGAAACACAATGGCTCAATACATGTAGAATCATTTTTTCAAATTGTTTTACACTAAAAAATGCATTCTCGAATTTCCAAATATATGAGTTTAGTTTATTACCAGCTTTTTAGTAGTATTAAACATTAAGCACTTTATACATTTTTAACATTACTTAATGTTTTCGCTACCATTTTGAAGGGTCTGTGTTGATTCATTGGAAAAAAATTGTTGACGTCAACTTTTACAGAACCCCCTCCCCTTGTCAACAACTGTCAAACTTTTCCAAACCCCCTCCCTCCTATTTTGTTGACATAATTAATGGACGACCCCATATAAGAAATTTAAGAAACATCCATTGAATAGTAATTCAAAAATAAACTGTGAATATATAACTGAGCAAATATACTTCATGTACCGACTGCAAAAGAATAGCGGTGACATTTTATAAGCATGTTAACTAGCTCAATTCCTGTGAATAAGCAGCACAAAACAGTTTCTTAAAGTGAGATAACAAACCGGAAGATATCCAATGCCAATCACTGTATCGCAATCCAACCCAGTAAGACAACGATTGGTTCAACCAAGATGCATTGAATGGAATTTCCTCTGGAAAATTGCTAGTGCCTGCTGCATAGTTAAACGTCGCCAAATCACCGCCATTGTTACGACAACGTTCTCTGCTTTTAAACCAAGTCAAACTTTCATTTTCGTACTTAATGAAACATTTTCCAGCGTAGATAAAACTATTGCCTGAGGTACCGGTATTTGAGCACATGGTATCTGAAAAACAAATAGTTCATAATTGATAGCATGATCTGACCGTGCGACCCAGAGCTAGACATCGTGTCTAACTCTGGGTCACACGATCTGAAAAATTAGTGTGATTTGTGCAATCTCAAAACCGTTTCTGCGCGACTGAATTGTTCGAAAGTGATGCGATGTAATACAGTTTTATAAAATATTGATTTAATAAACGTGAATTTTTTAGATTCATATGCAGGATGAATATATTGCTTGAGTCGAAGTCGACGCAGTGTTGAATGTGAGACCATTTGCGCATGTAATTCGGTATAACTATACAAACGCAATTATGTTAGACACATTTGTTCTAAAAACGAGAAGTTAAATAGGCCTATCTCAGACGAACGTTTCGGAAGAATAAATGTTTTGCAAAATAGCTTGATAAGATCTGCATTGGCATTCTCTTGCACAAACGCAGGGACCGATAAATAATATCCCTATCATCATAAAAGGTTTTTGCTGCACAAAGAATTTGTAGATATGGCAGGTCCGATAAACTTTGAAAGAAGATAGTCGATTTCAAACTGAAAATCGTGTAAGGCTACTTTACAACCGATTCCATATTGTATAATCTAATTTAATCCAATCCATTTATTTTTATGGAGCCGTTAACATAATGCTCAAGGCATCAATCCAGACATCAGTCGATGATTGCTTCAAATGAACTCGTAATAAAAAAATAAAAACCTCTGGATATGCCAAGTTGAAGTCCGGTAGGTCAGAAAAACCAGAAACACAACGTTGGTGAAAAGTTTAGCGATGGGCCTACTGCTTCTGCCCGTAACAAAACATCTTAGCAACACACAAAATTATGTGCAACGGATTATTCGATGTAAAGGGTGGAGTTGCAGTGTTGTCGATGTCCATGTCTGCGCGGGAATGACTAAGCAAGGCTTCTTTAATATGAACCGTTGATAGTCTTTTTCCATCAGTAAGTTTATTTTAAAACCAGCTTCCACAGATACTTCATATAATGACACACACGGTTACGTTCACAATGCCGGCGTTGCTCTTCCTGATATGCTCCGAAAATTATAACACATTATTTTAATATAATAATTATCGTTTCAACATCTTTACTCACTTTCAAATTCACAGATAAAATTTCTGGAACTATTTGGTTTAGAGCCGACCGCTTTAAACACATCCGGATACATTTTCATGTAACCGTAAAACGCGTAATCGTACAAATTTTGATCCTTGATTCCTCCTGAAACCAGCAGAATCGCAAAACGTAATTATAGCCTCAATCTATCAATTCATATGTCTAGCCATCCATCAATTAGATGGATTGAATTGAATTCCTCACATAACCTTTTCCCTCACAGTTCGTGATCTGGGACTTTCTCTTGACTCCGAGCTTACTTTGTCTCAACATGTGAACTCAATTGCACGGAGTTGTTATTATCAGCTTCGTCAGCTTCGAGTGGTCTCTCGCTCTCTTTCTCATGATGCAGTTGTGGTCCTTGTTCATGCCTTTGTTGCTAGTCGAATTGACCACTGTTCCTCACTACTTGCTGGCCTTCCCCTTGGTGTTTTGGGGCGACTAGATCGAGTTCTACGCTCGGCTGCTCGGCTTATTGGACGGCTTTCTAAGTACTCTCCTGTCTCTGCATACATGCGTGATGTGTTCCATTGGCTGCCTGTGTCTCAGCGGATCTCATATCGCATTGCTGCTCTGGTTTCTCGTTGTGTTCTTGGCTGCGCTCCATCTTACTTGCGTGATCTTTGCCGCCCAGTGTCTGATGTTCCAGCGCGTCGGGTGCTTCGCTCTGCGACGAGGGGTGAGTTCCTTGTTCCACGGGCTCGCTTGGCTATTAGGCAGCGCCGTGCTTTCTCGGTTGTTGGCCCTTCCATCTGGAATGACCTACCACTTAAGCTCCGTTTTTTACTTGTAAGCCAATTAACAGGGTTCTACAAGTCCCTCATATCTTTTTCTTTAGTCGTGGCTGGGCCGGGAGCGCTCCTGAGTAGTTTCTTGAAGGGGCGCTATATAAATGCTCTGAATGCATGAATGAATGAATGAATGAATGAATGAATGAATTAGGCCTAATCAAAATGATATTTATGTACGCCATTCTAACCTGTTACGGCACAATCGATCAAAGGTAAATGTAAAGTAGGCCTAATTGTAGTTAGTAACTTGTATCAAGTCTGTTTCTAATGCATGAAGCCTCAGTCGAAACCAAGAAAAGTCGAGTCTGTTGATAATAATCTGGGTGTAGTTGTTAGGGTCTCATGACTGAGTCCTAACCGGTCCTGGGATGGGAATAGTTATGCTTGGCTAGGTTTCCTGGGCGGATGGGAGTAGCCTATATAAGGAGGTACGAAAGGGGGCGGATAGAGAGTCTCTGATAATCCAGCCTTCGTGCTAGTTGTCTTGTCCGAGATCTCTCTGGGTGCTTGGTTAGAGAGTCTCCGATAACTCAGCCTTCGTGCTAGTCGGTTTGTCTGAGATCTCTCTGGGTTGCATGGTAGTCAAGTTAGTTCGTGGCTTGTGCCATTTTCAAGTCTTCTTACGGTGCTTCAGTTTGTGATGTTCGTCAGCCCGTTGCTGAGTTGCAGACTTCTTGTTAGTTGGTCGTTCTTCGTCTTGAGAGCGAACCTTTCTTCCACCGTCGTTCTACGGTTGGTAATGTATCGTTTGATTTGTTGTTTTGGCGAGAATTATACCTTGAAAACTAGACTAGAGCTTTTGAGTGTTTGATTAGGAGTGAACTCGTTACATATGGGGTCTCTAGTCCGGGATTTTTCTTCGGTCTTTCGTTTTTCGGCTCTCTCATATGTGTAGCGTTACATATGGGGTATCGTCCGGGGATTTTTTCCGCACGTTCGTTCGTTTTTCAACACTCATTTGTTGGTAGTAGTCGCAACATTTGAGTTTTCGCGGAAATTTTTTGCTCTTCTTTAAGACAAAATTTGCGTCAGGAGGAGAATTTAAAATTTGGAGGGCGTGTCTCTATTATACGGTAGTCATTCCGGTTGAGATTTTTGTGAATTTGAGTCGTAAAGGGAAATGTACGGCTTCGTTGTGTCAAAGATGACAGTGAAAGTTTGAAAAGGGGCGTATCCGTTCAAATTTTACGAAAAGTAAGAAACTTAGTCGTAATTGTTGCGCTGGAAATTTGGTCGAAATTGAGTTATATAGTTTCATTGCGTTGAAAAGGGGCGTTTCGGTGGAAAATTTTGAAATTTGAAGGAGGTTAGTCGACTGAAATTTTGAAATGGGAACTATGAAGATTAAAGTGACGCTGGACGATATTTCTGAAATGTCCATTGAGGAATTAAGGGAGCTAGTGGAACGTTTAGACGCAGAATGCGAGCAGAGAAAGAAAGATCATGAGTTGAGGCTGGAACGACTGAGAGAGAAGTATGAACTAAATTCTTGCGGTCTTGAGAAAAGCTCAAACACTCAAACGAAGTCTACGAATGACAGCGCACAAAATGTGAGTTTTCCTTCGGAGACGAATAGGAATAGTCAAGTGCATGATACGCCTAAGGCTTGTTTGGACGAGATAAACGAAAGTGTTTTATCGTGCATGGTTGATGACTCGAATGCGAGTGTACAAATTGATTCTGAGTCGGTGTTTCACGCTGAACTAATTAATTTAAATTGTGATACGCAGGAAGAGGATGGGCACGAAAGTGATTTGTGTTTAATGTTTGAAGAGTCCTATGATAAGTGTACGAATGCTGTGAATGTCGGTGATTTGTCTCGCATTGTTATTGACTCGAATGAGGGGTGTGCGAATGTTGAGTCTCCTGTTGAGAATGTGCACACGGGCGAATGCTTCAATGAAGGAGTGGAAGTATCTTTGCGTGTGTTTGAATGTGCGTCTCAAGGTTTGAAGTTGGACGTATGTATTGGAAATTTTGCGGTTGAGGCGCAAGAAGAGCAATAGTTGTTGAGTGAGAATGGAAATTCAAGGGATGTTTCTGAATTGAACATGAATGTTGTCTCGGAAATGTGTTTGGGTGATTCACAAATGGTGAATGATTGTAAAGCACTGTTGTCGATGGATTCAGTGATGACAACTGTTGTGTGTGAGAATATTTCACATACGAATTTTTGTAACGAGTCTTCTTCGAATGTAGCATTGATGTACATGAATGTCGACTGTGGTGAAAGAGTGGCTCTTGTACGTACGGTTGTGTTGTTGCAACTTTGTGGTCAGATGACTGATTGCTTGAATGATGTATTCACGCAAGTGGTCACTATTATGCCCTGTACGCAGAGGGGTCAGTTATTGCACGAGAGCATGGACATGTTTGGTTGTCAGGTGTTCTTGACGGAAGAATGTATGCATGACGACATTTTTGAAAGTTCTTTGAAGATGGAAAATGTGGTTGAGCAATTGAACGTTTGTCTCACAGATGTTGTACATGAGTGTGATGACAGTTTTCTGGAATGTGATAAACGTTTACCAGATATTGTTGAAGATTTTGTTGAAGATATTGATGTCTTGAATGAGTGTCTGATGAATGATGTTCAAGATACTTGTGATATATCTCTAGATTTGACAGGAATTTCTATGGAGATTGTTGGTATTGGTTGTCTTGAGTCTTATTTGTGTGCTCAAGTTTATTTGCAGGATATGTCCACGATGATGGAACTTCTGGTCGTCGAGGAGTCTTGGTTACGCAGACGATTGACGAGACGGGGATCGAAGGGAGTGAGCGCCTTCGTCTTTCTTTGGATGGCTCTGACCGTTTTGGTGTTGTCGGCTCGTGATACTTCGGTCACGAGTTGCACGGCGTTGCTTCCGTTGGTGGAAACGGTTGTCGAGTTGGCTTTGGTTGGCCTACTCGTCGCTCTTCGCGTTTTCGAAGTGTATCTTGGTTGTGTACCGTTGGTGTTGTACACTGACAGTCTTCGGAAGTTTGATTCTGGAGTGCAACGATGTTCTTTGAAAGTTGCGTATAGGCCGAGTCGTTTGAATTTGTTCTCGGATTTGGTGTGTCGTTTCGCTTTCGGTGATTGATAGGCCGATAGTTTTAGGATTTGGTGAAGAGTGTTTTGGAACTTTGCCATACACTTAATATGAACTGTTTCTACTGTTTTCTTTAGCAAGATGACTTTATATAAATTGTCAAGCTACTCTAAGTTTCCATGTTTAGTTCCGATTACATGGTTCGGATATTTTTCAAATGTGTAGTCCTGTTTAGGGGCGACGTGAATGAACGTCGTAAGTGTATAGATTAAATGTTTCGTTATAGATGGTAATTTATTGTGTAATTGTTTTATATTTGATTGTGATATGTGTTTTAATATGCATGTTAGTTAAGTCAGAAACCCTTCTGGTTTCTGCCTTTTTTGTGGTCCGGGGGTATGTTAGGGTCTCATGACTGAGTCCTAACCGGTCCTGGGATGGGCATAGTTATGCTTGGCTAGGTTTCCTGGGCGGATGGGAGTAGCCTATATAAGGAGGTACGAAAAGGGGGCGGATAGAGAGTCTCTGATAATCCAGCCTTCGTGCTAGTTGTCTTGTCCGAGATCTCTCTGGGTGCTTGGTTAGAGAGTCTCCGATAACTCAGCCTTCGTGCTAGTCGGTTTGTCTGAGATCTCTCTGGGTTGCATGGTAGTCAAGTTAGTTCGTGGCTTGTGCCATTTTCAAGTCTTCTTACGGTGCTTCAGTTTGTGATGTTCGTCAGCCCGTTGCTGAGTTGCAGACTTCTTGTTAGTTGGTCGTTCTTCGTCTTGAGAGCGAACCTTTCTTCCACCGTCGTTCTACGGTTGGTAATGTATCGTTTGATTTGTTGTTTTGGCGAGAATTATACCTTGAAAACTAGACTAGAGCTTTTGAGTATTTGATTAGGAGTGAACTCGTTACATAGTATAAAATCAATCTTACCCAGATATTTAGTTCCGTTGACAAGAAACCATATTGACTCTTTTTGCTGGAGTTTCAAATCTATGAAAATCGATAGTTTAGGTTGTTCCTTCAGTTGCGAGGAATTTAAAAATTGGACTAAAGCTGCCTGAGTATTGTAGTCGTTAACAGCAGCTAAACTGGAATTTCTTTGTTTACACCAGTTCTTTGCATCTTCAAAATACTGTATCTCATTGGATTCAGGTATTGTAAAACATCTTTCACCGATGCATCTTTCGTAGTACGAATGCACTGGTCCAAGGAAGGCAATTATTGCTACATTTTACAATGTCAAATATATATGTGATATACAAGCCGATGATTTATTATTATGACTATTAAATATTAGTTTTAATACTATACATAATATTCACGTTCAAGTGTGCATAAGTTTGGCTAATTTCACTATTAAAAAGTAAAAATTATGGTATTTGTCTATTTCGAACATCAAAGCGTATGCAGTCACGCAATCCAACTTGTCTTGCCTTTCCTTGATTGGAAGATTGGCCTGACTATATTCGTGTAGTCACGTGTGCATGCATCTGAACATAATGTCACATAAGTATTTATATAATTTAAGTATGTATGTATGTACGTGCTAAGGAGTCTTTTCAAAATGCATGTACTTTTGTCTAAGTATTTATGTGCATGAATTTATTTATGCATGAATATGCATGCTCATACAATAACGAAGTTATGTGCATTTATGTATTAAATTTTGTGTACGTAGCCTATTTATGCATGTGTCTCTGGGTGTGTGCATCTGTGAGGTAAATTAATAATTATTTTGTCTCACGGGTTCTTATCAAACATATTTGCTGAACCCAAAGCTAACGATTAACCACTACCTCCCATCTTTTACAGGAGAGTACTCTGTCTCAGACGTTGCGGTGTTGCCAACCTGTTTTTGCATAATGAACTAATATAATAATGGACCCTAGAGCTCTAGGCAACGTTGCTTCCAATTGTCTGACGCATCTTTTTTCATTTGGATAATAATTTCTTAATTCTTTTCTCTCACAAATGAACTTCGAAAAAATATCCCTGACCATAAAACTGAGTCGTATAAATCACTCAAGTCTTTATTTAGCCGTGGCTGGACGGGAAGTGCCTCTGCATAAGTTTCTTGAAGGGGCGCTATATAAGTCTTCTAAATGAATAAAAGAATGAACTTGGTCATGGAATTACATTCCTTCACAGATCACACCAGACAATTGACAGCTTTCTTTCACCTCTTTCAACCTAACCTCAAAATCATCTCAAGTCTACCGTAGACTCTAAAATCAGTGTCTCGTCTTCGTTAGTGTGTACCATAATCCCTCCATTGCATAATTCTATTTGTCAGAAGTTCTGTTTTTAACCCTTTAATGACCATGGTGGCAAAACTCTATGAAATTCTTTGGTTTGGTAGATAATGGGGATGATATGAAGGGAAAAATGTGGAAAAAATTCTGCGACATTGGGGAATAGAAATATAGGCATGGAAATTCTTGTCCCTAAAAAGGGACGGTGGGCACGACCGGTCACAGGTTTTTATAAATGGAAATACTTCAAACATGACTCAAGTTACTGCCGTAGCATGTTATTAAAGTAAAAAATTGCAACATTTCAATTAAAAATAGCATATAAACAGATGAACAGTAACATATAGAAATGTCAGAACCAGCGGATAACACGTACATCATTATTCTGTCCAAATGTAGGCCTAACCATGTAAATGCTGGTCAAAACGGCAAATAGCTAGCAAAAGTCAATACTGTTTCAGCAGAACACATTTATTTCGGCAATTTTGTGTATGAAACCAATAAAACAATGAAGGTGTAGGCCAACACAGCATTTGACAAATTTTTATATACTCTCATGTTGTACACGGCGCATCTAATTTGAGTTGAATTTCGCTAAATAAAATGCCCTTGGCCATCGAACCTGACTTCAGCCGGACAGCGACGCGCAAGGGAAGTCCGTTTGCAAGCCTGCAGAGGACGCTCAACTGGTGACATGGAATACTTTGCATAATAAACAGCACATACTGCTCTTATAACTGCAGATGGGATAAGGGGTGCTCAGTTGCAGCTGGAGATTCGCGGTACAATAACCAGGCGTTGGCATGGAGACCTGAAACAAGTAGGCGATAATAGGCCAGTGCCACTTACGGATGCGTATACCAATTGTAAACTGTTCAATGTTGTGCTCAAGGCCATCACGGCCCCCATGGTTTTATTGTATCGTGATATTAGGATATTATCTCAAATCTGGCTTTTACTGCATTAGACCAACTTTTGACTTAGGCAATGTGATGGACCCCATTGCAGTTGGATGCCAAGATAACAGGACAGCTGTTCTTCCAACGCACAAGCCCATTGTGACTACTGGCTTCTTATTTGTAGTCGTATGACCCGTGCACGAGCAGCTTCAGACAAATAAGATAAGGGACAATCCATAAGTCTGTTACTTCGTACTGTCCCAGTTCCACCAATCCCCCATTAGAGACAGTCTCTTGAGCAATGGTATTGACGAGATTTTCTCTGTGGTGGCAAGATGGGACTGTTCAGATGTCGATGGATGAGCAGAATAATCGGTCGAAGCAACGTGATCGACCGGAAATCGAGCACCGCTATCGACTCTGCTTTCTCGGTGGCTGAAAACACAAATACGAATGGTTGCTCAAATACTGTGAATGTTTCTTTCATGTAAGATATTTTCTAAGTACTATGGTCCATTTACATGTCCCTACTAGTCCTTTACGTCCTTATGATGTCAAAATAGGATTTGTTGTATGTAACAAGAAACTTACTTGCACCATATCCGTGGGCTGCTCATCGTGTCATTGTCTCCCATAGGCTACGCTCCGTCTCGCGAATATGACGAAATACGTTTGCCTCTCCTTGAACACGTAGTTGTTTCCCACATATATTGTCTAGTGATACATCGGCAGTAGGGGCCTATTGTCTTCTTCGTCTGCGCTATCTCCGTCATTGCTATTCCAGTCTCTGGCGGAGTTATGTAAATGTCCGCGCAAAAAATGTCGGGGTCGTCCTCGAGAGCACTGAGGACATCACTGACAGCAAAACTGTGTTTTTTGTAAAACAAAACTAAAGATTTTAAAAACACGAAAATAATTTTTCTATACAGGGCAACCTCTGGCATTGAAATAATGCTATAACGGGTGGATCCAATAAGCTCCAGTCGTCAAAACACATACACGCAGCCATGTTTGCATGTAAGCAAATACTGCGTCCTCTAATGCCCACAGTCCCTTTTTAGGGACAAACTTTCAACACAGCACAATAAGGAACAAGAACACGACAAATATGAAACAAAAGTATTCCTGCACAAGCTAAATAGTTGTACTTCATAAGCATCAATCATTTTATTCAATTTACTGAGATCATATAATTATTAGAAAAACGCTCACTTTCGAGAGGAATTGATCATTAAATTTTGTGAAATTTTTCACGAAGATTCTATTCTATTCTATTTAACGTGAATGTATGTATTAATTACATTGCTATAGTTCTCCAAAGCGCCGAGTAGCCTGAGTGTCAAGTACAATTTGCTGAGCATAACTTTGATGCTTATGTTCTTGCAGTTAGTTTAAGAAGAGATAAAGTTATATACAGTGCTGCCGACAAGTCCTGCAGCTGAATGCAGCAGACATCCTTCTGTCTGCCTACATCGGTCGAAACGAACAGCTGCACATCACGCTGCATGCTGCCTAATTGTCATAGATGCTACTTGTACAAGTTGGCCATAGGCATAACCTTTATGTATTGTTGGCCAACTTATTGTCACGGTCGACAGCGATCTAATGCGAACAGCGTGCTAACGCCTGCACTAATGCATCTATTTGAATGTTCGCTATAACCAGGAAGTATCCTGAGCTTTGATGCTTATGCAATAGTACTTCGAAGAAACTACAATTGTAGAAAAAACTGATACTCAGCTTACCGAAAATAGTCACTGAAATCAAAATATTCGTCATTCTACTGAATCTTTGTGTTAATCTTGACTAGTAGACTGCTTTTTCACTATGCTGTTAAAGAAGAAAGGTAAACGAATCCTAAACGTTATGGCTGCCTACAGACTCAGTTCCTTCACAAAGAGCTTAGCTGAGCGACATAGCACGACGCATGCACAGGTCTGCATATGTCTCGGGTTGACTGAACATTTGTTGATCAATTGGTTGTGGCTGTTGGTAATTGCCCCACTCGGGTAAACTTGGTGTAATAGGAAGCTATAAAAATACGAACAACTCGGAAACTACACTTCGAGTCTTCGACGTATAATATTATGAGCACTAGTACAATAGCCTATGCTCATGGTACAGGAAATAAGAAAGGTCGTGGATACAGTCACGCCCGACGTGAGCCTATACCTGGGACTAGAATCACGCCAGCCTCGCAATTGGTCAATTCATGTCACATGATTTTGAGTACCTGAAACGAACCGATTGCGGTGGAAGGTTGTTCACCGTGTTTTCTAATGACGACACTAACCCTAACCCTGACCCTAACCGACCCTCACGACGCCTAACCTAACCCTAACCGACCCTCACGACGCCAAATCTGACCCTAAACGACCCCACGAATCCTAATCTGATCCTAACCGAGTCAACCCTCCTCAGGATGTCCGCCATTTCGAAATTCCAAGGGAAGACAACAAGTTCACGTGACAGGCTTTAGCCAATAACGCGACGGGTGTGAATGTAGTACTGGATTTCCGCTAACGCCCGGGGCGTGAATGGATCCACTACGAATAAGAAAATCATACATGGGAAGGAGTAGGCTTTACAATAGTTGGGATCTCTTGAATTTGTCGTTCAGCATAGACCGCCTCTAATATATAAATGTGTAGGGGTGTGTATGATTCACACACAGGAATTTGAGAGAGGAATATATGGAAGACAGACAGAGACAGCCAGACCGACAACTTAATATACAGACAGACACAGCGACAGCCAGACAGACACATTGACATGCAGACACATACAGATTCAGCCAGATCGACAACTTAGTATACAGACAGACACAGAGACAGCCAGACAGACACGTTGACATGCAGACACAGACATAGGCAGAGAGAAGGACAGACAGAGGTACAGAGCGAGAGGGATACGGTCAGATAAACAGTCAGACAGACAGAGGCAGAGAGTAACGAAGAAAGGCAGCGACCTGTGCTATGCGTAGGCGTTGTCGGAATGCACTGTCGTGCGTAGCACAGGTAGGGGAATCGTGCCTGTGGTTAAGCCTGCACTTTCAAATATGTAGACAGAGCGACGCCGATCGAAAGGCTACTTAAGTGTAAAGTTAAACTGTAAGAGAAGCTCGGCTCAGCTCGGTCGGTTGGTGTCGCTGCTGGAAGATGTGTTCATTGTGCTGTGACGAATAAACGACTCAACGTCAACCGAGTGTTCGATTATTCTGTTGGTCGACAACCCCGATCATCGGGCGAACCAAGACGCTACAATTGCATCATAAACTAAAATCTAGTAGCTTACACCAAAATATTGTACTACAAGGATTTTATATTACAGCATAATTTAGAGGATATCTAGCTTATCTTTTAGGACGAAACTCAAGCTACTCTAGTTGCTGTTTAACGAAACTGTCTCATAACAAGATTAGTGCTACCCTCCTTATTCTCCTCCTCCTTTCTTCAGGCTTGGGACTGGCACTGCGAGGGAACGAGCAGTGGCGGAGTTTACACAATTCAGGCTTTGCTTTAAAATGTTTTTAAATGTCACTTGCAGCCGAAGAGTTGCGGGTTCGAATCCACCTCAAGCCGCCACGTAGGGACCTTGGGCAAGTCCTTCACTCGCAATTGCTCATGCGCTTCGGTGTGAAACTCCGATGCAGTGTCCGCGCTGTAGTCGGGAGCGCCTCTGAGTAGAAATCTTGAAGGGGCGCTATAACAAATGCTCATACGTACATACATACATATATATGTTGTGTAGTAGGCTGGAGTGAAAAAAATATTTTTTGAGCAAACGTTTTCCAATAGTGATCAAAAGTTGCCATCATGTTAATGTAAACAGAGTGCGAAATATTTTTGATTTTGTTCGATGTCTTCTGCCCTCTACCGGCGGTTATATTTTACTATGTAAAATTCTTTGGAAACACGTAGTCCATGTAATGCATTTTTCTTGAACTTGATCAGATCGATCCACCATATCATATCAGGAAGTTGCAGAAATCGCACCTGGTGTGATACAGGATTGTTCAACCGTAACGGCTAATGAGTGCAGCGACGTCATTGACAGGAACAAAATTAGGAGAGAACGAAAGAAGTGCCAAAGATCTGCTGAAGGGGGATTTGTCAGTATGACTCTGAGTGTTGTTGCCTTGGCATTTATTTTGACGGTCGATAGACAGAACCTTAGTTCGTGAAAAGGTTAACGGAAAATTGCATCGTAGAGTTAATTCATTTGTTCATTTAGGAAATTTATATAGCGCCTCTTCAAGATGCCTATTCAGACTCCCAGCCCAGACAAGGCTAAAGATAAAGGACTTAAGCAGTTTGTAGAAAGCAAGCAGATTATTCAGAGGTAGTATGCGGAGGGGCCAACAACCGAGAGGGCTCGACGCTGTCTGACCGAAGAGTGAGCCCGAATGTCCAGGAGCTCCCCATAGCCGAAGAGCGCAGAGCTTGACGGGGAGGCTATGCCAGATATCGAGCGACAGAGGTCGGACAGGTAGGACGGAGCACTACCTCTGAGGAAACTACCAGACAAGCGCTGCTATCCTATAGGAAATGCGTTTCAAGGCAGGAAGTCAGTGCAATTATACATCTCGCATGTAGGTAGAGACTGGGGCATATTTTGGAATAATAATCAACAAGCTGAGCAGTAGAACGAAGGACCCGGCCAAGGCGCCCTATTAAACCCGAAGGGTGACCAACATGAACCGAGCAACAATGATCAACTCTACAGGTGACAAAGGCGTGGCCACCGGACAATTAAGGACGACAGTATCATCATGGGAAAACCCGGAAAAGGACAGTAGGAAAACACGCTAGTGACGGAGCTGGTACGGCAGTGATGAAGATTTAAAATAGAAGAACACATCTCGTTAATTTTAGAGCTAAGGGGGAGCTCCTGGTAACTCGGGCCCACTCTTTGTTCAGATAGCGTCGAGCCCTCTCGGTCGTTGGCCCCTCCACTTGGAATGGGTTCCCGCTTGTGCTAAGGTTACTGCCCCTCAATTATCTGCCTGCTTTCTACAAACTGCTTAAGTCCTTTATCTTTAGCCGTGACTGGGCTGGGAGTGCCTCTGAGTAGGCATCTTGAAGAGGCGCTATATAAATTTCCTAAACGAATGAATGAATGAATGAACTCTGCAATGCAATTTTCTGTTCACATTCTCATGAACTAAGGTCCTGTCCTCTCGACCGTTAAAAGAAATGCAAAGGGCTTCAACACTCAGAGTCATACTGACAAATCCCGCTTTAGCAGATCTTTGGCACTTCTTTCGTTCTCTCCTAATTTTGTTCCTATCAATGACGTCGCTGCACTCATTAGCCGTTACGGTTGAACAATCCTGTATCACACCAGGTGCGATTTCTGCAACTTCCTGATATGATATGGTGGATCGATCTGATCAAGTTCAAGAAAAATGCATTACATGGACTACGTGTTTCCAAAGAATTTTACATAGTAAAATATAACCGCCGGTAGAGGGCAGAAGACATCGAACAAAATCAAAAATATTTCGCACTCTGTTTACACTAACATGATGGCAACTTTTGATCACTGTTGGAAAACGTTTGCTCAAAAAATATTTTTTTCACTCCACCCTATTGTGTAGGCCTATGCCTATACACAACAGACCGGGATACGTTTGTGTCTTGAGCCGTTACATTCGTGTGAGAACGGTAATAATTATCTGTTGAAGATAACAGCAGCAACGATGCTCTCAACAAAGACTCTCAAATGACGAATAAAGGAGTCTATACATCGGTGTTTGGTATCAACAATTCAAAGTCTGTGGAGCGTAGCAATACCTTACATACATGTATCTTGCCTTGCAGTTTTAGGCAACTGCTGTGTTTGTAGGGCGCAGATTGGCTCTTGATACGACACTGGCAGGCGCTGTGAAATTAATTATGTGTAGGCTATGTATGTATGCATGTATGTATGTATGTAGGCATATCTAGCACATCATTAACATAGCGCATTGTAAGTGCCTCACAAAAGCTCTTAATAGTAGGGTATCCATATGTTGTCCTTCTCTTAGATTTTCCGCTGCATAGTGTCATTCGCTTTATGCACTGCATACACGCCGACTTCAAGTGTTACAGAGGCGCTATGTAAATGCACACATTATTTATATCGTATCGTAGCGTATCTAAAGATTTATATAGCGCCTCTCTCATAATAACTATTCAGAGGCGCTGTCAGCACGAAAACCCCTGGGAAAAAGAAACGTCTTTAAAGTACGAGAGACCAAAGAGGAAAACCCAGTGATTAGTTTAGCCCTTAGTGAGTGGGAAGGTCATTCCAAGTAAAGGTTAAGGGGTGGATAATGGCCATAGCATTAATTATATATTTTATCGTATACATACATACTGCTGTTAGGCTGTTGGTCATGCAGGTACAACAGACCGATAGCGGTCCACTTAAAATACTGAGCGCATATCCGGAATAACGTTTTCTGGCTAAACCGACAACATTGTCAACAAATATATAGGTTAACTTTCTGCCAGTGGTTTTCACAGATATCCTTATCTTCTGACAAATCATTCCGCAAATAATATCGGACTAATTGGTTAAAAGTTTGTCGAACTAAGAGCATTTTCGAAAAAGAAGAAACAGTTTTACAACCATAGATCTGCTGTAGGCCTACTGTGTAACGTAATAAACCTTTGAAGGTGAATAGTGTAAGGCTTAATGCATTGCTAGGAAACAACAATGCTGTAACACAACTCCACAGCTCTTCTGAGTTGTTCAGTGGAATGAATGTATGAATGTTTTTACATTAAATATTTTAGCTGATTTGTTTCCGTGTTTACAGGATACTCGGGCAGGGTAGGCCCTATATGCTTTCCATGGTGACTTGGTACATAAACAGTAGAAGGCATTCGTTCTTTTGAGTCTTTGGACTCAAATAATGGACTGACAGTATCTAAAAGCTTCTTATTACTTTCTGACATGGCGCTACATAAATTTCTTATTACAATTGCACACAGTAAAGACACCGACGCTGCAGCTTAGCAAACGGCGTCACGACCTTTGGTTTACATTGTAGCCAGTGTCTATATCGTAGATTCCTTTTCCCATTTCCCTCCACTACAGTTCGAATTCAGTTTCACCTTCTACTGAACACAATCATGAGCTTAGTCGCTTGTTCAGGTACGACTGTTTTCGCTATCATTATAATGCACACTTCTCATTATTATGACTAATGCGTACGCTAAAAATGATAAACTTAGAAGCCTACGTCGCTGTGCACTCCTACATTACTTGGATATAAGTTAGCTAATAATTATGATTACATATATTAGGCCTATAGCATAAATATATAATATATATTTATATATATTTATATATCAGTAGGACTATAGGACCTATAGGACTACACAATTATATGCTTATCGCTAGTGGTTTAGTTGCAATCGGACTGTATACACATAGCCGGGCAAATAATATGTTTCCAATTGTGTGTCATTATTGTACAAGCTCAAAACGCTATATATTTTCTGACTGAAACAGCGTTTAAAGTCTGAAATTGCTGGGTAAAGTCTGATAAGTTCTGATGATGCCATATTATACCTCGAGTGAGACTATCTTCTTATTCGATTTGTGTTGCTGAACGTTTAAGTTCCGAGACTTCACTTCGTAAAGTCTAATAACAATGGAAGGTAAGTAAAGTTAATTTGTATCAGGATTACATAAAGATCGCTTTTCTAAGTGACAGAGTTTGCTGCAAATTTTGACTGAATTTAACACATTTTAGTAAGCTCAGTTAAACCTGGATGGAATCATTTAAAGAAGGAATTCATAGCTACGATTAAAGTTCGTTATAATTATAATTATTTCATGATTTGTTCGCTCTTTTCAATGGACAAAGTCGTTGTCAATAACCCAACTTGGGCTTAAGCTTTACAACTAACCACGAGGGACTACAGGTCGGTGTATATCGAGTTTCGCGGACCTCAACGCCGGTCGCCGCTCCACTTCGTCGACGCAACTTCGCCCAGGTAGCCTACTTAGAACGCCATGTTGTCAACTGACTGAAGATCAGTCAGTTGGGCTAAAGATTGCGCGGGTCTGACAGTCTTTTGGTTGTCTAAGCATTATGCTTACTAGTGAACAGTTCTTCTAGATGAACGTTAAACAGCGCTTTTGTTGGGTACAGGAAGGCGATTCTAGCTCGTTTGTCGGTAATAATAATACGACAGCAGGATAGAAGTAATTTTTTTCTCGCGGTGCCTCATAACTATCTGTCGAAGGCGCTCCTCTGTAACTGATGAACGAACACAGATTTCAACTGTTAGCAAACAATTTATTCATGTATGTCTACTCTAAATATGGTTCTCATTTAGCGCTATGTTGGAATAAGCGTTAAGAAATATATGAAATATTTAATAGTAAATATAGAAATATAAAAATAAAATATAATGTTAAATATATAACATAGCAGTAATTGACGTCTCTTGTAATTAGTGTTTACAATAATTTGTTTACTAATCGTTGGTTTAGAGCCCACGACATCGGCTGCATCTATTGAAACCGCGCAAACCACGGAAACAGATTCCAGACTTATGCGTAAGAAAACCTTACATGCATTAGTAAATAAATTGAATTATTATGTAATACAGACTAAATAATATTTATGAAAATCGTGTACTTAATTTATTGGACGTAGTCAAGAAATTTGCAATGACTAGTCTAATCTTATCTGCGCATTGCATCCCAGTAATGTTCTCGCTTGGATTAGGTAATCGTAATATCGAGATTTTTACATCCGCTCAGTCACTCCGACAAAAAATATTTGAGGCAGGGACGGTTACATTCAGTTCCAAGTCTATATCCAAATTCAGGTAAGATGGATGGCCCTTATGATGTCAGGTGCAGTGTTACCGCGCTGTAGAAACTGTCGGTTTCTTCATGGATGGTGTTTGAAATTGGATTGACGAGAGAGAAAAGCAGAAGAAAAGAAATCAAGATAGGATAAGTTTAAACCATTTGACTTCAGAAGTGGGGCCTATACTCGCCTATTTATCAAGGTTTCATGCTGCAAGCGTTCCAGTTTAATTTGCAGCGGTTTGAACACAGACTAGACGTCTTCTGAACCACTTTAAACCCTTGTTATGCTGTATTATGTTATGTTATGTAGCCTAACTTATGTTAGGCCTATATTGTTATAGTTTTTCGCCATATAATCTGACAGATACAGTTAAATGCAATGTCCGAATGTAATAAAATCAAGTTAAATTTAATTTAATTTGTATATTTGCAATTTGTGTTGTAAAGTTATCATAGTCGTCTCCATCGGAGGAGTCATAATCACAGCGAGCCTCTGCATCATCATTGTCGTTGCCGTATTCGTCAGGAAATCCGCGATGTTAGCTTTATTATCAACACGGCCACAATTAAGAACATTTTTATCCTTAATAAACAGCTTCTATAGCGATGGTTTCTAATGTAAAAGGCATCAAATTATGGCACACCAAGACCCACCGTAACCAGGTCAAGGACAAGAAGATCAGTCGGGTTGGACAGATAAACAGCCTGTGGTTGAGCGGCTCTAATAAATGTGTCTTAAACTATCGTTTTATAAATTTCTAAATTACAGTCACACTTGTAGCGAATTAGCAATTTGGAAAATGTAATTTTCTGGAAACAACGTTGTAACTAACTAACATTAGCACTAACGCTTACACTAGAACTAATACTAACAGTCTTTCATACAGTTTACCCAGCACAGTCTCACTTTTTTGGTTTCTCTAACCTATCGTATTACGATTGAGCAATTGCAGCAAGCCATGATATGGATCCTATAAGAACTCTGGTTTCAATTAAAAGCCTCATTTATAAAAAAAAGTCATTAGAAAACTAGAAGGTGTGCTAATAAATACGCTTTAATGTTCCTTGTTTTCAGAGAGAATTCACATGTTGCATCAAGTAGCGAGTACAGAGAAAATATGGACTATCAGGAGTTGGAGACGACTCGAAGACAGGCGAATCCAGCCGGTACCTACGCTGAACTCCAACTGCAACCAGTTGCATCAAGTAGCGAGTCCAGAGAAAATACGGACTATCAGAAGTTGGAGACGACTCGAAGACAGGCGAATCCAGACGGTACCTACGCTGAACTCCAAGTGCAACCAGTTTATGTAGAAATATGGATAGGCAATAACATTTAACAGGATGTTGGTTCTTGTTTGAAGTAATACGTGTTTGGAAGGTAACGACGTTCTTTATGCCTTAATGCGCTTGATCCTGACGGTGTAGGCATAATAATTATGCTCATGCAATAATAAATAATAATCTTCGTCTATTGATTTAAACTGACATGAACGCAGTGTGATTACAGGTCCAAGTCGTTACATTAGTCGAATTTAACTGTATGGCAGCCATGCAAGGCGCCAATCTGTCCTATAATCCTATTGCTCATTTCACCAACGCCATCCTGCGACTGAGAGGCTGAGTCGACCTTTTGGAGGTTTGCGGGAATCGAAACTCCGTCTATGTTGATCTTCTGCTCTTCGTGCCGTAGTATTAACCATTCACCTAAAACCTCCTCCCAGTGTGCATGGGGAGTTTTTTTAGGTGTAGTTATTTTTCGCGGGTTGCTTAAATGAATGCTTTGAATAAAATTTAATGCGTCGTGGTATGTGTCTTATAAAGTTAGTTGCGTAGCCTATTTTGTAGAATGAAATTCACGGATGCTGGCTTCCAAGTGTGAAGATACCTAATGAATGACAACACTGAAGAAAAGGAATGAATGTCTTTACCGTGATTTAAAGAATGGTTTTCACGAAGCCACAGTTTTACAACGGCTGCACGAGAATTTATATAGATCATAATACAGCGCTGTTATGACTATCCACTGATCATCTGTCAATGCATTATGCACTATAATAATATGCATTATGACTGAGTTTAGATTTTTCAGCTTACAGTAGTACACGACAAAAACAATGAACATTTCGTCAAAAATGAAATGCATTATTACTATCAGCGCTTTTGTTATGTCAATAGATCAGCACGCTTTGACCTGCAACTGATGTAAAGACAACTCATATGACGTTGCATAGGCGTACAGGTAGCAATTACATAAGTTGTAGTCTTGCATACATTTTTTACATACATCTTTTTTTCTTGACTTTACAAAAGCTTATCTAAGCTAGCTGAACGACCAATGTACATTTGCATTGTCATGGCATTTGCAGATAAAAATGTGAGTAAAATATGAACAGCATGTCGTCTGTTGTATTAAAACATAAAAGTTAATGGTTAGGCATTTTCAAGAACGGCAGCAACCACTTTCGGGAGGTGCCAGTCCGAAGTTAGAATAAAGCAGGAGGGCGACACTGTTTTCGTTTTAGCATACCCTCGCATATACAGAGACTACCTAATCGTTTCTATCAAGTCAATTCGTAATCGTTATTTTCAGTTTGGTTGCGTTGATCATAACGACGCATCGTGGATCCTGGTCCAATCATAGTCTCTGTGAACAAATGTTTTGCATATATAATGAGCACAGGTGTTCTTATCTTGATATATATATATAATGTGTATTCGATTGTTAAGCGTTTTAGTCTTAGGCCTTAGTTGCGCGGTCGGCTGGCGGGCGTTTGGCCTAAAGTAGCCTAAACATTGGCTGACGGTAGATTCTTTTTGCACGTGCAGTTAGCGCGCCAAACTTAGAAACTGCTGATGACAGTGAATTTGAACAATACAGTGTAGTAGTTGTTTTTAATGCAGTGAGAACTGTATGTAAGAAGTTACAGTCGAGTTGTGTTTGATGAATAACTGTGTTTCAAGAAAAAGATTCAAAGAACTGTGTCAATTTAATTCTTAAACAGTTAGAAGACGTTGAGCAATTTATATGTAGAGATAAGGAAAGTTCTTGAGTTAGGTCACAACTAAGAAAGAAGAAGAGTTGGTGACAGTCTCCCTGTTAAGATTCTGATAAATAGCATCTGGAGCAGCAGCAGTTTCCAGTTGTGCAGCACTTCTATCTTTACCCTGGGTTCTTTCCCTATTAAATCAATATGTAATTTCATATTGGAATATGTGTAACCGTAAAATTAGAATAGTAAATGTAGTTGCAAATATGGCGTCATTTCAAATCATATCAAAGTGCACAGGATAAATAGAGTAGAGAGCTTACAATAAGTTGAATATGTAGTAATACAGTCACCAAACATGAACTACCTAAAGCTCTGATTATTGCTGATAGATTGGTTTAACGCCTGAATTGATTCAGACGTTCCTACGCATTTGCGAAATTTCTATTTTGAAACAAAAATACAATTACTTTGGTGAAAGATTCTAGAATTCTTTTGTATGGTGTTTGTAAGATGTTTTTAGCTATTTGGTTTCGAGAATGCTTAACTCTGTACAAACCTTGATCGTCTCTGATTAAGAATTATAATCACTAAGATCAGAATAATTATTAGTAGAGGGAGAATCACTGCTATCCCAAGCACCAGTCCAACGATTTGTGCTGCAAATAATACATACAAATGTCCGTTATTTCTAGGAAACTAAAAAAAGTTAATTAAGAAATATAACTATTTATACAGCGCTGCGTGAAACCGAGGTTGAAGAATACTACACTCGATACCATCTCTTTATAGACATGCATTGGTCGACTGTAACGCGGACAGTAGCTAGGCCTACGGGTTCGAGCCCCACCCGAGGCAGTTACTGTGTAGATACCTTGAGTAAGTCCTTCACTCACAATTTGCTCTACGCAATCGATGTAATGTCGTGTGCTCTTCTGAACTTTGAATGGAGTACAATATCAAATACAGTTTTAGTTGCAATTCTATGCTAGTTGAAAAATTAATAAAGGGACTTCTGCATCTAGCCTATGTATCTGTATCGTTAACTTAAATCATTTAAATGTAACTGATTGCCAAGTAATTCAACATATTGTAGCACCATGCTTGCTAGATATTCAACGACATAAGATACATTCTTAGTTTCATTCTTATTTCAGTTGACGGATTCATCAATTTCAAACAATGTAGCTGGTTAAAAAAAACTTTTTTCCAGATTATCGGCAAAGCGGTTGCAGGTTTAATCCAACTACGATTATGTGCTGTATATAAGTGCGTTGTGATAATAGAGTGGATCTTAATACAAGCTAGTGACCCAGGTTTCTTGAAGGACATTATTATACGAAAGTAATAATTTTTAGGAATCAAAAGTCTTTACAAAATCACTTTGCAAAATTACCTATAAGTGTACTTGTCAATTTAAAAAAGCCTGGATTGCTGTCAGAGATTTTGAAATGCTGCTTACTTTCTGGTATGGCCTTATCGTTATTCACTGAACTTGTACTGGGACTGTTTGTCACATCAGCAAAAGGAAATGAATCCGTACTTGACGTTGTTGCGGTAGATGACTTACTTGTGGTTGTTGTTGGAACGACTGCATAAACAACAAATTAATTTATTAATTATTGCTTATGTCTTCACGCGTTTAACAACGTTAGACAAATGTATTCATATTTATGTATCCGATCATTTATGTAGCGCCATATTTAGACTGAAAGGTGTTGAAACATAGTTGTCTATTCCTGGAATATATTGCAAGCCTAGACTCTCGCATGTATTCTCTGCATGTGAAAGTAATGCGTTGTCATTTGATTATATGGCTAGAGTTTATGTCCCAAATTAGGGCTATTACTCTGAAAAAGAAGATATCATTCGAGAATCTATGAATGACTTTATTGGTTCTTATACAGAGAAGAGAACAACTGGAAGACTTTAAGTGTAAAATAATAAAATTATGGAATAAAATATTACTAAATTGAGCAACTAGAGGTCAGCGTCGAAGGTTTTGTATGCAAAAGCAAAAAACTGAGCTCAAACTGGCGCTGCTGGCGGCGTGCAACGCATCTTATTGACGAGTACAACGTAAGGTGTTATTGTAAGTCACTCAGTGTAAGTTACCAGTAGTATTTAAAGTAATGATGGTTTTCCCAATTCAGCCAAACTCCAGTTCTTAACTTAAACTAACTGACAATGTAACTTATGATTTATTTACAAGATAACGTCAGCATCAGTTTTTACCGCCTTGCCTCGATACGCAGAGCTGCTTTTTTCTCCAGTATAGCAATTATATGTCTATGCGATGGCAGTAGAATAATGGTCGCAGAAATCAAAGCAGGCTGTGAAACTGGATTTTAAAGGTTAGAACTTCCACCATTATGCTGCACACAACGGAAATTGTTATTATTCTTATGTCATCTACCTATTTGTACCACAATTGGCGATGGCGCGTAGGTTGCGTATTGTACCCTTTAAAATTAGTCATATTCTTAATGCTAAGATACCTATTAAACAAAATCCTTCCCTACTTCTAAGACAGACGAATTGCCTTGGCTCCGCGCAGTTGCAATCTGTCCACCCCCAAGCGGAGTTTCCATTCGGATCGACACAAACACATTCGTAATTGATGTTGTTTGGTTTGTCACTCGCCCACGAGGAGTAGATGGTTTCATCGACGTCACCTTTATAAAATAGCATCAAAACCTAAATTACAGACACATAAACTACCTATAAGAAATTTAAGAACAGTTACTATCGACGGAATGGTAATTCAAAGAAAGAACCCTGAATTTAATATAACTGCGCAAATATACTTGATATATATATACCGACTGCAAAAGAATAGTGGTGACACTTTTATAAACTTATCAACTAGGTCATTTTCTGCGAATAAGAAACAGAAAACAGTTTTCTTAAAGAAAGGTAACAAACCCGAAGAATCCCAACGCCAATCTTTCCATCGAATTCCAACCCAGTAAGACGACGATGGGTTCAGCCAAGATGTATTGAATGGAATGCCACTTGGATAGCCAGTAGTGCCTGAATCGTAGTTAAAAGTTGCCAAATCACCGTTATTATTGCTACAAGTTTCTCTGGCTTTGTACCAAGTAAGGTTTTCATTCTCAAACTTGACGAAACATCTAGCATTATATGGGTAATTATTCGGTGAATTAGTCGAGCATCTAGTATCTGAAAGAGAAAACAGTTGCCGTATGATAGCTATGATCTTGTCTTAACCCAGCGTCAGACAACTGGCATTATCCCGCTCAAATTCAGAAACCGACTAACCAATTTAAATCATCTAAAAGGTCTTTTGCCACTATTGTAGTTTGTTAATATAACAGGACAGATGATTTACATACTAGAAGTGTTTATGTCGAGTCGAATACCGTGGATCTCCACTTTATAAGAGAATCTACAACTTCGTGGCAAGTAGCGCCGGATTCGATATTGCACTAAGAGGAATGACTGAGACTAATACGACGTCTGTTATCCACGAAGGCGGTGCTGCGTTGTCCGCTGTACAGACTAGAGCAGTGTCTCGCAAACTTTTTTGACTCCCGGCACACTCAGCAGAGCAAATTTTTATCGCGGCACACCAATTAAAATTTGCTAAAATTACAAAACCAACCGCAATAATTTCAGTTTGTCATATTTTAAACTTGTCGTTTTAGTCCAGTAATGGTAATGGTTTTTTGTCACATGTCGTTCAAGCTTACTCGGCACCGCTACCTCATTTATTTGAAAGCGTTGTTGAGCAAATCAGACAATAGGCCTGCGGAAGCGATCGCGAACTGTCTTTTGCTCATGAAATAAAACCAAATCCGATATAATCTTCAGTATATTTACGTTTCGATAAACTGGATGCATGGTTTGGTCATCTGAAAATTAATTTTTCCCTCTACTCGGTCTATCATCATTTGTTCGGTTCTTGCAAAGAATTTATTCATTTTTTGTCTAATAGTGGGCCTAATTTTAAAAAAAATTCAAATAATTATTATTTTGAATTTGTTTTTGTTAGAATTAATAATAAACTATAAAATCGTGTGGATATGATTTTCATAGTTCATTACTAGATTATATTTGAGTAATAATAAATGAAAAAGTATAAAAACATCCCTTATTCAGTTACAGTTACAGTTACAGTTATGCTGGTATCTCCGTAATAATGACGTCGAGAGGATGGGTGAACACATAAATAACATAGAATGCTAAGATTAATGTAACTAGGTATAGGTTGTTTACTTTTGCCTACATGACATCGAATAACTTTGAATGAGAAACGTTCTTCTATAGGCCTACATTAAACAGCCAACTTTTGTATTTAAGTAATAATTTTTATAAAGTCAGTTGTAGAGACTGACGAATTTTAGGTTTCTGTGGCGGCACACCTGAAATCTAACACGGCACACTCTAGTGTGCCGCTATCGCGGCACACAGTTTGCGATACACTGGACTAGAGAGTGACTTGGGGAATTTCCCCGCGGGAAAACCGCGGTAACCGCGGTAAATCCCGCGGTAATGGGGACACCAATATTGCGGTAATTCTGCGGTAATGGGGACAACAATTGCGGCAATACCGCGGTAATGGGGTTTACTCTCGCGGTAATACCGCGGTAATGGGAAATGAGCCGGCAATAAACCCGGGTGATGCTAAGAACTTGAGAACTGATAAGGAGAATTTTTTATTTCCTGAGGCCTTCCAGTCAGAAATATTCAGGACTTGGTTAATGCAAACTGTCGATAAGATAATAACAGACTAATGCAGTCAGCAATACAAAATAGCTTTTTTAAATTTGAATTGGTGTAAACTTTTTGCGCGGAATGTGATGTCGTCCTGCGGGGAAGGGGTGAGGATGGGGAGAAAACCTGCGGGAATGGGGTGGGGATGGGGACGAACCTTGCGGGGATGGGGCGGGGATGGGGAAGACTTACATGTTGCGGGGTGGGGATGGGGACGAGATTGTCTCTCCGCGTCACTCTCTAGTACAGACCTAAGCAACAATTACTTAGGCCCTATTATGTTATATAAAAAATGTTATTATGAACCGCTAATGGCCTAATTTCATCAGGATGTTTATTATAAAACAGGCATGTACAGAACCATACGAACCCTAGCCATTCCGGAACAGTTTCATGCTAAAATTTAACAATGCCTTAGGGTTCATTTCTACATCGAGTAAACGAAGACAAAAATAATTTATTTTAATAATGATTCCTTTGGAAAGTTTATTATAGATTTAAGGTCTTGACTCACTTTCGAATTCGCAGATAAAGTTTCTCAGACTATTTGGTTTGGAGGCGTACGCGTTAAACACATTCGAATGAACTTTTTTGTAACCGTAGAACTTGTAATCTCTTTCGTTTTGATCCAAGATTCCTCCTGAAGCCATCAGAATTTCAAAAATTAATTGCGACTCTAATGGAAGCAAACTAACTGAATTTATAATTCGAAAGCTTTAAACTTTCATTCAATTGAACGGCAACCGATACGGTTTAATTATGAACAGCTTTGAAACCGAGGCGGTTTTATTGTATCACATATACCATGCAACTCGCAAAGTATTGAAGAGTTGTCTGCGGTTACTTCACCTGTTTAGCACTTTAACGACGAACCTCTTTGGTTTCTCAGTCGCCTAGAAGTAGTTAATTCTCGTCGTTAAAGAGCTAAATAAACCAATAAAACACATATCCTTTGGTATTTAAGTGTAGCATAAAATGAGTCTTACCAAGATATTTAGATCCATTTAGAAGATACCATGTCCTCTCTTGTTTCTTGAGTTGCAAATCTATGAACAGAGATGACTTAAGTTTTTTGCTCAGCTGAGCAGAATTTAAAAACTGAGTCAGAGCCTCCTGAGTATTAGCATCGCGAACAACAGCTAAATTTGAATTTCTGTCTTTACACCAATTCTTTGCATCGTTGAAGTTCTTTGTCTCATTTGACCACGGCATTGTAAAACATCTTTCACCAACACAGGTTTCACAACACGAATCCGCTGGTCCAAAGAATGCAGTTATCACTAAACAGTGCAAAATCAAATAAATTTAAACTTAATGTCGGATTGCGTTTCAATACAATACAATACAATACAAATGAAAATTTATAGCGCGCTTTAACAAGACAAGTCTTGCACGAGAGCGCGTTTCGCTACATTCTTAGTCATAGTGCAGGTTAAACAGATAAGTTTTTAATTTTGTTTTAAACTGTGCGACAGATATGCACTGTCGAACTGAAGCTGGAAGACGGTTCCATTCTAAGGGTCCTGAGGTAGAGAAAGCACGGTTTCCAAACTTCCGGTTTGTGCGAAGTACGGTGAAATCCCCTCTCGTCGACGATCGGAGTCCTCTAGTATTGAAAAGGGAACATGGCGTGACCATGGATGCCATGTATGAGGGAGAGGTTCCAGAGTGAATGTGATACATGAGGAGGCAGATTTTGAAGGCGATACGGGCGCGGATGGGAAGCCAGTGAAGTTGCTGCAGTGTAGGCGTAATGTGATCTCTTGGACCAAGATCTTTTATTAGGCGAGCGGCGGTGTGTAGAACTGAGGATAAGGGTTGCAGTGTCGATGAAGGAAGACCGGATAGGACAGAGTTGCAGTAGTCGAGGCGAGAGATGACGAGAGCTTGGATCCGAAGGCAGGTTTCGTCGAGGCAGCGTTTCACTTGTCGGATTCGGCGAAGGTGGAAATAGCATGCTTTGGCAACGGAAGAGATGTGTTGCGTCATGTTTAGGCTGCTGTCTAGCAGAACACCGAGGTCACGAACGACATCAGATGGTAGAATGGTGCAGTTAGACTCGAGATGAAGAGATTTTATTTGTTTATCATCGTCCGGTCGGCTTCGACGGTCGAACCAAATGAGTTCTGTTTTGGTGGCATTTAACTTCAGACGCATAGATGCACACCAGGTTTGAATCAAATTGAATGTCACGGACGCAAGCCGCAATTTTTATTTTGATGTTATCAAAGTTTTTGCCAGAGAGTTTTATGTAGAGCTGGGTGTCGTCAGCATATAAGTGGATCATAAGGCCATGATGTGACCATCTCTTTTTCAGTTTTAATACTATAAACAATATTAACCTTCAAAGCTTCATATTTCTTTACGTACTTCAGTTGAGAGACTTAAAGAGCGTTTTAAAATTTCTTAGTGTAAAAATTGTAAACAGTTGTTATTTTAGCGTGTCAGTAACTAAGGTAGGCCTATACCATTTTCACTTTATTTTGTCCATCCTTTTCTTTAATTGAACACTTTGTTCACCGTGTTTTAGATGTATTATTGCCCAATGTCCATTGGTTACCTGGCTCGTATTCCGTTTGTGCTTTACAATAATATTGACCTTTTATGCTAATAAGCCCAATCACCTTTATCTCCAGTGGAGATAGGCCTACAGGTGAGATTCTCCACAAGCCGTTGTCACTATAGATTTCAAATTTTGACATCTTGAAACCAATAGGCCTACGTTCTGTCATCTTAATATCCATCCTATCCGGAAAAGTTCCTTTCCTCAAAATAAAGTTCATGATAGTCCGGTTTACACTCGATCTTTCAATTTGTAAATAAACGAATATATATATATATATATATATATATATATATATATATATATGCATACATACATACATACATACATATATGCATGCATACATACATACATACATACATACATACATACATACATACATACATACATACATACATACATACATACATACATACATACATACATACATACATACATACATACATTCTTGCATATATACATATATATGTATATAAAATATTATATATATCCTCCTGAGACCCACACAATATTTTTTTTTCTTTCAAAGTTTTTTTATATTTGTCCCTTCATTAGGGATACAATTAATATCATCCAATGACTTTTAAATTTTTTTATTCAATTTTCACAGAAATATTGAATGTCCCGTGTATGGGACAGCGGGTACTAACTACCGAAGATGTACGCACTGAAATCAATAACAACGCTAAATCAGAACACTATTACGTTTAGGGTTCAGGTTAAGTGTTAGGGTTAGGGGACTGCGGGTATACCCGTACCCGCGGGTTTACCCGTACCCGCGGGTCGGGTACGGGTAGGGTCATCACGGGTACGGGTATACCCGGTACTACTACTACTACTACTACTACTACTCCTACTACTACTACTGCTATTACTACTATTACTACTGCTACTACTGCTGCTACTGCTGCTACTGCTGCTACTGCTACTGCTACTGCTACTACTACTACTACTACTACTACTACTACTACTACTACTACTACTACAACAACAACAACAACTACTAAGTTTACTACTACTACTACTACTACTACTACTACTACTACTACTACTACTACTACTACTACTACTACTACTACTACTACTACTACTACTACTGCTGCTACTGCTGCTACTGCTACTGCTACTGCTACAACAACAACCACTACTACTACTACTACTACTACTACTACTACTACTACTACTACTATTACTACTACTACTACTACTACTACTACTACTACTACTACTACTACTACTACTACTGCTAGGTCTTCTGCCACTACTACTGCTACTACTACTACTACTACTACTACTACTACTACTACTACTACTACTACTACTTCTACTACTACTACTACTACTGCTAGGTCCACTACAACAACTACTACTACTATCATCATCATCATTATCAGCCTATTTATTTATATCACTGCATGCTGAGTTGTAAGCTATTGGCCTGGTAGGAATAGGAACTTTGGGAAGGCGTGTTAATGACGTGGCGGGTACTGTACGGATACGGGTATACCCGCGGGAAAGGGTATGGTCGGGTAGTAATTTTGACTACGGGTCGGGTACGGGTAACGGTTCTGTGTTACGGTTACCGGTCAGGTAGCAAAAATGCTGTACCCGCAGACCTCTAGTTAGGGTCTAGTTTGGGTTGGAAATAACCTGACTCCAAACCATTCCAAGAAGTGGTTTTGTAAAAAAATTGTACACTGTAATACTGCATTTAGGCCCAATGTCCCGGCCCTGGGACATGGATTTCAAAAACGAATTTTTACCCACTACACAGGTTTGAAGGACGTGTTTAGAATTAGTATTTACCTCTACATGATACTAAGCTATATTGCAATAAATTTACCAATATTTCTGATGTGTAATATAAAAAAAATTTCATATTTGCCTGTCTCTTGGAATAGAACGATTTAGTACTAATAAACACCATGACAGTCCAAAGAATAAATAACAATAATATTTACTTTTCTTGTCAATCGCCAGTTGTAGGCACACTATGTATCTAACGTGGGACAGTGGGTCTTAAATCAATACGTGATTCGTAACTATCTGGCAAAATTAAAACCCAATGTCCCTATCGCGGGACGCGGGGTCTCAGGAGGATATAACTATCGTTGTTTCTCACTGTCTGACGCATCTTTTATAATTTGGACATAATTTCTTAATCCTTTTCTCTTTCGAATGAACCTCGACCAAATAAACTTGGTCGCAGAGTTGCATTCCTACAGAGATCACACCAGAAAATTGGTAGCTTTCATTCACATTTTTCAACCTAGTCTCAAAATCATGACTTTTTTCACTGTTTCACACTGGTCCAAGAGCTGAAGGAAGTGGAGATCATGATTTGATGACGCAATTGGATTTGGAGCCTTGAACCAGACCTTGACATACATAATATAGATGCTAGCAATGAAGATTCAAATGTTCCGGAGTCCCTGCTCTTCTTTAGTGGTAGGTTTAAATTGGACACGGAACATTCATGTCTGTCTTTGGGACGCCCCGGGTATGATGTCAAATGCATCTGTACTCTTTTAAGATATGGATGTTCCGTGTACCACCACGTGGAATATCATTTATGGCTCCTGGAGCCATAATTATATCCACCTGGCATGATGTTTGGCTTCAGGAGCCACAAATGATATTCCGCGTGGTGGTACACCTCCAAGCAAAATCATCACAAGCTCAATGAAAATTCTGTATAGTCATCTCTGAACTGACAGTGGTGAAGCTTAGCAGACTTGCTAGCCCTTCATGAGCTTCTCCAGGTTCATATCTGGTCCGATCAATGTTGGTCCAGTTCATCTGGAGACGTTTCAAGATGGCAACGTCTGGCCCTCAGGTCACTGCAAAACTATCTTGAAAGGCTGCAGCTGCAACTAACTCCACTATATGTTGTGCCGACATGCCAGGTTCAAAAGCTTCTTTCAGAGTTTATGTTCCAGCAGAACACAAAAGCCATTTCTATTTCCTGTGTTACTGGAAATGGTATTAAAACACATGGAAGCAATGCGATCGACAAAACTCCAATTTTCCATAATAACGGGCAACAACTGAGGCCTGAGCTTCACCAGTCCTGGAAGTCAATTTGGGAACAAAAAGCAACTGGTTCACTCCAGCTCCTGCAACTGCTACAGACAATTCATCAACATGTTCCTTCCCAGTAAGGTCGGTCAGAAGTTTGCGATCCCAGTGGACCTTGACAGAGACATTTCCTTGAAACCGTTCTTTAAGCTGTGAAGCAATTTCACCTTGATAGTGAGTGCTTTGTACCTCTGCGATTGATGAATGGTTGATAAGTAACTCCTGGAAATCATGACCAAGACTTTGAGCAACTGTGTATTGTCTTGCATGCGTAGTGCGTACACTGTAAACAGTTTACACTGTACAGCATTTACTGTTGGAAACCAAAACGTGCATTTCCAAAGAAATTCAAATTTGTTCAGCTGCCCGTAAATGTCAACCAAATTGACTAAAAGTTTGTACAGCTATTAATTTGTCCACAGGAACAAGTTTAGGGGTGAGACTTTGAGAAATCCAAAGTTGAAAAATAAGAAACAGGGTGTTCCTTATTTTTCAACTTTGTATTTCTCAAAGTTACAAAGCGCTTTATACAATCGGCCAAAGCCGCTTGTATTATTAGCTGGGTTATGTGTTAGCAGTAACCATACCGTAATGTAAACAAATTAATAATAAATAAATTATTGCTCATTACACTTACGAAATGCAAAGCAAAGAAATTTGTCCATTTCTTGTCCTCTGTGAACTCCGGATAACTATGTATTCAAATCTGAGTAAGTAGAGATTTCCTATTCAGTGTATTCAGCTAGGATATACAAATTAACCTCAGAGCTTCCGGCTTTTATGCCACGCATTTTTAAATTAATGCAGAGTGCTGTGCTTTGCCTATTATGCCCCGAGAGCATATGACACATATAATGATCTCTACGCGAACACACACACACACACACAAACACACACTAGGGATCCTGAGTGGCCGAGTGGGCTGGTGCCCGCTCGTCACGCCGGCGCCCCGGGTTCGCTTCCCGGTCGGGTCGGTTTATCAGAGATTAATTTCTCGGATCTTTACTGCGGGTGGCTCGGTCGCATTATAAACGTGGAGTACAATACAACACACAACACAACACAATATACTGGGGCGCGGTGGTTTGGGGGTATGTTCGGTGCCTTGCAGCTGGAGGGTTGCGGGTCCGAATCCACCTCAAAGCCGCTGCGTAGGGACCCTGGGCAAGTCCTTCACTCGCAATTGTTCATGCGCTTCGGCGTGAAACTCCGACTACAGCAGTAGTCGGGAGCGCCTCTGAATGGGAAAATCTGGTTGAGGCGCTATAACAAGTGTTCAAATACAATACAATACAATACAATACACACACATGTCATAGGCTACTGATTAATTGCTGTCTCACGACACTGTGTCATAACATAGATGATTAGCGTCTCCCTCCTTCTTTCTCCAGGCTTGAGACTGGCACTACCAGAGTACATGTAGTGGCGGAGTTCCATATACACGTATATTCTTAGATTATATATAGACAAAAGGCTAGTTCGTGAAAGTTAAGTAACTGACTAACACCTTCATATTGCTTGTCTACATGTACAGGAGTTTCCTGCATTGTATTGTAGGCCTACTGTACTTCCTTTTACAATAATAATTATGCCACCAACTCATCTCTTTAACGTGCTTACCCAGCACAGCCTGGATTTGGTTTCCCTGTACTTCAACCTGGCTTCTCTAATGGATTATGATTTTTGATTGTGAGGTCACTTGAAGCGTCATTCGACTACTGATGTCTTGATAATTATTATAGAGGCCCTATAGAAGTCTTTGGATTAGTCTTAGACTAGTCCATCCATAAACCATCCGATCCTCTCTGCCTTTCAAACTCTTTCGTCCTCAACGAAACCCGCTATGAAAGCTGTTGTACCTCTCTCTTGTCTTTCTGGCAACCGGACGCATTTAGGCAATCTCTAACCGGTATCATAGCATTCTAGCCTTAGGCTCGTCACTGCTCGTGAATATTCATTAACTTTGAACCGGCCAATGAGACGGCGCCTAAGGCTAGTATGCTACGAGACCGGTTAGAGATTGCCTAAATGCCAACCGGACTCGGACCTCCACTGGACATCGATCTCTGGACAACTAAGTGTGTTTGTAGGGAGCAGATTGGCGCTATTGATACGACACTGGCAGGCACTGAGAAACTGAGCATATACGTGTATGTTTGTAGACTTTGTATGTATTTATGCATGCATCTATGTATGTATGTAGTTATGTATGTATGTATGTATGTAGTTATGTATGTATGTATGTATGTATGCATGTAGTTATGTATGTATGTATGTATGCATGTATGTATGTATGTATGTATGTATTTATGTATGTATGTATGTATGTATGTATGTATGTATGTGTATACATGTTTATATGTATGCATGTACTATCTGTGCGTTTTTATGTATGTTTGTATGCTCAGAGACAAGATTGAGCTTTTTTTGAGGGGCATGCTCACAGTCAAGATTGAGGGGCTTCGTGCTTCCACTGACGGACATTTCAAGTACGAAGTTCGTGTGTCATCAGCGGTAGCTCAATGTACCCATTCTTCAAAGCCTCTCGAAGTTCTAAGCCAGAGTTGTCCAACCTTTTCGGGCGAGGGCCACATTGCCATTTTTCTAAGACTTCGGGGGCCGAAGAAAAATTTCATCAATGATTTAAAAATTCGACGCATAGGCCTACTAAAGAGCAATAATTTTACTTGCCTACATGATGATCAGGTACCACACAGTCACAGTTTTCGTGATTTGTTTGTACTAATGGAATAGGCCTACTTCACATTGCTCTTACTTGCAAAAGTACTCTATATCTGCTTCAACAGTTGACGTAGCTATTCTAAGTATTATAGTTAAATGTACACTTGTTAGTAATGATCTTGAGTTTTTTAAATGTATGCCATTGTCGACAAAAACTCTTCACAACAATATGTACCGCCAAAGAGTGCAATATACCTAAGTGCAGGAATTGACAGATTTGGAAAAGCTTCTTAGTTGTAGGCTTAGGCCTATATTCCTTGTTTACTGATATCCTTTATTGACAGCTTAAGCAAACAACACCCTCAGAATACTCAATGACGAAAAATTCCTCGGTCTACAAATTTGTTTAAACTCTGCATTCGGAGTCAATTTTGGTTTTTTGCTCGCACTTATTGACTTTGCCGTGGTTATTTGAGGCAGAAACAACATTAAGTATTCATTCATTCATTCATTCATTCATTCATTCAGAGCATTTATATAGCGCCCCTTCAAGAAACTACTCAGGAGCGCAACACAGTGCTAGCAATAAAACTTCTCGTTTCTTGTGAAACAAAGAATTATAGAAAATTTTCAATACCAGGCCAATTAGCAACGCAGTAGGCAATTCCCAATTTTAGACAGACAAAAAAATATTTTTATTAAATATTTTTAAAGGCTCGGCGGGCCGGATGAACTCACTTGGCGGGCCGGATTGTGGCCCGCGGGCCGTAGGTTGGACAAGCCTGTTCTAAGCAAACTGCGTGACTCGTCAATGTTTTGCAGCTGCTTCATCTGTAGGCAATTTCGCTTAGCCTTATTTTCACTAAGTAGTAACTAAAATAAAAATCCAGTAGCAATAACTATGACTAGAAAATAATACTAACTATAACTGTAACTATGACTAAAATTAAAAACCATTAACTATAGCTATAACTGTAACTAAAATAAAATCTGTATGGAGAGTCACACTGTATGTGTATATGTATGTTTGAATGTATATATTTAGCATACCCTTCATATAGAGCATTTTGAGTACCTCACAAAAGCATTTAATATAAACTCATCAACGTTTACAGAATTTCCTATGCGTAGTCTCATTCGCTTTGTACGCTGCATACACACTAGGGGTCTGCGGGTATACCCGTACCCGCGGGTTTACCCGTACCCGACCCGTACCCGCGGGTCGGGTACGGGTCGGGTAGACATTTTACGGGTCGGGTCGGGTACGGGTAGGAGCATTACGGGTACGGGTATACCCGGTTTTACCCGTACCAAACTGAGGTTTTTGGGGTTACATGTAATTGTGAGTATTGCACCTTCAAAGACTTACTGTAACTGGCGGTATACTGTATAATATGTACCATGTCATTGTGTTGACGTATGGCCGTTCGTTTTAGTGGGCTTGACATTAATTCATAGATGCTCAATTTACAGTTGCAAAATGGCTTCTTTTCATTAACACAATCCACTCGTAGTGTTTTTACATATATCTCATCCAAGTTTCAGTCCCGACAACCGGGGGTTAGAGGTCGCTGACGCCGAGCCTGTCAGTCTAGCAGGAGTGTTTTCTTTAAGACAGGTTGATGCAGTTACGGTAGTTGAGGTTAGGCATAATTGAAACACCAAGTCTGTCACCCCTTTCCCTCTGAGAAATACTTAATCTATTCAAATAGTGGTATTTTGTTGCAAACTGCCGTGTTATGGCTGGCTGAATAAAAGTTATTATATTTCTAAATCGCCCGAGGTAAGTGCAATCCCTCGGGCTCTAATGAACTATCCGACGAGTTTTGTCGTTCTTGAGTTAACGGTCATCTTCACCCGTCAAATGTGTAAACGTGCAACAAAAAGCAATAGCATTGACTCGTTGTGTGCAAACTGAACGACGCTGAAAGAGGCGTGCTCTGTCCCGCGGGTACCCGAAACAAGTAGGCTATATTATTATTATTATTATTATTATTATTATTATTATTATTATTATTATTATTATTATTATTATTATTATTTTTTTTTTTTGCCCGAGGTAAAAAGAATCCCTCAGGCTCTAAGATACTAAGCATAGTTGTGTTTTACGGGTTCTCGTCTCCATCGTGTTGCATAAAGAAGCCCCTAAAGGCCGCGGCGTTATTATTATTATTATTATTATTATTATTATTATTATTATTATTATTATTATTATTATTATTATTATTATTATTATTATTACGGTGATCATCACCATGAACGTCATACTATTAGTATTACTACCACATGCTTTGTAAGACCATAGGACTAGTAGGGACTGGGATTATGGGAAATCCTAGCAATTACTTGGCGGGTACGGGTATACCCGCGGGTACGGGTCGGGTTGGGTAGTAATTTCGAGTACGGGTCGGGTACGCATACGGGTCACTCATCAACGTTTACAGAATTTTCTATGTGTAGTCTCATTCGCTTTGTACGCTGCATACACACCGCCTTAAAGTGTTACAGAGGCGTTATATAAAAGCACATGCACCTATAGTTTGGTGAAGATGAGATAAGATTGAACATTTATCTATTTAGCGCCTTTTCAAGGTTCTTAAAGACGGATTTATGAAACGCCCCATACATAATTACTTAATTACTCATAATTACTTGCAGACAGTTTCACTCTTGCAATGTTAAGTCACGGCAATTTGAATGGCTGCGTAAATGCGCTACACAACTCCCGAATGGCCAAAATTCCCTTAGCCAGCGCGTACAACCTAATGGTTGCATAGCTTAGCAAGTTCATTATTATTAAACTAATAATGTAGGCTTCGCGGGGCATAATTACGATAACCCTGCACTGAGAGCAGTGACCCTAAGCAATTTGATACGCAGCCTTGCGCTTCCTGAGGTCGCTACAACACACCGCTCTAAATATATCGCCAGATATAATCAGTAGTATAACGTTATCACTATTTTAACATCCATGTCGTTAAGGGTTGATAATGACCATCGCATTAATTATATATTTTATCGTATGTATGCTGCTGGTAGGCTGCTTACGCAACTGCAACAGACCGATAGCGGTACTGAGAGCATATCCGGAATATGGCTAAACCGACAACATTGCCTCTCCAAACAGAGGCGGACTGGGCTATGAATTTCTACCGGGAAAAGTTCCTCGAAGGGCCCGTACGAGCATGGGTGATTGGGGGCCTATAGACACTGTTACTTATGTTACGAAAACAAATACTGTACAGTTACGTGTGTAGACCATTGAACTGCACTGAATAGTGTTCAACGATTCATTGCTCGGTAGCGAGTTGGTACAGAAAATCGCTAAATGAGTCTATAGCAGCAGCATCTTAGGAAAGACTTATGAATGTTTGGCCATGACATGGATCAGATCATCTATAGTGATGTAGTCACGAACATCTTTTCGGAACACATCAGCATAAATATAGTTTTTCATTTCCGAACGAGGCGCGTATCCTTTTCTTGGTGATCTTAAGCTTACTAACTCACAGTACACTTTTTTCACAGTATACACTTGTGAAAAAAACAGAGTGAGTGAGTACTGATAAGCAAGGTCAGTGGCGTCACTAGGGTTGGTGTCACCCAGTGCGGTAACTCATGGTGTCACCCCATGGACCTCCTCCCTTACCAGATCATACAGAATCCTTAGTAATTTTTTGTATAATGTTACTCGTAAATGATTCGTTAATCGTAATTCTGGTATATAAAAAATGTAGGCCTAATGCATGGTAATGGTAGTGACATAAACAACTAGCAGAATTGAAATTACAAATGCATATTTTTATTTTATTTTTTATTTTAATCATTTACCATCAGATCAGCAGTTGCATCATTAAAAAAACAGCGCATGCTTGTAGCACGTGTAGACGAAAGTTATCACGTGATTTTAAGTGTAGCTGAACTGACGAAAAATGTTTGGTTTTTATATGTTGTTGTTATTAATTTAAAACTAATAAATTTCTGCTGAAACTCTGCGATTTTTTTAGACAGTCATGTCCCTTACTGTCTCTATTTTTAGTGCAATTTTGGTGTCACCCCTCTGAAGGTGTCACCCGGTGCGGCCCGCACCCCACGCATCCCCCTAGTGACGCCACTGAGCAAGGTACAGACTGGAGAAGCAGATGCGTTAAATGAATATACCTGTGCAAAACCTTGTGACAACATTTGATACATTGCTTATAGGCTCCAGCGCTTTGACAACACGTGAATCAGCATCCAATATATTATTGTATTTATTGTATTTAAAGATTTATAAAGCGCCTCTCACAGTGCACACCAATCAGAGGTGTGTACCGTGATGCGAATCTTCACCAGCGTCAGGTGGTAGGCCTTCATCCGTGCTATAGTGTCCGGGTAATCTTCAGATTGTGAGTCACACTCAGAGGCGCGTTTATAGAAAACGGGGCCCTAGGCGCAAACATTTTTGGGGCCCTTCTGAACTTGTAGACAGAGAGATAGCCTACTGGTGGTGTTTAGCCTATCATGTGCAAAAACCTACGAAGTTGAACTTGAGGTAAACGTGTAGTTTAGCGTCGTAAATTATTAGCCCATTGTAGCATTAGCCTATCTCTAGGCCTATTTTGGGGAATTTTCTCTGACGTTTGAGCAAATCTTTTGAAGAATTAAAGAATTAAAATTCTACAAACATAGCCTTTGATCCTGCAGAGATATGCTGGTGGCATTTATTCTTTGCAGCATTTATTCTTTGGATAAGTTGCGTACTTATCGGCTTATTTTTGATAAACGAAAATTGATTGATTTATTGATTGCAACGAATTCCACAATATTAGAGCTATTGTCTTTCTTTTTACAGCTCCAGAATATTAGCAACGTTTCATCACGTCAATAACTATTAGGCTACTTGCTGGTTATCAATAGTAATAAAAGTTTTAAACACTATAAAATGACGGAATTATCAGACTAAAACTTTCAACACGCAGGCCTAAACTGCAGCAGATGCCCGTTGCTGCTTGTTGCTAACAAGTTTGATGTTATTTTACACAAAAATGAATTATTAGCCCAATTGTTGCCCAAATGAACAAAGCAATTATAAATTACAATAGGGCCTAATATACTTTTACAGTTTCAATGATAGGCCTATACTTTTATTGAATGCCAAGCTGTAAAAAATATATAAAAAATATATATTAATAATTCTAAATTTAAAAATGTTATTTTTTATTATTGAAAAAATATTTTTATTCGTTTGGGGAATTGGGGGCCCTTCAAGATGTGGGGCCCTAGGCGAGCGCCTAGTGCGCCTACTGGTAAACGCGCCTCTGGTCACACTGAACATTGCTAAATTCCTCCTATGCACAGTAACTCGTACATTCTTGAAAATACAGACCACCGCTAGTCGCATCAGGGCCGGCTAATTCTGCTATGTTGTCGAAACTTCCCATTGGAATTGCACCGTCGGTAAGTTCTTTAAATTGCCTTAGATCCAGACAGACTGTGTCAAAGTGATCGTTTCATTGTCAATCACAGATGTTTTCTGACTGCCATCCATTTGCACGTTGAATTTTGTACCACCAATTTCGCTGACAATTTTGTCCTTCATAAGATTGCCGATTGCATCAAGAATTTTATTGACTCCTGTTTTTGACATCATTGTTGTTCGATCACCTTGTCCACTAATTTTTCTCCCATGCTTCTCGGCCTTTTCTGCGTTTGCTCTCTTCTACAATCATGTATGACCTTATTTATATGCTGCTTCATTGGAAGGTCAAACTCTGCCAGGAATAGAAATGACTCCAGGAAATTGCCATGTTCAACAGTTCTGTCTTCCAAACTATAAGCTGACTCGTAACGATGTCCTCGGTATAGAATAGCCTATCTTCCAATAGATTTAATTGCTGACACAATGCGTCTGAATAGGCCTACTTCGATGTGTCCCATGACCTGTTCTCTTCGCACATATCTCTGTTAACAACTGAGGCAATATTTTTACTGCACTTGCAGCTTAGAAACGCGGTAACTGGGTGATACGGCAAATAATTAACATCAGATCTCTTAAGCCTGGCTGAATCCTGCTGCTACTGATTTACTCAATTCTTGTCTGTAATGATGCACTTGACGGTATAGCCTATCAAGAGTTAAATCGGTGGCAGGTTTTCAAGTATTGACGGAGCATCAGTGCCACAAAGCGACAGAATGACGTCAGCAGACGCGAATGTTGTTTCTGTATGAATCATAACTTCAGTTTCACCGCTGCTGTTTGATCCTTCTATAATTTGACCTCTCTGACAAACTTCATAACTAACCACAGTAGTCCCCAGATGTCATCTGAAAACTGTCATTTGTTGGTGTCACCTCAATTGTTTCAGAGAACATTAGTTTTAGTTTACGTTGTTTTGGATCCAGGGCTGCATTTTGCAATTCTTCATTTCGTTTTTCAAGTCTTTTCTTTGCACCACCTGGCTGTTCCATTCAGGCCCGTTCCTATAGGCATACGCTGAATACGCAACCGCGTAGGGCCCCGGCAATTCCACCGGAAGTTAGGGACCCCAACATCCGATTTATATGCTTGCTAATTATATATATATATATATATATATATATTAATTTTAGCCATATTGCCAGTAAAGCAATTTAAAATAACTCAGGCCATGCAGGGCAGTCTACCTTCGTAGGCGCAACGTTCGTAACAAATTCCAATAACCATGCAATGGGTGGGGCCCCAAAATAAAGCCTGCGTAGGGCCCCAGATATCCTTGGGACGGGCCTGGTTCCATTACATTACGCGTTATCAAATTCCTGGCTTGGGCCAGGCAGTCTGTTGTAACTTGTTTTGGTCGTACGACGTATGCTAATAGCTACGGTTTAGGCAGGGGCCCACCGGGAAATTTCCCGGTTTCCCGGCGGGCCAGTCCGCCCCTGTCTCCAAATTGATCCCTCTGCTTGAGCTTTAAAGCGAAAAAATGAGGACAATAATTACATGAACAGTATTGTCAATAAATACAGTTTCACTTTCTGCTAGTATTTTTCACAGATATCCTTATTTTCTGGCAAACCATTCCGAAAACAACATGGGAATAATTTCTGGTTAAAGTTTCTCAAAATAAGAGCATGTTTGGCACAGGAAAAAACAGTTTTTTTTGCGGCAAGTTAGATCTGCTGCACAGCGTAACGTAATAATCCAAACAACAATACTCCAACACAACTACACATTCTTTGGGAGTTTGTTGGTCGATGGCTCTGTATGACTGTTTTACATTACATTTGTATCTGTGTTTACAGGATACTCGGACGTGATATATTGCTTTCCATGGTGACTTGTCACATAAACAGTAGAAGGTATTCGTTCTTATGTTTCTTTTGATTTTAATTCGTTCGTGTGTGTATGTTGACTTAAATAATGGACTGCCAGTATTCAAAGTATACCTTCCGGGATTTCTACGCAAGATGCTGAAGACCGTGCATTATGTACCACCTGCGATCAAGAGCCTGCTGGGCGGTTAGACAATCTCGTGCTATTGGCGGCAGAGCGCAGTGAACCTTCCCGTTGACCTAGAGTTTGGAACTCTCTCCCTGTATCTGTCCGTTCTGCTCAGTCGCTGATGTCATCACTCCCCGTAGGCTGCATCTTTTACTAGCAGACTGACCTTTTTTACACAGTGAGCTGATTACGGCTTGGTTTGGGTGTGTCATCGGGTGATACCTTGTGCACTGGATAATATGGCGCGTTAGAAGTAACAAGACAAGGCTAGCATAAAGAAAGCTTCTGACTGCTTTCTCCTAACATGCACTACATAAATTTCTATTGCTGTTGCACAAAGTAACGACCCAATACTGCAACTTAGCAAACGGTGTTACATTCTAACCAATGTCTATATCGTAGATTCATTTTTCCTTTCTACCTACAGTTCGAATTCAGTTTCACAATTTACTTAACACTATCATGAGCTTAGTCGCTTGGTCAGGTACGACTGTTTTCGCTATCTTTAAATGCACACTTCTCATTATTATGAATAATGCCTACGCTAAAAATGATAAACCTAGAAGCCTACGTCACATTACTTGGATATAAATAAGCAAATTATGATCATAATATATATTTATTCATAGCCTATAGCATAAATATATGATAGTTATATATAAGTATAGAACTACATAACTAATTGATTATCGCTAGTGCTTTAGTTGCAATCGGACTGTATACACATTGCCGGGTAAATAATATCGTTCTAGCTGGGAATTGTGTTTCATTATTGTACAGGCTCAAAAGGCTATAGGCCTATATTTTATGACCGAAACAGCGTTTAAAGTTTGAGATCGTTTGGTAAAGAGTCTCGCCTCTGATAATGCCATACACAGTGTGACTCGATTTGTGTTGCTGAACTTCTTTCCGAGATTTCTTTTGGTGAAGTCTAATAACAATGACTGGTAAGTAAAGTTAATTTCTGTTTGGCGGACCTCAACGCCCGTCGTCGACCCTCGTCATCGACGCAACTTGGCCCAGGAACTGACTCCATGCTAGTTGTAAATTGAATGATGGGGAGGGGTTCAGCAGCGTACTCCTGTACGAAGATCAGAGGATAAACATGTACGCGGTATCAATTCCCGCTACTCTCCCAAAGCCTTCCAATCGCTAGAACCGATGGTAAAATGAGCTGCAATAGGACGTGAGGGCACATAACTGGCTGCCGTAGGCCCCTACAGTTACATTCCACTTCTGTAATAACTTGTAATCATCCGTTCATACTATGACTTGTAATCATACTGCGATGTGTCAGTTTGGATTAATAATAAACACAAATATGTTTAATGATGATCCGTGACTTGGGCTACCAGATTTTTAATGTAATGTAATGTAGTGCAATTAGTAATTTATATAGCGCTGCTAACCGCCCTGACCATTCGGTAGCGATCCAGATTTTTTAGTTGTCTAGGAATTATGTGCTTACTAGTGAACAGTTTTTTCTAGATGAACGTTAGGCAGCGCTTTTGTTAGGGACTGGAAGACGCTATGCTAAGTGACGAGATAGATAACTAAAGGTCTTTTGTCGATTCTTGCCCGTTTATAAATCGTTCATAATTAAATGACAGCAGCATAGAAGTAAGTTTCCTCTCGGCGCGTGATTACTATCTGTCGAAGGCGCTTCTCTTTAACTGTTGAACGAAAAAGACAAACAATTGATGCGTGTATGTCTACATAATAATGATTATTCATTTAGCGCTATTTCGGTACACGCATTGATAAATACATGGAATATCTAATCCTAAATATATAAATAATGATAATAAAATATATACTAGATATTATGGAATAGCAGTATTGACATGGCTTGTAAATATTGTTTTAAAAAAGTGTGATTAAAAATCGTTTGTTCAGATTCCCCAACACCAGTTACGCCTCCTGATACCACAACAGAAGGAAGCGATCCCAGACTTATGCGTAAGAAAATCTTATATGCATTTAATAAATTAATTGAATTATTATGTAAAACAGATTAAATAATATTTATTAACTTAATTTACTTAATTTATTGATATAGTCAAGGAATCTGCAACAACTAATCTAATACCTCCGAGTAGCCTAATGTTCTACCTTAGATAAGGTTATCGTAACATCGAGATTTTTATTAGTGGGGGAACGTTAGGCAGCGCTTCTGTTAGGAACTGGAACTATATTAAGTGTCATAACAGCTAACTAAGGTTCTAGTCTTTAGCCGATTTTAGATCGTTTGTCGGTTTGTCGGTTATATAAGATTGAAAGAGTTTTTATCATAGCACCTCAGAAGTTGAACTATCTGTCGAAGGCGCATAGATAACTCAGTCGTGTGAAACAGCTTATTCACAGGCACTCATTCAAAACAAAATCTGAGAGAGGGAGGGAGGGAGGGTCGCATTCAGTTCCAAGTTTATATTAAAATTTAGTTCAGTTGGTATGACGAATAGATGACGTTTCAAATTGGATTGGCGAGAAAGATAAGCAGAAGAAGAGAAATCAAGATCGGATAATTGTAAAACCTACAACATGAGTCAAAGCGTCTAATGAGCGAGTTGAATGTTAAAGCTTAGCGCATCATAAAAGGCTCTCGATGACTTCCATAGCGCTGTTTTAATTCACAATGCATCAAACAAGGGTCGCTTAAGCTGAAACCACAGTCGAAGTTATATTTATATGGACTCTTACTGCGGTTTAATGTCACTGCATTTGACTTCAGAAGTAGGGCCTGTACTCGCCTTTTCATCAAGGTTTACGTGCTGGAGCCTGGAAGCGCTCTATTTAGTATTTTTGATATGCGTCAAATGCATAAAGTGCAATGTCCGAATTTAGCAAAATCAAGTTAATTAATTTTGTATATTTGCAATTTGTGATTTAAAGTTATCATAGTCGTCAGCATCGGAGGCGTCATCATCACAGCGAGCATCATCATCATCATAGTCGTTGCCGTATTCGTCAGGAAATCCATGAGGTCAGTCTGAACATTAAAACACCCAATATTAAGAACATTGTTATTATTAGTTAGCATCTTCTACAGCCACGGTTGCTAATGCAAAAGGCATCAACCGATGGCGCACCAAAATTAAGCTGTAATCAGGTCAAGGTTCAGAAGATCAGTCCGCCATGACAGAGAAACAGCCTATGGTTGAACGCCTCTAATGAATGTGTCTTAAAGTAGCGCTATATAAATTTCTAAATTACAGTTGCAATTAAAGCGGATTGGCAATTTGGAAACGTAATTTTTATGGAAAGATCGTTGTAACTAACTAACACTAGCACTAACGCTTACACTAGCACTAATGCTAACAGTCTTTCATACAGTTTACCCACCACAGTCTCATTTATCCCCTGACCTATGGTATTACGACTGAGAAATTGCAGCAAGCATACGGATCTTATAAGAACTCTGGTTTTAATTACAAAGCTCATTTTATTTATTTTAAAAATTCCAGAAATAGAAAGTGTGCTAATAAATACGTTTTAATGCTGCTTGTTTACAGAAAGAGTTCACATGTCACATCAAGCAGTGAGTCAAGACAAAATACAGACTATCAGGAGTTGGAGACGACTCGAAGACAGGCGAATCCAGACGGTACCTATGCTGAACTCCAAGTGCAACCAGTTTATGAAGAAATCTCTCAATGTGGACCCTGATGACCAAAATATTAAAATGAGCTTAACTAGAGCTCATTCCAAAACAGCATCTTTTCTGTATAACATTTTTAGCAATTTTTACTTGTTTGTGAACTTCTGGTTATTCAATGAACTTTAACATAATTTCATTAACGTTGCAGCGCTTTATGAGCAGCGTAAAAGATACTACAGGTGTATGTTATTTGTCCAGGTAACCAAGTTGCCTAACTTTATCAATATACATACTTAGGATAAGCTGCCACCATCGTGAATAACCCGATGTCCTGCACTTAGCTTTTACGAGGCGCTTTTGAAATTCTGGATAAGATTACGACTTACTATAATTAGGTATCACTATTTGTGCAATTTCCTAAGCTGTAACGCATAACCTCGTGTGGAGAATAGCCATTTGATGGATACGCAATATCGTTTAACAGGATGTCGGTTCTTGTTTGAAATGATTGTGTGTTTGGAAGGTAACGAAAGTGCTTTATGCCTTAATGCGCTTGTTCCTCGCGGCATAGGCATATGTTCGTGTAATAATAAATAATCAGTACTTTATCACGCCCAAAGGCAGAAACAAATCAAAAGTAACAACATACATGCACAAATCTGAACAAACATGTCATAAGAATAAAAAATAATTATCGTCTATTAATTCAAACTGACATGAACGCAGTATGATCACATGTCATTGTTTGAACGGATGATCACAAGTTATTACAAGAGTCAAATTTAACTCATGAGAGCCATGCAAGGCGCCCATCTGTCCTACTGCTTATTTCACCAACGCCATCCTGGGACTGAAAGGCTAAGTCGACCTTTGGAAGGTTTGCGGGAATCGATCCTGCGTCTACGCTGATCTTCTGCTCTTCGTGCCGGAGTGTTAACCATTCACCTAAAACCTCCTCCCAGTGTGCATGGGGAGTTTTTAGGTGTAATTGTTCGCGGATTGCTGAAATGAATGCTTTGAATAAATGCGTCGTGACATAGGTTAGCCTTGTGTCTTATAAAGTTAGTTGCGTAGCCTATATTGTAGAATGAAATTCACAGATGCTGGCTTCCAAGTGTGAAGATACCTAATGAATGACAACACTGAAGAAAAGAAATGAATGTCTTTACCGTGATTTAAAGAATGGTTTTCACGAAGCCACAGTTTTACAACGGCTGAACGAGAATTTATATAGATCATAATTATACAGCGCTGTTATGACTATCCACTGATCATCAGTCAATGCATTATGCACTATAATAATATACCTTATGACTGAATTTAGATTTTTTCAGCTTACAGTAGTACACGACAAAAACAATGAACATTTTTCTTCGACGTAGTAGTGGAAAAGACCCGTGGGCAAGAAGCCTATTATTGGCTTTGAAAATGCATCCACATGGAATATTGTCTTAACCATTCCCAGTTTAACCTACAAGTTTAGTGCCTTTTCGTGCACTGGAACGTGGCGTTTTAACGGCGTTCCAAATTAAAAACTACAGTTCCTTCATAGACAACGCAAGACATATATTCAGCAAGAACATTTTTTACTCTATTCTAAACCGCATCTTTTCAGATCGGTTAGAAAGCCATGTTTCAACACCTCTTGAGGTTTCTAAAAGGCGTTATATAAATGGCCATATTCATGCATAGATACACTTATGCATGCACCCTTGCAACAAGAATCGAAATGAAACTCAGAATGTATTGAACAATACATTCATCGTTGCGACTTGGGTTTATTGTTATAAACTTGTAAAAGATTGCAATTAGCCTTTCCATCCGCAGTTGTGGCTAAAAGGCAGTTACAGTCGTATAATTGTAATTAGTAATAAACATAATTGGTAATAATTATAACTAGTAATAATTATAATTAGTAATAAATATAATTAGTTATAACTATAATAGTCATAATTATAATTTGTAATAATTATAATTATTAATAATAATAATTAGGAAGGTCTTTTGATTTTCTCGTAAACGCTCTTCGAAGTGCTTCTTTGTCCAAGTGCAGTATCCTGCCTAAGATGAGCATACCGCTCATTCCCAGCATCGGTTTCTAATTCCATTGTATTTGTTTCTCGAGGAGGCGTTGCAGTCTGACTTGCACTTTCTCCACTTTTGGTTTTCTCCCTTAAGAGGAAAATTAATTCATAGACTTGGTTACTAACTGAAATTTAATGAAGATGCCAAGTTAACTAAGAGATGTTAGACAGGTAGGCTAGCCAGATAGAACTACTTTGAACGGACACTTGATTGTGTATGTAATTGCTCTACAATATTGACGAAACGTTTCTTAGCACATACGTGAAGTTTTCGTTCGTAAATGTGTATATGTTACATGGAATGTGTATAATCAGGGTAAGTGAATTTCGTGTATATCTAGCCTTAAACCTAACACTAGCCCCCTAACCCCTAACCCTAACCCTCTCTCTAACCTAACATAACCATTACCCTAACCTTAAATTTTCATGGCATATACAAATACCCGGACTCTGTTTATACATATACCCTGAAATTTCAGGGTGTGTGTACATATTCCCTGAATATACACATTTCCTGTAACATATATTATACTCAAGAGATATAGCCTAGCTGCTTAGTTAGCGGAACATGTGGTCCCTCCTAGGTTTTTTCTTTGAAGTATCCATGATCGTAGTCTCAGTAGATGATTATACGTAATCAGTTTGTATAATATGCAATATTCACATATTATGAGAACTATTGAGATTACATTAATAAAACCAAGCCAACCTGAGTCGTCTTCTTTGATGTATAATGATACCAATTAAAACGAAAATGATTATCAGCAATGGTAGATTCACCCCAATTCCAAGCACCAGTCCTATTAACATCGCTGAAAGATGCAACATAAACATTCAAACATGCACGTCAATGCACAGTAAACACTCACTGAACAGCGAATACAATTTATTATGCTCAAGTATGCTATAAAGTAAGTAAGTAAGTATATCCTTTATTGCATCAATTGCTAACCGTATTTTGGTTTGCATTCTACAATGGCCTATAATTTCAAATGCTACTTTTTAATTTCTAGTGTTTTTTCAAACTGTGCAGTGTACAGTGCTTTGGTCAAGAGTAAAGCATCCTTAATAAGAAATGTTTTACGGGCCAAACTGTCAACAGCGGATATAACTCTGTTATGAGCACGAGGACGCATTGAGTAGGCTATAGCTGGTTTTTCGGAGGTAATAGTCCATGTATAGTACATGAGCAGGGTCGTTAATTATGGCCGAGAAGAGACTCTGCGCACTGACATATATCGCTGTTCGAAGCTATGTAAAACAAGCCGATATTTTCTCATGTTTTAGAATATATACCAAACTACTACATTGGCTTCCTATTCCCGTTGGCATTGCACTCAGATCCTCATCCGACAGACTTCACTAAGTCTTGTCGATAGTGCATTACCATGAATCAGGAGGTTGTATGCTCCAGTCTCGAGTCAACCAGGTTTTGCTATCGATATATCTGTCTACATGGATCAGTTATAGAAGCTCTGGGAAAGTAGGAAATGGCGCTATATTAAACCAGACTTATGTCTACTTTCAATTTAACATAGGCTACGAGCACATTCAGTAGAATCTTTTAACATAATACACCGTCATGAATGTAATTGCAGCAATCAAGGCAAGGTAAGTTCAACGAATTAGCAGTAATAATATTATTATGTAATAGTAGGCCATGCTACATATTACTGCCCTCAAGGAGCATGTAACGGACAAGAATAATACATCTAGTATTAAACTTAAATATTAAATGTTACTAAATTTATATAAGTTCAATCCTAACCTTGTGAAATTCCTCCTGGTTCAGGAATAGGCGATAAAGCTGATGGAACAACTATAAATAACAAGGTAATACCACATAAGGGTACCGCACTAACTAAAGCTTTAAATAGCTGTGGTTATCAAGTGAAACGGCAAGTAACAGAACAGTAACGCTCGAGACATTTAAGTTAGTAAGTGAGTAAGTATCTTAACCCATTAGCGCCCAAACTTTCCCTCAGTGGCCAGTCTTTATGATACTTGGGAATAAAACAAATGATGCTAGGGTAAGGTCTTTGGAACTTGTATTTATGTGATTCCGCGATCAGCCGCAAGATGGCGTGCTGTTCCCATTTGGGAACATTGGGAACATATGGAGTCTTTTCCCATTTGGGAACACCATGCAATTTATGGCAGATAATATGTCAAATTTGCGATTTTCAGTTACTCATTAGTTTAATTTAAATGTATGCACAGCACAGGCTGATTTGCTAGAGCAATAAAGCTACACATCAATGTTGAAGTAACTAGCCAAATTTTAAGAAGTTATAAAGCAGTGCCAACGATAACATTGCCATTCCTAACAATCTAATTCTGCAACTGAACACAATGGTCATACATGTATATCAACATATTCCAGGTATTTCTCTACAGTGCCTTCCAGGATACTGACAGTATTCTGTATCAAATGCGATGATATGATGCTACTGTTTGCAGTGTAGATGAAGTGATGCCCTTTGTGCAGTACAGCCTTGTTTCTTCGTACACAAAGTGTCAGTGTTGTGCGTTACTCGTTACTAGTAACGCGTTACTGTAACTAATTACTATTTTTTGGTAACTAATACAGTAACTAGTTACTTTTTCAAAAAAGTAATTAGTTACAGTAACTGATTACTTTTACGAGGTAACGGTAACTAAATAAAAATAGTTACTTTGCGTTACTTGAAAATTGAGTTTGAGACCAATGCATCGCGTAGGCGAATAATAATTGCGATGATAGCCATCGTATAATATTTTGCGATCCTTTATTTGAACATGGAACATATGCGCTGCCTGAAGCTTTAGTCATTTTGCATGCAGAAACTAATACCTAGCAGATGAAAAAATCCGTTTTTCTGACGTTTAGGCCTAATACCGGAATAGCATCTAGTGCACCGGTTGAACGACCGCTTAGTTTAGGTGGCCAAATCCTGAAACCAAGACGAAATAAACTTAGCGACGAAGATCTTGAGATGCTTCTTCTGTTGCGAGCCAATTAAGACCTGCAGTTATCAAATGTGCTATTTAACTAGAGTTTTAAGATTTTGTATTAGACCCTATTAATTTCTTATTAATATTATTAACTTTAAATTGACTTAGCAAGAAATAATTTCAGATACTTCTTCTGCTGTAAGCCAATAGAAACCTCTAGGCCTACATATTTAATCTGGCATTTCAGTAGAGCATTAGTATTCATATTATTAATCTATTACCCTGCTGAATACACGCCAATAGACTGATGCAGCGATGTTGGACTGTAGCAAAATGTGTGCGGTAACTAAAAGTAACTAAAGTTACTTTGAACAAGTAACTGTAATCAGTAACTAGTTACTATTTTTAAAAAGTAATCAGTTACAGTAACTAGTTACTTTTTGCAGTCCAGTAACTAGTTACTGTAACTGATTACTTTTAGAAAGTAACTAGCCAACACTTTGAAAGTGTAACAGGAAAACCGATATTGTAAGAGGAAAACCGATAGCGTAAGAGTAAAACCGATAGTCTACGAGGAAAACCGAGCGTGTAAGAGGAAAACCGACAGTGTACGAGGAAAACCGAGTGTAAGAGGAAAACCGATAGTGAAACGGGAAAACCGATAGTGTAAGAGGAAAATCGATAGGGTAAGAGGAAACCCGATAGTGTAAGACGAAAACCCATAGTGTAAGAGGTAAACCGATAGTGTAACAAGAAAACCTATAGTGTAAGAGGAAAACCGATAGTGTAAGAGGAAAACCGAGTGTAAGAAAAAACCAATAGTGTAAAACGAAAACCGATAGTGCAAGAGGAAAACCGATAGTGTAAGAGGAAAACCGGTAGTGCAGGAGGAAAACCGATAGTGTAACAAGAAAACCGATAGTGTAAGAGGAAAATCGATAGTGTAAGAGGAAAACGATAGTGTAAGAGGAAAACCGATAGTGTACGAGGAAAACCGATAGCGTAAGAGGAAAACCGATAGTGCAGGAGGAAAACCGATAGCCTAAGAGGAAAACCGATAGCGTAAGAGGAAAACCGATAGGGTAAGAGGAAAATCGATAGTGTACGAGGAAAACCGAGTGTAGGAGGAAAACGATAGTGTAAGAGCAAAACCGATAGTGTTAGAGGAAAACCGATAGCGTTAGAGGAAAACCGATAGTGTAAGAGGAAAATCGATAGTGTAAGAGGAAAACGATAGTGTAAGAGGAAAACCGATAGTGTACGAGGAAAACCGATAGCGTAAGAGGAAAACCGATAGTGCAGGAGGAAAACCGATAGCCTAAGAGGAAAACCGATAGCGTAAGAGGAAAACCGATAGGGTAAGAGGAAAATCGATAGTGTACGAGGAAAACCGAGTGTAGGAGGAAAACGATAGTGTAAGAGCAAAACCGATAGTGTTAGAGGAAAACCGATAGCGTTAGAGGAAAACCGATAGTGTAAGAGGAAAATCGATAGTGTACGAGGAAAACCGAGTGTAGGAGGAAAACCGATAGCGTAAGAGGAAAACCGATAGTGTAAGAGGAAAACCGATAGCGTAAGAGGAAAACCGATAGTATAACAAGAAAAACCGATAGCGTAAGAGGAAAACCGATAGTGTAAGAGCAAAACCGATAGTGTCAGAGGAAAACCGATAGTGTAACAGGAAAACCGATAGCGTAAGAGGAAAACCGATAGTGTAAGAGTAAAACCGATAGCGTAAGAGGAAAATCGATAATGTACGAGGAAAACCGAGTGTAAGAGGAAAACCGATAGTGTAACAAGAAAACCGATAGCGTAAGAGGAAAACCGATAGTGTAAGTGGAAAACCGATAGCGTAAGAGGAAAACCGATAGTGTAAGAGGAAAACCGATAGCGTAAGAGGAAAACCGATAGCGTAAGAGGAAAACCGATGGTGTAACAAGAAAACCGATAGTGTAAGAGGAAAACCGATAGTGTCAGAGGAAAACCGATAGCGTAAGAGGAAAACCGATAGTGTAACAAGATAACCGATAGTGTAAGAGAAAACCGATAGTGTAAGAGTAAAACGATAGTGTAAGAGGAAAACCGATAGCGTAAGAGGAAAACCGATAGCGTAAGAGGAAAACCGATAGTGTAAGAGGAAAACCGATAGCGTAAGAGGAAAACCGATAGTGTAACAAGATAACCGATAGTGTAAGAGAAAACCGATAGTGTAAGAGTAAAACGATAGTGTAAGAAGAAAACCGATAGCGTAAGAAGAAAACCGATAGCGTAAGAGGAAAAACGATAGTGTAAGAGGAAAACCGATTGTTTAAGAGATAAACCGATAGTGTAAAAAGAAAACCGATAGTGTAAGACCAAAACCGGTAGTGTACGAGTAAAACCGATAGTGTAGGAGGAAAACCGATAGTGCAAAAGGAAAATCGATAGTGTAACAAGAACACCGATAGTGTAAGAGGAAAACTGATAGTGTAAGAAGAAAATCGATAGTGTAACAAGAAAACCGATAGTGTAAGAGGAAAACCGATAGTGCAAGAGGAAACCCGATAGTGTAAGAGGAATACCGATAGTGTAAGAGGAAAACCGATAGCGTAGGATGAAAACCGATAGCGTAAGAGGAAAACCGATAGTGTAAGAGGAAAACCGATAGTGTAACAAGAAAACCGATAGTGTAAGAGGAAAACAGATAGTGTCAGATGAAAACCGATAGCGTAAGAGGAAAACCGATAGCGTAAGAGAAAAACCGATAGTGTAAGAGGAAAACCGATAATGTAAGAGGAAAACCGATAGTGTAACAAGAAAACCGATAGCGCAAGAGGAAAACCGATAGTGTAAGTGGAAAACCGATAGCGTAAGAGGAAAACCGATAGTGTAAGAGGAAAACCGATAGCGTAAGAGGAAAACCGATAGTGTAAGAGGAAAACCGATAGTGTAAGAGGAAAACCGACAGTGTACGAGGAAAACCGAGTGTAAGAGGAAAACCGATAGTGAAACGGGAAAACCGATAGTGTAAGAGGAAAACCGATAGTGAAACGGGAAAACCGATAGTGTAAGAGGAAAACCGATAGGGTAAGAGGAAACCCGATATTGTAAGAGGAAAACCGATAGTGTAAGAGTAAAACGGATGGTGGAAGAGGAAAACCGACAGTGTAACAAGAAAACCGATAGTGTAAGAGGAAAACCGATAGCGTAAAAGGAAAACCGATAGTGTAAGAGGAAAACCGATAGTGCAACAAGAAAACCGATAATGTAAGAGGAAAACCCATAGTGTAAGAGGAAAACCGATAGTGTAAGAGGAAAACCGATAGTGAAAGAGGAAAACCGATAGTGTAACAAGAAAACCGATAGCGTAAGAGGAAAACCGATAGCGTAAGAGGAAAACGGATAGTGTAAGAGGAAAACCGATAGTGTAACAAGAAAACCGATAGTGTAAGAGGAAAACCGATACTGTAAGAGGAAAACCGATAGTGTAAGAGGAAAACCGATAGTGGAAAAGGAAAACCGATAATGTAAGAGGAAAACCGATAGCGTAAGAGGAAAACCGATAGTGTAAGAGGAAAACGGATAGTGTAACAAGAAAACCTATAGTGTTAGAGGAAAACCGATAGTGTGAGAGGAAAACCGTAAGCGTAAGAGGAAAACCGATAGCGTAAGAGGAAACCCGATAGCGTAACAGGAAAACCGATAGCGTAAGAGGAAAACGGATAGCGAAAGAGGAAAACCGATAGCGTAAGAGGAAACCCGATAGCGTAACAGGAAAACCGATAGCGTAAGAGGAAAGCCGATAGTGTAACAAGAAAACCGATAGTGTTAGAGAAAAACCGATAGTGTGAGAAGAAAACCGATAGCGTAAGAGGAAAACCGATAGCGTAAGAGGAAAACCGATAGTGTATAAAGCAGTGCCAACGATAACATTGCCATTCCTAACAATCTAATTCTGCAACTGAACACAATGGTCATACATGTATATCAACATATTCCAGGTATTTCTCTACAGTGCCTTCCAGGATACTGACAGTATTCTGTATCAAATGCGATGATATGATGCTACTGTTTGCAGTGTAGATGAAGTGATGCCCTTTGTGCAGTACAGCCTTGTTTCTTCGTACACAAAGTGTAACAGGAAAACCGATATTGTAAGAGGAAAACCGATAGCGTAAGAGTAAAACCGATAGTCTACGAGGAAAACCGAGCGTGTAAGAGGAAAACCGACAGTGTACGAGGAAAACCGAGTGTAAGAGGAAAACCGATAGTGAAACGGGAAAACCGATAGTGTAAGAGGAAAATCGATAGGGTAAGAGGAAACCCGATAGTGTAAGACGAAAACCCATAGTGTAAGAGGTAAACCGATAGTATAACAAGAAAACCTATAGTGTAAGAGGAAAACCGATAGTGTAAGAGGAAAACCGAGTGTAAGAAAAAATCAATAGTGTAAAACGAAAACCGATAGTGCAAGAGGAAAACCGATAGTGTAAGAGGAAAACCGGTAGTGCAGGAGGAAAACCGATAGTGTAACAGGAAAACCGATAGTGTAAGAGGAAAATCGATAGTGTAAGAGGAAAACCGATAGTGTAAGAGGAAAACCGATAGTGTAAGAGGAAAACCGATAGGAAAAAACCGATAGTGTAAGAGGAAAACCGATAGTGTAAGAGGAAAACCGATAGTGTAAGAGGAAAACCGATAGCCGAGAGGAAAACCGATAAGAGGAAAACCGATAGGGTAAGAGGAAAATCGATAGTGTACGAGGAAAACCGAGTGTAGGAGGAAAACGATAGCGTTCCTCTTACACTATCGGTTTTCTTCCTACACTATCGGCTGCCGATCTCTTACGCAATCGGTTTTGCTCTTTGCACTATTGGTTTTCCTCTTACGCTAACGGTGTTCCTCTTACACTCGGTTTTCCTCGCATACTATCGGTTTTCCTCTTACACTATCGGTTTTCCTCTTACACTATCGGTTTTCTTGTTACACTATCGGTTTTCCTCTTACACTATCGGTTTTCCTCGTACATTTTCGGTTTTCCTCTTAAGCTATCGGTTTTCTTGTTACACTATCGGTTTTCCACGAAAACCCTCGGTTTTCTTGTTACACTATCGGTTTTTCCTCTTACACTCGGTTTTCCTCGTACACTATCGATTTTCCTCTTTACACTATCGGTATTCCTCTTACACAATCGGGTTTTCTCATACACTATCGGTTTTCCTCTTACACTATCGGTTTTCCTCTTACACAATAGGTTTTCTTGACACACTCGGCTTTCCTCCTACGGTATCGGTATTCCTCTTACGCTATCGGTTTTCCTCTTACACTATCGGTTTTCCTTATACACTATCGGTTTTCGTCTTGCACTATCGGTTTTCGTCTTACACTATCGGTTTTCCTCTTACACTATCGGTTTTCCTCTTACACTATCGGTTTTCCTCTTACACTATCGGTTTTCCTCGTACACTATCGGTTTTCCTCTTACACTATCGGTTTTCTTCTTACAAAATCGGTTTTCCTCTTACACAATCGGGTTTCCTCTAACGCTATCGGTTTTCTTGTTACACTATAGGTTTTCCTCTTACACTCTCGGTTTTCCTCGTACACTATCGGTTTTACTCTTACACTATCGGTGTTCCTCTTACACTATCGGTTTTCTTGGTACACTATCGGCTTTCCTCTTACTCTTTTCCTCGTACACTATCGGTTTTCGTCTTACACTATCGGTTTCCACTCTCTCTCTCTCTCTCTCTCTCTCTCTCTCTCTCTCTCTCTCTCTCTCTCCTCTCTCTCTCTCTCTCTCTCTCTCTCTCTCTCTCTCTCTCTCTCTCTCTCTGTCTCTGTCTGTCTCTGTCTCTGTCTCTGTCTCTGTCTCTGTCTGTCTGTCTGTCTGTCTCTCTCTCTCTCTCTCTCTCTCTCTGTCTCTCTCTGTCTCTGTCTCTCTCTCTCTCTCTCTCTCTCTATCTCTCTCTGCCTTTGTACCTAAGCATCAAGGGGATGCTTGAAACTGACAATACAGAGGCAATAACTCTTTTCAATAACTCTTTTCAATAACTCTTTCAATAACACTTTTCAATAACTCTTTTCAATAACTCTTTCCAATAACTCTTTTCAATAACTCTGTTCAATAACTTTTTCAATAACTTTTTTCAATAACTCTTTTCAATAACTCTTTTCAATAACTCTTTTCAATAACTGTTTTCAATAACACATTTCAATAACTATCTTCAATAACACTTTTCAATAACTGTTTTCAATAACTCTTTTCAATAACTCTTTTCAATAACTCTTTTCAATAACTGTTTGTTTTCAAAACCTGTTTTCAATAACTGTTTTCAATAACTGTTTTCAATAACACTTTTCAATAACTCTTTTCAATAACTCTTTTCAATAACTGTTTTTCAATAACTCTGTTCAATAACTCTTTTCAATAACTCTTTTCAATAAATCTTTTCAATAACTCTTTTCAATAACTCTTTTCAATAACTCTTTTCAATAACTGTTTGTTTTCAAAACCTGTTTTCAATAACTCTTTTCAATAACTGTTTTCAATAACTCTTTTCAATAACTCTTTTCAATAACTCTTTTCAATAACTGTTTTCAATAACTCTTTTCAATAACTCCTTTCAATAACTCTTTTCAATAACTCTTTTCAATAACTCTTTTCAATAACTCTTTTCAAAAATTCTTTTCAATAACTCTTTTCAATAACTCCTTTCAATAACTCTTTTCAATAACTCTTTTCAATAACTGTTTTCAATAACTGTTTTCAATAACACTTTTCAATAACTCTTTTCAATAACTGTTTTCAATAACTGTTTTCCATATCTGTTTTCAATAACACTTTTCAATAACTCTTTTCAATAACTGTTTTCAATAACTGTTTTCAATAACTCTTTTCATTAACTGTTTTCAATAACTCTTTTCAATAACTCTTTTCAATAACTCTTTTCAATAACAGTTTCTTTAATTCTTTTCAATAACAGTTTTCAATAACTGTTTTGAATAACTGTTTTCAATTACTCTGTTCAACAACTCTTTTCAACAACTCTTTTTAATAACTCTTTTCAATAACTCTTTTCAATGATTCTTTTCAATAACTCTTTTCAATAACTCTTTTCAATAACTCTTTTCAATAACTGTTTTCAATAACTGTTTTCAATAACACTTTTCAATAACTCTTTTCAATAACTGTTTTCAATAACTGTTTTCCATATCTGTTTTCAATAACACTTTTCAATAACTCTTTTCAATAACTGTTTTCAATAACTGTTTTCAATAACTGTTTTCAATAACTGTTTTCAATAACTCTTTTCAAGAACTCTTTTCAATAACTCTTTTCAATAACAGTTTCTTTAATTCTTTTCAATAACAGTTTTCAATAACTGTTTTGAATAACTGTTTTCAATTACTCTGTTCAACAACTCTTTTCAACAACTCTTTTTTTAATAACTCTTTTCAATAACTCTTTTCAATGATTCTTTTCAATAACTCTTTTCAATAACTCTTTTCAATAACTCTTTTCAATATTTCTTTCTCTTTTCAATGACTCTTTTCAATAACTCTTTTCGATAATTCTTTTCAATAACTGTTTTCAATAACTATTTTCAATAACTGTTTTCAATAACTGTTTTCAATAACTCTTTTCAATAACTCTTTTCAATAACTCTTTTCAACAACTCTTTTCAATAACTCTTTTCAATAACTCTTTTCAATAACTTTTTTCAAGAACTCATTTCAATAACTCATTTCAATAACGCTTTTCAATAACTCATTTCAATAACTCTTTTCAATAAGTCTTCACAAATTGTTAATAGCACTCTCGTGCACAGACATCTAATAATAAACACAGTTAAAAAATTATAAGTACTTGAGATCGTAACAATAAGGATCTACAACTGTTTACGATGTTTGCCACAATTCAGGGCTTGCAGGCAGACGTACTTTTAGAAGTTCTATCTATCGTCTTCTGAACCACTTAAAACCTTGTTTATGTAATGTCATATGTTGTTGTAATTTTGCGTTAACATTTGAATAGCAAAGTAGAGTAGCAGTGCTGTGTGTATTTTACTTATGGAGGCATTCATAGCACAGATGATCGCCTTCAATCGAGTCTGCACATAATTTCACACTGCGACCCATGCCGCCGTGACATCGAATTCGGGCCGTAGAGGTGAGATGCCGACGCGTCTGCAACTCGACCACAGTGCCACAATATCTAAAGAGGTAGGTATAATGTCTAGATATTTATGGAGCTTTTTTAACCTGTCAAGATATGATAAAGTGTTTTCTTTCACCTCTGCATCTATGGTTCAGATCCCGTTATATCACTTGTGTAGACCCATCGATTGGAACGCTTAGTAAACGCAGAAGCAAAAGGAGGTTCTGAATGCGCTCTATTATTACAGCACGTCCGAGCACAGCATTACTGTTTAGGCATCTACTTTTCAGAAGTATGGCTTAACAAATACAGAAGGGAAAGGAGGTGTTTAAATGCGTTATATTATTACAGCAAGCCCGAGGTACGTGATATTGGCTATCATCAAATGCGGGTAAGTTTAATGCATATTTCTAAACATGCCATTAGGTAATAACTGCCAACTGCTCCATTGCCGCCACCCCGATGGTGCACCCACCTTTAAACTCAGAGTAAGGTCAGGCCAAAGAAGTGGTAAAGTTAACAAAATAGGCCTAATTGCTATTTATTGGTCATATTGGATTACAGAAGTGTAATTGTAATCACAAGAAAATTCTTTCCTAACAAACATGAAATCAGTATCCTAGTCTTACTTTTAAGACAAATGAACTGCCGTGGAGTGTCACAGTCACAGTCGATCCAACTAAGGGATGGATTTCCATTTGGATCGACACAAACACATCCGAAATCAGTATTGTTCGGTTTACCAAGTGACCAGGCGGTGTAGATGAGTTCGTCACCGCATTCTTAAAAAATAACAGATTGTACGAAAATTTAAGACTAACACGATCCAATATCACAACAAGGTTTTTGTAACATGAAATAGGGCCTGTGTTGGCTGCCTCTTATTCATTTTTGGTTGCTGATTTCAGACATGGGCATTAAAAAGACCAACACGTCACATTTTTATGTTGTAGGTCATTTCTAGTCAAATTAATGGTATTTTCGTAGAGATTCTTTAATTGTTGTGGTTGCCATTATTTCTTAATCAGTTTACTTATTCCAGACAGGAAGTGGGAGAAACACGTCACTTAACTTAATTTTTGTTAATTGTACTGTTGTGAAAATGTTCTATTAGATTCCCAGTAAATTTCAATGCTAAAATGAAAAAAGGACAGCGATTTGGGTTTATTACTTTACCAGATAAATGTTGATGTGTGTTATTATAAAATATGAAATCGAACTTTAATAAAGAGTGTGAAGTAAACCCAATAGGCCGACTTTTATTTTGGCTGTCATGTTGGTGATCAGGACAATAAGGCATGTGTGCTGCATTGCGTAGGAGGCGGGAATCAGAGGGGAAAGTCCCTCCAATTTCAGGCACTCATGTTTTTAGGGCAAGTTGGCGCCGGGAGAAACGCTGAACAAACGCCAATTATTCTGAATTTATTTTTTATTTGTAACAAGTAATATCTTGCTTCCGCCACAGAAATTTCCCCTACGCCTATGCCCTATGGCATTGCATGCTATATTAGCCTTACTGAGTAGGTGAAGGGTAAGAACAAAATTAAACCCTTTGCATATCCCATGGTTTGACGTAAGCCAACCAGTCACTTAGATGATTACTACTTTTATTGACTAAAACTGAATGCTTTGCGATTCTGGATGAGTTAGGAAGGTGTACTGCAGTAATTTAAACATCTGAAGCCTATCATCTGTAATGATTCTCGTGGTATTCTTCAGAACACGTCCTCAGCCTAATTAAATTTCAATAGTAAATTTTGTGTAAACAAGCTATAACTTACCTGGCGATTTCCAAAGCCACTTGTCCCATCGAATTCCGACCCAGTAACTCAACGATGCGTCCAGCCATGACGTATTGAACGGAGGATAATAAATGTATGTGTAGCTGTCATTCACGTAGCTAAACGTTGCTAAATCAGCGCCGATGTTATGGCATCTTTCTCTGGCTTGAAACCAGGTTAAAGCTTCGTTGTCGTACTTGATGAAACAGCTTCCATTGTAAATGTAATTATTTGTTGAATTATACGAACACATACTGGTATCTGAAAAGCGAAGCAACATGGCTCAAAAAGTCAAATATCAACTTTGGATGTACATACATTGTAATTTTAATTACGACCATTTATATAGCGTCGTAGTTAGCAAACTACTTCTAGGACGCTTCACAAAACAGTCTACTGTCAGCGTAAATGTCCTGGTGGGGACATTGGTTAGGCTCTACGTGTCTGAGGGGGCACGCAGCTGATTACTTATCTGATTATCTGTGCATTGCCTGTTAACTGATGAAATTCTTTTCTCAATGATCTTCAACATCGTTTAGGCTAGGTCGTGAGCGTCTCTGGTTAGGTTTTCTTGAATCGACGCAACATAAATTTATGATAACTAAATGAAATTAGACAAAAACCGTTATAGATAACGGATAGAAGTTTATTTATGCGCGATTGTCTACTGGTTAGTGTGTTGGAACTGTCAACCCAAGAGGTTGTGGCTCAAATCCCCACCAGGATAGAAATTTGATTCGAGAATTCGGCTTCACTTGGGCCCTCTAGCTTACTCAACTATATTGAGTACACTGTCTATATACTTTCAGAAGGAGTAGCAGGCGGCGAGGGAAAGAACTAGCCGCCTTCAGTCATAAGCCGAGGCTAAGAAAATGAAGTCTGTCTTACTTCATACACAAGACTGTCTCTCGGGCTAGCCTAAGGTAGGCCTACTGCTCTTCTACTCCTCTTATATATGCGACAATGTTATCATTTATATCAAATGCGAAGTATTTTAGTGTAGAACGTTTTAGGCTGTAGGCCTATTTCTTGATTTCTCTGCTTTTTTGTTGTTTCTAAATAATACATTTAAAATAGAATCAAAGAAGAAATTAAATGAGAAATTCTATATCTTATTGTGCGATTTCTTTCTAAATATTAACAAATTCTAAAAAAAAATTTCCTGGAAATAAAAACTTGTTCTGTATGCTGTGCTTACCTCGAAATTCGCAAACGTAGTTTCTAAATTGATTTGGATTTGAGGCCATCATAACAAAACCATCGGAACTGTAGTTGAGACAACTGTACAGGCCATAATCTCTCGTTTTATCACCCTGATTTGAAATGCCACCTGAAAGCAATTGATTTGAGTACAGTTTAACATTAAAATGTGCATGAGATCTTATTTAGTGCCACTTTATAGAACCCACCGAAAGCTTCCCCTGCAAGACAGATAGAGCTCGTGAAGAATGGCAACTTCAGCTGCAGTTGAGTGATACTGGAACAGCAGTAAAATTCTATTCCCAGACCCCCGCATACGTGTAGAACCCTAACAGCAGATAGTGCTGTGTACCTGATTACTGCTCGAGGACTAATGGTAACAATGAAGCAGATACAAATAATTGCAAGTAACACAACGCACAATTAAAATAAATACAAGTATTGCGTCAAAGTTACAACCGCAGTCTACTTCTAATTTCCCAGATTTATCTAAACTCAACCCTGCTTCATCTGTGAATTATGAGGTTTATTATGATTTAACTCGGGATAACTATCGATTGATATCTTTGGAATCATGAAAAACGGCGCTATAGAAGTGATTATATTATATTAGGGTAGATAATTTATTCTAATTATATCACGCATAGGCTAACTTTTTATTAAAAAAATTAATCACACTTACCAAAATATTGAGGTCCACTAACAAGAAACCAAGTATTCAGCAGCTGGTGTTCATATAGTCTTATATTAACAAACGCAGGTTCATTCAGCTGCGAGGAAGACAGAAACTTAATCAACATCTGCTGAGTTTTGCTGTCGCTTACAACAGCCAACTGAGAAGATTCCTTGATACACCAGGATTTTGCACCATCAAAGTCTCTTTTCACATCAGATCCGGGTGTCTTAAAACAGAATTCGTTGATGCACTGCTCCGGATAGGATACTACATATCCTATGACGAAAGTTATTACTGCACGGAAAAAACAATACCTCGTAGACCAATCTAACTACTAAATTTTGTACAGATCAGTTCTCTACAACGTTTTACTATGTATTGCATATATAATACATAATATAATATGTGAACTAACTATTGTAGTCCACACAGCATAATTAATGCTATTTGGATAACAATTAATATTCTACGTTTCTTCTCTTTTTCTCATTTTTGTATCGTTCAGTTGTTGTTCTGCCTCTTTGGCGTAATAAATTGTTCATCATAAATATGTATTTCTGCAATATTCTATGCACGTAGGCCTACGCAGTTATGTGTATATGCAAGTATGTATATAAGTGTATATAATTATATGTATATGCATGTAGGTGTAGATGATTGTATGTATCTAGATATTCTATATAGTGCCTTCAAGAGGTACTTACGTGTAAGTAGCTATTGAAGCATGTAGAATCGTGGATATTTATTTCGTTCGATGAGAATATTATTATGGTTAAATTTCAGTTAAATACAATAATTTCGAAGCAGCAGCTTTTTAACCTTAAAAGTCGCCAGTTTAACTTCAAGAAGTAGGATATTCTAAGAGTGCTAGATAAATATATAATAGAAAGGTTAAAATATGCTTTTTACATTGGAACATGCCTGTTCAAAGTTTTCATAACCACGAATCTAACAACGGTTGACACATGAATGCAAAGATGGTTAAAAAAACAACTGTCATGCACCACTTACCGTAGGTGGCTTCTAGTACCCGGATGTTTAAGCCGATCATTGTTTCTTAACGTAATGAAGATTCCCAAAACGCAAATAATCAGAGACGTTTAACTGAAATGCACATGCACTACAGAATGAATCCTACTTAGCATTTAAAAGCATGTACACATTGAATTCACTTGACCATGCCACCTGCGTTGAGACATGTATACGCGTGTGCATTGTGCCTAATCATAGCACAGGACTGGCGCATACAAAGGAAGTATCTTGCCGGGCAGTGTACCAGAACGATATAAATTATTTTCTCTTACGCACCTATTTATAATTGTGACCAGCAAGGTTCGCATACGACAAAACGTCAACTTCTAACACCTTCCTGGTTTCAAGCAAGGTGAGGTCAAACTAGGACTTAACACAGATTGTATGTATATGGCCATTTTGTACAGCGCCTTACAAGAACCTCACGAAAGCCTAAAACGGTTATGATTATGTAAGATGAGTGAGGAAGGGAAAGTTAGGCTAGGTAACTGATTTCTTGCTAAAGGCAAGATCGCGTTCGACAAAAAGGCTTTTGAGAAATGCCTTCCTGGTCTTAGATAAGGTTTAATCAGGTAAGAGAGAGTAGGCCATGTTATGAAAGGTGCTATATAAATGTTTCGATCAATGCAAATATAGAAGGTAGTGAAAACTGGATAAAAATTGGGAAAGATTAGCTGTGGTTAGGTAGTAGAAAACATCAATTTGAATTACTATTATACCTGCATTTATTAAGAGCCATTATTTATTTATTTGTATGTTTATTTTTAAAGCACTTAAAAGGTGCACAAGGTGAGGAATTCTGAATGTGAGTAAGATTGCTACTAGTAATTTGCTAGGGGCCAAGACGCGGCCGTGCGAAGCTCAGTGTAAAATTTCTTCGGTCATTTTGTTATCGTGCTGAAGTTAGTCTTCCTGCAAGTCAGGCCTTTTGGCCTTTGGCAGTAGGCCAATCCAGATCTACCTGTGACTAAGAATCGATCGAACGTGCTGAGAAATTATGCGAGAAGAACCAGCTCAAGGCCATCAGAAAACGACTGAGAGTAGTGGTTGGAACCTGCGCACTGTGCTTCACAAGGAGAGCGCTCAACCAGTCATCTGCCGTGACCTAAATACATAATCATCAGGTCATATTACGAGCTAGGCTTTGACGTTTTACTTGAGGAGACCTATATCAGTCCAGCATTGGCGCATTACTGCTTCAAATAAGACCAAGTCGTGACGTGAACACACTGTGCATGGATAATTTTACTCAGCTGAAGACAAGATGGCTCGTTGTCCACAACCATTCACCCTAAACCTTTTGGGGAAAGCCTGAACTTATTGATGAGCCGAGATTTAAGTTTCCTCACGATCAGCTGAAGCATCAATGGCCCTTATTGCCCTTGTATAATACAAGCACCATGTTTAAGGTCTCATTAAGGAAGATAGAAGATGATGGAAAGAATACACATCTTTTAGGCTCTGAATTTAAAGACTCTATGTTTCTCACGCCAGGCACATTTTGCTAATGCCACACACGCGCTCCACGCATACAGTAGAACCCGTTTCATAACGACGACTCCCCATCGTCATAAACACAAAAGCCGTCCTGAGCGGTGGTGTACGCATGGCGTGGTTTTATGATACTGTTGCTTTTATATTTTGAAATGGATGTTTGCCAATCCACTGTGACTAAAGTCTTGCATAGTAAATGTTCACAAAATATTCCACCATAGAAAACATTCTATACGGACTACAATAGCAGGCGTCGTAGCTTAACCGCTTGACTATCTAGGTAGCTTCATCGCTTGACTATCTAGGTATATATATATATATATCACTTGTTTCGCCACATCTTCAGCCAGTCTACGGTTTCTGAACCACAATTTTAGATCACCTATTAACATTGCTTGACGTTGTAGCGCGTCGGGCGCTTCGCTCCGCGACGACGGGGACACTCCTAGTTCCGCGTGCTCTCTTGACTGCTAGGCAGCGCCGAGCTTTCTCGGTTGCAGGCCCCTCCATCTGGAATGACCTGCCATCAGAGCTGCGCTTGCTACCTTTGACCAATCAAACTGGGTTTTATAAATCACTCAAGTCTTTTTTCTTTTGCCGTGGCTGGGCTGGGAGCGCTCCTGAGTAGATTTCTTGAAGGGGCGCTATATAAATCTCCAGAATGAATGAATTGCTACGCTGTGTTGCACCGTTGATGTGGTAAGTAGGCCTACACACATTTCAGCGCGGTTTTGAGAGGTTCTTATGAAATGCGCTCTATGAAAGCCCAGATGAATAGAAGTCATTGGATTGGATAATATATAATATTATATGCAATACATAGTAAAAAGTTTTTGAGAACTGATCTTTACATTGGTATACGACGATGTTCTATTTTTTCTCGTCTAGCAACAACTTTCGTCATGGGTCAATGGCGCCGCATCCGGAGCAGTGCATCAACGAATTCTGTTTTAAGACACCCGGATCTGATGTGAAAGGAGACTTTGATGATGCGAAATCCTGGTGTGCCGAGGAATCTTCTCAGTTGGCTGTTATTAGCAACAGCAAAACTCAGCAGATTTTGATTCAGTTTCTGTCTTCCGCGCAGCTGAATAAACCAGCGTTCATTAACACAAGACTTTATGAACACGAGCTGCTGAATACTTGGTTTCTTGTTAGCGGACCTAAATACCTTGGTAAGTGTGATAAGTTTTTTTAAATGGAACAATTATTTGTTATCCAATTAGTGGGAATTATCTAATCAAATCTAATCTAATAATTTCTACAGCGCCCATTGATGGTCTTTCTTCAACCACGAATCCAACAGGCTGCCTTGCATTTACAGTGATGCATACCATTCGCATTAGTTCTACGAAAGCAATCAGAAAATATTCCAAAAACAACTTCAAGCAATATCAACGACAACTACACATTCAACTTCGCATGTGTACATGCATACGCACCTACGTGCAAACGTACATGTATACCTACATGTAATATAATTCAAAGGAGTCCTATTGTCGTTGATAATTCAATAACGTTCCTTAAAAGTAGACTAGATCTAGTAATTAATTAATTCATTCATTCATTAAAGCACCAGCATAAACTAATCACAAGCACTATAGAAGACAATTTATCAGATTGCATTAAATAAGGCATCATCACATCAGATGAGTTGCGTCAAAGATTAAGGATAATAATTATTATTAAGCGTTCTGCCACTTTATATAATTATCATTACGTAGTTTTTCGAGAGCGTAATGTTCGCGTTGCCCGCAATAATCAGACAAGTTTGCTTGCTCAAAACACGTTGACCGAAGTCTGTCAACATAAACTTAACCAGTTTCTAGCCAATCCAGAAGTCTCCTTTTATCCGGGTCACTGAACTTACCTGCCCTACACAGTAACTGCCTCGGGCGAGGCTCGAACCCGTACTGTCCGCGTTACAGGCCGAGCGCTCTAACCAATCCGCCACCGTGATCCACAGCGCGACTACATCGAGCTCCACAGTGTTTGCTGTTAGCGGTAAGTGTGCATGATTATAATAATTTCTGACTTTATATGATCCCAACCGTGTATCAACAATAATATGGACAAAAGGCACGCTACAGATCAAATTCTTGATGACCGGTTAGTGTAAAAATAATTATATCTAACTTTAAAATTCTGTTCATAAGACTCACATCAGGTTGTACGTCAGATAGTAAAGGTTAGTCCGCTGAGGACAAAATGATATTGAGGGCTGATCTGAACGAGCAAAGTTGTTTGGAGAGAATTTCTTATAGTTTGATAAGCATCTAAAAGGACTTGTTTGCTTGAAGAAGTTCCAACTGCTTGGAGGACATGCGACTTGGTTTGAACATTGAAATATTGATGTAAGACAATCAGCTATGATATTAATCTTAATAATATAATCATGTGGCTTTTAAGTGAAATGTATTGTATGTGAGCTCAAATTTAAATGGAGTGTTTTCGTATAGGATTGTTTCTGCTATCGCTCATTGGCTATTCAACATCACAGTCGAATACTCGTTGTTTCCCCCTATACAATGGCGGGTCTTTATGCTTCACTCAACCGGATCCTCTGGTGTCTCTGTCATGGTCCAGTGCATTGGAGTGGTGCAAGAACATTGGAGCTACTTTACCAATTACAGACACTTACTATTATCACGTTATGTATGTAAATCAGAACTTTATTACGCCCGAAGGCAGAAACAAAACATACATGCACAAATCTGAACAAACAAAATCAAACGCACAGACTGCGAAAATGTTCGTAAAGATCAATAATGCAACTAAATTTACCGTTCAAGATGCCGACGAGTTCAGAGTCACAAAGAAAGTGCTCAACAATGTGACACCAGAAAATATCCTGGAGAAAATTAGATGTCGAATGAACTAGTCGCCTATATAACATAATGCGACGTTTCTTAATAATGTGATGTAAGTCTAGTCTACCAAGGCCACAAATGAAGCCTTTAACAGATTCCCATTTATTAAAACCAAATAACTTTCTATAAACAGAGTTCCAACATGCATTCAGTTCATCTTCTTGTCTCACTGTGTATTTAACTACGGCTGAGGCGTAAGTTAATATTGGCAAGCAGTAGCTTTCTTGTAAAGATAGATGAACCAACTCATTAAGATCTTTGGCACGTGCGTAGATACAATTACAGGCAGAGAAGAAAGATCGCCTCACCGATTCCGTGTTAAAATTAAGCGATTTACCATGATTAATCATCACACCCAAGTATTTTATTGATTGCACCCAAGGAATCGATACGTCTCCCAGAGTCATTGGAGTAATTGCGAGTTTAGCAGATATACCTACAGCAATGCAATGAGACTTGGAAGCATTAAACTGTAGAGACAAATCATTAGTAATAGACATAGTACATAGGTCAAGCATATTTTGTAGCCCATTAGCAGATGGGCATATTAACAACATGTCGTAAATGCGCTCGATTACTTCGGTTTGCATACGGAGACTCTGTGGATGGGAGCGAATTCTACATACGATCCTAACAACTGGCATTGGTCCAATGGGACTAGTTTCACAGGTATATCTACATTGTTGCAGTTGTCTTATTATCATCGCAACAGTAGTCGTTATAATCGGCATCATTATGAATTATGACTATTCATTCAACCCCTCTGAAGAGTCTTATTTGAAAAGGCTGTAGGCCTATGCAAATACATGATTACAGTTACAGCTATCATCAGTGTCGTCGCAACTACCATGAACTTACAAATCCAAATATATATTATATCGTCGCTCTGTCCGCTCTACTGAGCGGGGCGTGCTCGTGGTCCCTTTTGCCCGCACAGCTACTAAGCATGCAGAATCGGGCCTTCCCAGTGGTTGGCCCCTCCCTCTGGAACGGGCTTCCTTTGACGTTGCGCTTGCATCCCAGAATCCACTCTGAATCTTTCTATACTTGCCTCAAAACTGTCCTTTTCAGCCGTGCTGTGGTCGGGAGCGCTTCTGAGTAGTAACCTTGAAGGGGCGCTATATAAAACGTTGTAATGAATGAATGAATATACATATGACGCATTATAGCAGATGACGTCACAATATTATGTAAAGTCCGCCACACTGCATTTCGGTAATTCAGCCTTAAGGAAATGAACGAAAGAAGATGTAATACGGACACTTTAATCGTTCTCTTCCTAAGTAATCGCAACTCATTTTTCTTGGAACCTAGTTTGAGTAATCGCAACTCATTTCTCTTGGAACCGAGTACTGAGTATTCTCGAGTAAGCAGCCGTTCTTAAAGCCAACTGCTGATAGGCTCTTGGACAACTTCGCATGCATGCACGCTCAGCGCCTCAACTGCGCATCGGTAAGTAGTCGTATTCGTAATCGTAATCCTCAGCTTCAAACTTCTAAAGAGCTACACGAAAGCCAAGCGCAGGGAACCAGTTTATTCACGAGCGCTCCAAGAGAAATGTGTCGAGTCAAAGGGTAGCTTGTTTACACTGTTTAACGACCACTGTATGGTAACAAAGACCATAAGCGTCGCCCTCCTCCTTTATCCAGGCTTGGGACTGGCACGGAAAGACTACGATCAGAGGCCGAGTTAGTCAGAGGGTAGTCAGTAGGTGGTCCGAGTCCGGTTGCTAAAGGGTTAGTGGAGTCAGAGCAGCTGTCAAGGAGAGTGTCGTTTTAAGATAAGGTGCTCAGACCGTCACCATTGCCGTCGCTCGATGGTCGCTATGGTGGCCCGACAAAACAGGCCCCGACAAATGGGCCCCGACAAAACGGCCCCGACAAATTGGCCCCAGTCAAATCGGCCCCGTCAAATCGGCCCCCGTCAAATCGGCCCCAGTCAAAACAGCCTCCGTCAAATCGGCCCCCGTCCAATCCGTGGTCCCCGTCATTTCGGCCCCGTCATATCGGCCCCCATATCGGTCCCCTTCATATCGTCATCATCATCATCATTCATCATCCTCATCATCAAATCATCATCATCATCATCATCATCATCATCATCATCATCATCATCATCATCATCATCATCATCATCATCATCATCATCATATCGTACACCGTCGCTATTAGGGAAATCGCCGTGCAAGTCATGCAGATTCCACGGTGAGTGAAATAGAAAGCCACGAAGGGTGTTCACGAAGGCACGGAATCAGCCAACGAAGGAAACGAGTCGAAGAAAATATGAGAACAATATGTCGACCACAACGACGCCGACCACGATGACAAAAAATAATTATGATGACGATGATTATGATGATAATGACGATGATTATGATTATGATGATGATGAGCATGATGTTGACGATGATGTTGATGTCAGCGTTTATTGCACTTAATTGCAAATAAAAGTCGTCCATATGTTGTCGCACGTATAAGTGATGATGGTGTTGTTGTTGTTGTTGTTGTTGTTGATGATGATGATGATGATGCTGATGATGATGATGCTGATGATGCTGACGACAAAGATCATGATGTAAGCGTTTATTGCACTTAATTGTAGAGATGAGTCGTCCATATCTTGTCGTACATATCATTGCCATTGCAATTAATTCGTGCGTTGACTCGCAGATGTGGTCGAACCCAGGTTGGTTTCATTCAGAAAAATACAGCATTAACTATGTATGTATGTTGTATGTATATTTGATTACAATATATATATATCCCTCGGGCTACCAAGGGGGGTGGTTGCCACCCCCCTAGGTTTTTTTCATCTCAAACTTTTTCCGTATGGAATAAAAATTTGACCTTTTAGGTAGCTGTAGGGGGTTCATTTACACACGTTTTGAGGTAAAATGTGAGATGATATCTCACACCGTTCAAAAGTTATACCCAATATACCCGAGGTACCAGAGGGGTGGATACCACCCCCCTAGATTTTCGACTATATCTTATCCGTCATTTAATATTAAGAGACGCAAATTATACCATTCTATAGAGGGAATGTGGGGCTACATTTCTATTGTCACTTAGTTGACCTGAGATAACCGGAAGTGCTCAAAATAAATAATAATACGCGTAATATGCGGGAAAAATGGCTGAATGGAAGGACTCCCCCCTTAGTGTTTTGTCTGTAGCGTATTCATTTGTCTTCCTGGAAGAGAAACAAAGATACCATTCTTTAGAGGGAATGTAGGGCTTCATTTGCACACCTACATCTTTGTCTTTTGAATACCGGAAGTGATCAATATAAATAATAATACGCGTAATCTGTGTGAAAATGGCTGAATACAGCATTACAACGTAAACCGATATATATGTATGGATATATACACTGTGAGCCATAAAAAACCGGGCCACTTTATGTTTAGCTATATCTCTGTCATTTCTTTATCGATTTTTACACTTTTTGCATTATTTTAAACAGGAATCAATACTCTAAAGAGCAGAAATAAACATTATCGATTTAGTCCTACATGTATGCTAAACTTGTCTTGCGAAACTGAAGACACTAAAAAACACGTGAGAATCGATAAATGCTGCATTTTTACTACTTAAATGCAAACAATTCTTCAGTGCCTTTATTTGTTTAAAGTTTGTGTTCAAAATGACTTCCTTTTTCACGTACACATTTTGCCAAGCGACGTCGCCACTGATCAATTGCAGTGTCAATAAGATGTTGTTCCAGATCGTTCCAGACGGATACGAGACACTGCCGAAGTTCATCAGTGTTCTGAATGCGCTGTTGGTACACGCGCTGTTCCATAATGGACCAGATGGAATAATCGAGTGGATTTAGGTCAGGCGAATTGGGTGGCCACATCTCTGGCCCTATGAAGTATGGTGCATTGCGAGACAGATACTCAATTGTTTCACGAGCCCGATGCGCCGGAGCTGAATCTTGTTGGAAAATGAACATGTCGCCAGCAATGTGGCGCATTTGTGGCAACAAATGTTGTGCTAGCATCACGTCTCGATAATATTGGCCATTGATTTTGGCTCCCGGGTCAACGAATATAAGCTCTGTGCGACCGAGTTTCGAAATTCCCACGGAAACCATGAGCGACTTGCTGAATGTTGTCCTGGTACGCAACAGACGGTCTGATGAAATCTGTTTCTTTGACACTGAACGAGGCACATAAAGACGATCGTTTTGAGTGTTTGACGGCGCAGCAACTGTAAATAACTTTTCATCAGTGAAGAAAATGAAACCGACATCCGATACTGAGAAACGCTGCAGCAATTGTCTAGCTCGTACCAAACGAGATTGACGATTAGCGGTGGTCAGTTCCTGAGCCCGTCGTCTTTTTAAGCATTTCAGTTCCAAATCGTTATGAATAATGCGTCTGACCGTCGTTTGTGTAAGATTCAGCTCTCTCGCGATTTGTCTGGTTGAAAGATGTGTTTTAGGCTTGTCTTCCTGGCTCTGAACCAATTCATTGACGGCGGCGATATTATCTTCAGTTCGCGACGATTTTGGCCGACCACTTCCCGCAGCGCGTTCAACTGAACCGGTAGTTCTCAACTTTCGCAGAAAGTCATCTAATGTTTTTCTTTTCCAATTCTTGTTCGGAAACTCCTTAATTAATCGTCTAGAAGAATAATTTTTGCATTCCCGCAGATTTTTAATTAAAATTTTATCCTCAAAACTCAACATTTTAAAATTTTAACTCAAATTTTCAACCATCAACTTTATTTACATTATGCTGCGAAACGGATATGACGTCATCCGCGCAAGTAAATAAGTAAATCGTAGAGATTTAATTTTTCTTTCAAACGACACAAAAACTATAAAAAAATTTAAAATACCGACCGCGATATAGCTAAACATAAAGTGGCCCGGTTTTTTATGGCTCACA
>JACEVL010000132.1:1470418-1483794 GCA_020284085.1 Aporrectodea caliginosa | reverse complement strand
CAACCAATAACTTCCTTAATTAATTGTTAAGAATTGCTCCAATAACTCTTTTCAATAACTTTTCACAACTTTAGTCAACTTTTTCAGTAACTGTTTTCACAACCCTTTCTCAACAAACAAGAACGAAGAATTTGTTTTAATAACTGTTTTGGTCAACTGTTTTCAATAACTGTTTAACTATATCCAATAACTCCTTCATCAACTGTTTCAATAACTTTCATTTTAGTTGATTTATCAACTGTTTTCATGCTCAACTGTTTCAATAACTGTTTTCAAAACCTGTTTCAATAACTGTTTTCAATAACTGTTTCAATAACTCTTTTCGATAACTCTTTTCAATAACTCTTTTTCAATAACTCTTTTCAACAACTCTTTTCAATAAATATTTTCAATAACTCTGTCAAATAACTCTTTTTCAATAACTGTTTTTCAATAACTGTTTTTCATTAACTGTTTTTCAATAACTGTTTTCATTAACTGTTTTCAATAACTGTTTTTCACTAACTGTTTTCATTAACTCTTTCGATAACTGTTAATAATAACTGTTAGTAACTTCTTTTTAAATGACTCTTTTTCAATGACTCTTTCAAATAACTCTTTTCAATTATAATCCTTTTTCAGTAGCTCTTTTCATCAACTCTTTCAATAAGTCTTTTCTTTCAATAACTCTTTTTAATAACTCTTTTCAATAACTCTTTTCAATAACTCTGTTTAATAACTCTTTTCAATAACTGTTTTCAATAACTGTTTTCAATAACTCTTTTCAATAACTCTTTTCAATAACTCTTTTCAATAACTCTTTTCAATAACTCTTTTCAATAACTCTTTTCAATAACTCTTTTCAATAACTCTTTTCAATAACTCAATAACTCTTTTCAATAACTCTTTTCAATAACTCTTTCAATAACTCTTTTCAATAACTCTTTTCAATAACTCTTTTCAATAACTCTTTTCAATAACTCTTTTCAATAACTCTTTTCAATAACTCTTTTCAATAACTCTTTTCAATAACTCTTTTCAATAACTCTTTTCAATAACTCTTTTCAATAACTCTTTTCAATAACTCTTTTCAATAACTCAATAACTAATAACTCTTTTCAATAACTCTTTTCAATAACTCTTTCTCTTAACTCTTTTTTCAATAACTTTTTCAATAACTTTCAATAACTTTTTTCAATAACTCTTTTCAATAACTCTTTTCAATAACTCTTTTCAATAACTCTTTTCAATAACTCTTTTCAATAACTCTTTTAACTCTTTTCAATAACTCTTTTCAATAACTGTTTTCAATAACTCTTTTCAATAACTCTTTTCAATAACTCTTTTCAATAACTCTTTTCAATAACTCTTTTCAATAACTGTTTTCAATAACTCTTTTCAATAACTCTTTTCAATAACTCTTTTCAATAACTCTTTTCAATAACTCTTTTCAATAACTCTTTTCAATAACTTTTCAATAACTCTTTTCAATAACTCTTTTAACTCTTTTCAATAACTCTTTTCAATAACTCTTTTCAATAACTAACTTTTCAATAACTCTTTTCAATAACTGTTTTCAATAACTCTTTTCAATAACTCTTTTCAATAACTCTTTTCAATAACTCTTTTCAATAACTCTTTTCAATAACTCTTTCAATAACTCTTTTCAATAACTCTTTTCAATAACTCTTTTCAATAACTCTTTTCAATAACTCTTTTCAATAACTCTTTTCAATAACTCTTTTCAATAACTCTTTTCAATAACTCTTTTCAATAACTCTTTTCAATAACTCTTTTCAATAACTCTTTTTTTCTCTTTTCAATAACTCTTTTCAATAACTCTTTTCAATAACTCAATAACTTTTTCAATAACTCTTTTCAATAACTCTTTTCAATAACTCTTTTCAATAACTCTTTTCAATAACTCTTTTCAATAACTCTTTTCAATAACTCAATAACTCTTTTCAATAACTCTTTTCAATAACTCTTTTCAATAACTCTTTTCAATAACTCTTTTCAATAACTCTTTTCAATAACTGTTTTCAATAACTCTTTTCAATAACTCTTTTCAATAACTCTTTTCAATAACTCTTTTCAATTTTCTTTTCATAACTCTTTTCAATAACTCTTTTCAATAACTCTTTTCAATAACTAACTTTTCAATAACTCTTTTCAATAACTCTTTTCAATAACTCTTTTCAATAACTCTTTTCAATAACTCTTTTCAATAACTCTTTTCAATAACTCTTTTCAATAACTCACCAATAACTTTTTTAATAACTCGCTTAATAACTCTTGCTATTTCCCAATAACTCTTAAATAACTCTTTTCAATAACTGCTTTCAATAACCAATAACTCTTTTCAAAACTCTTTTCAATAACTATTTTCCTTTCAATAACTCTTTTCAAATCACTATTTTCTTAATAAGCTCTTTCAATCAACTCTTTTCAATAACTCTTTCAACTCTAACTCTTTTCGATAAGTCTTTTCAATAACTCTTTTTCAATAACTCTTTGGAAGTAACTCTTTTCAATGATCATCTTTCAATAACTCTTTTTCAACTCTTTCATCATTTCGATAACTCTTTTTCGACGGCTCTTTTCAATAACTCTTTTCAATAACCCATTTGATTAACTCTTTTCAATAACTCTTTTCGATAACTCTTTTTCCAGCCGCTCATTCTAATAACTCATTTCGATAACTCTTTTCACCAACTCATTTCAAAAACTCTCTTTCAAATAGGTCGCACCGATAACTCTTTCAGCCAACTCCTTTCAATCGTAGCTCACGCACAATTAACTTTTTTCAATAACTCATTTCAATAAACTTTTTTCCTTTCAATAACTCTTTTCAAATAACTCTTTTTCAACTAACTCTTTTCAACTAACTCGCGCACTGAAGCAACTGTTTTCAATAACTGGGCTTATTCAATAACTCTTTTTCAACTCTTTTCACGATCTTTTTCAATAACTCTTATCAATAACCCTTTTCAATAACAATAACTCTAACTCTTTCAATAACTCTTTTTCAATAACTCGTTTCAAAAACTCTTTTCAATAACTCTTTTCAATAACTCTTTTCAATAACCCATTTCAATAACTCTTTTCAATAACTCATTTCATTAACTCATTTCAATAACTCTTTTCAATAACTTTCTTCAACAACTCCTTTCAATAACTCTTTCAACTCTATCAATAACATTTTTTCAATAACTCTTTTCATCAACTCTTTCAATAACTCTTTTCAATTAACTCTATTTCAATAACTCTTTTCAATAACTCTCTTGCAATAACTCCTCCAACCTTCAACTTTGAATTTCAATAACTCATTTCAACCTTACTCATTTCAAGAACTCACTTTCCAATAAACTCTTTTCAAGCCGCTATTTTCAATAACTCACTTTCAATAAGTCTTTTCAATAACTCATAACTCGCAAACCAGCGCTTTCTTTCAATAACTTTCAATAACTCTTTTCAATAACTTTTCCCAATAACTCTTTTCGATAACTCTTTTCAAAAACTCTTTCATAACTCTTTCAATAGCTCTTTTCAATAACTCTTTCAAAACCACTTTTCAAAACTCTTTCAATAACTCTTTAAATAACTCTTTTCAATAACTCTTTAAATAACTCTTTCAAATAACTCTTTTCTCTTTCAAATAACTCTTTTTTCAATAACTCTTTTCAGAAACTCTTTTCAATAACTCTTTTCAATAAGGTCTTTTCAATAACTCTTTTCAATAACTCTTTTTGATAACTCGCGCACGCAATAATAACTCTTTCAAATAACTCTTTAAATAACTCTTTTCAATAACTCTTTTCAATAACTCTTTTCAATAACTCTTTTCAATAACTTTTTCAATAACTCTTTTCAATAACTTTCTTTTCAATAACTCTTTTCAATAACTCTTTCAATAACTCTTTTCAATAACTCTTTTCAATAATAACTCTTTTCAATAACTCTTTTCAATAACTCTTTTCAATAACTCTTTTCAATAAATAACTTTTCAATAACTCTTTTCAATAACTCTTTTCAATAACTCTTTTCAATAACTCTTTTCAATAACTCTTTTCAATAACTCTTTCAATAACTCAATAACTCTTTTCAATAACTCTTTTCAATAACTCTTTCAATAACTCTTTTCAATAACTCTTTTCAATAACTCTTTTCAATAACTCTTTTCAATAACTCTTTTCAATAACTCTTTTCAATAACTCTTTTCAATAACTCTTTTCAATAACTCTTTTCAATAACTCTTTCAATAACTAACTAACTTTTCAATAACTCTTTTCAATAACTCTTTTCAATAACTCTTTTCAATAACTCTTTTCAATAACTCTTTTCAATAACTCTTTTCAATAACTCTTTTCAATAACTCTTTTCAATAACTCTTTTCAATAACTCTTTTCAATAACTCTTTTCAATAACTCTTTTCAATAACTCTTTTCAATAACTCTTTTCAATAACTCTTTTCAATAACTCTTTTCAATAACTCTTTTCAATAACTCTTTCAATAACTCAATAACTCTTTTCAATAACTTTTCAATAACTCTTTTCAATAACTCTTTTCAATAACTCTTTTCAATAACTCTTTTCAATAACTCTTTCAATAACTCTTTTCAATAACTGTTTTCAATTTTCAATAACTCTTTTCAATAACTCTTTTCAATAACTCTTTTCAATAACTCTTTTCAATAACTCTTTTCAATAACTCTTTTCAATAACTCTTTTCAATAACTCTTTTCAATAACTCTTTTCAATAACTCTTTTCAATAACTCTTTTCAATAACTCTTTTCAATAACTCAATAACTCTTTTCAATAACTCTTTTCAATAACTCTTTTCAATAACTCTTTTCAATAACTCTTTTCAATAACTCTTTCAATAACTCTTTTCAATAACTCTTTTCAATAACTCTTTTCAATTCAATAACTCTTTTCAATAACTCTTTTCAATAACTCTTTTCAATAACTCTTTTCAATAACTCTTTTCAATAACTCTTTTCAATAACTCTTTTCAATAACTCTTTTCAATAACTCTTTTCAATAACTCTTTTCAATAACTCTTTTCAATAACTCTTTTCAATAACTCTTTTCAATAACTCTTTTCAATAACTCTTTTCAATAACTCTTTTCAATAACTCTTTTTCAATAACTCTTTTTTCAATAACTCTTTTCAATAACTCTTTTCAATAACTCTTTTAACTCTTTTCAATAACTCTTTTCAATAACTTTTCAATTTTTTCAATAACTCTTTTCAATAACTCTTTTCAATAACTCTTTTCAATAACTCTTTTCAATAACTCTTTTCAATAACTCTTTTCAATCACTCTTTCAATAACTCTTTTCAATAACTCTTTTCAATAACTCTGTTCAATAACTACTTTCAATAACTCTTTTCAAAAACTCTTTTCAACAACTCTTTCAATAACTCTTTCAGTAACTCATTACCAATAACTCTTCCAATAGCTCTCACCAAGCTAACTATCTTTCGTCGCTCTGCAAAGGCGGCTGCTTTTAAATGGCTCTTTTCAAATAACTCGTTCGGCTGCTTTAAATGGCTAACTTTCAGTGGCTCTTTTACAAATGACTGTGGCTCTTCGTGGCTCATTCGTAATGGCTCTTTCAATCAATGGCTGTTCAATAACTATTTTCAATAGCTGTTTAATGGCTCGTAACCGTGGCTCTTGTCAATAAATGGCTCTCTCTTTCGTGGCTCTTCATCAGCTCTTCAAATGGCGGCTCATTCAATGGCTCTTCGTGGCTCATTCGTAGTGCTTCAAATGGCTCTCGTAGTAGCTCGTAATGGCTCTTCAAACTGGCTCCTTTTTGATAGCTCTTTTCGTAATGTTTCTTCGGCAGCGCTCTTTCATCAGCTTTGTTTTCAATGGCTCGCAAATGGCTCATGGCTAAATGTCTTTAAATGGCTCACAATTCAATGGCTATTTCAATGGCTGTGCACAAAATGGCTCTTTCCAGCAACTCTTTAAATGGCTCTTCATTTAAATGGCTCTTCAACTGCGGCACCAGCCCAACAGCTGCGTAATAAACTCATTCGTAATGGCCCCTTTTCAATAACTATTTCATCAACAACTTTCAATAAATCTCGTAATTGGCGGCTTTCAAGTGGCTCCTTACCGTAATGGCTGTTTTTCAATAACTCTTCACCAATGGCTTTCTTTCGTAACTCTGTATAAATGACTCTTATAAATAACTCGTTTCAATAGCTCTTTACTATAACTAACTTCAATGGCTCTTTTCAATAAACAACTTTAAATGGCTGCATTTAAATGACTCTTTTTAAATGATTCATTTTAAATGACTGCTTTTAATGGCTTTGTTTTAGAAGCTTATTTTAAATGACACTTTCCAATGGCTCTTTTTCGTGGCTGTACTAATTGGCTTTCTTTTCGGTAGCTCTTTTTATTGGCTCTTTTTCGTGGCTTTAATTTTAAATATTTTAAATAACTATTTTAAATAACTAGTTTAAATAACTCATTTAAATGACTCTTTTAAATAGCTCCTTTAAATAACTCTTTTCAAATAACTCATTTCGGCCAGCTTTCTTAAATAACTCTTTAACTAAATAAATGCACTAAATAGCTCTTTTAAATAATTCTTTCAATAACTCTTTAAACTAGCTGCACTACGCAGCTCATTTCGGCCAACTCTTACTAAATAACTGCTAAATAGCTTTCCTTTAAATAACTCTTTTCATTATATTTTTCAATAACTTTTTAAATAACTCTTTTCAAATAACTCTTTAAATAACTGCATTTAGAAAGTAGCTCTTCGTAGCTATTTTAAATAACTTTCTTTACTAAATAGCTTTCATTTTAAACCAGCTATTTTAAATGATACATTTTAAATAGCTGCTTTTCAAATAAATAGTACTAAATGGCTCTTTAAACCAGCTCTTTAAATAGCTTTCTTTAAATTCTTTAATTATGTTCAACGGCTGAAACATTTTTAAATGAATTTCGGTAACTGATCTAATCTAAGGATATTTAAATTGCCTACATACTACCTGCTGCTGTATAAAATTCTTTAGAATTTTAAATAGCTTTCTTTAAATTCTGCTTTTAAATAGCTCTTTTCAGTAACTTAGCACAAATAAACAACAAATGGCTCTTTTAGGCAGCTTTAAATGGCTCATTTCGTGGCTGCTTTTTAAACTGGCTGCTTTTCGTAAATACTGGTAGCTGTACAAATAGCTGTGCCAATAGCTCAATGGCTTATTTCAATGGCTCTTCATCATTAACTAACTCCACCATCAGCTCTCAATATGCTCATTTAAACAGCTCCATTTAATCAACTCTTTTTCGACTGGCTGGTACAAATACTCATTTAACTCATTCCTATTTAAATAACTGCCTAGGCCATAACAGTTTTAAATGGCTGCATTGGCAGCTCATTTGAATAGCTTTTCTTTAAATAAATAGCTCTTCGTAACTCTTTTCGAAATAACTCTTTAAACCTTTCTTTTCAATAACTCATTTAAATAACTCTTCAATAATACCTAAATGGCTCTTTTCGGCCTTTATTTTCAAACTTTTCTTTTCATCACTTCTCTATTCTGTCTTTCTCTTTTCGTATTTCTTTTTCGTAACTCTTTTAAATAGCTTTCTTTCGTGTCTTTTCGACTGACTCATTCGGCTTCTTTTAGAAACTCTTTTAAACTTTTTCAAATAAAACAAATTTAAATGACTCCTTTAAATCAGCTCAAATTTAAATAATCTTTTAAATGACTCTTTAAATGACTTTCTTCGGCCTTCTTTTCGGCAGCTCTTTAAATGGCTCTTTTCGGCCAGCTCATTTCGACAGCTTCTTTCGTAGCTGCTTTCGTAGCTGCTAGGCGGCTGCTTTTCAATAACTCTTTTCAATAACTCTTTTCAATAACTCTTTTCAATAACTCTTCAATAACTCTTTCAATAACTCTTTTCAATAACTCTTTTCAATAACTCTTTTCAATAACTCTTTTCAATAACTCTTTTCAATAACTCTTTTCAATAACTCTTTTCAATAACTCTTTTTTCAATAACTCTTTTCAATAACTCTTTTCAATAACTCTTTTCAATAACTCTTTTCAATAACTCTTTTCAATAACTCTTTTCAATAACTCTTTTCAATAACTCAATAACTCTTTCAATAACTCTTTTCAATAACTCTTTTCAATAACTCTTTTTTCAATAACTCTTTTCAATAACTCTTTTCAATAACTGTTTTCAATAACTCTTTTCAATAACTCTTTCAATAACTCTTTTCAATAACTCTTTTCAATAACTCTTTTCAATAACTCTTTTCAATAACTAATAACTCTTTTCAATAACTCTTTTCAATAACTCTTTTCAATAACTCTTTTCAATAACTCTTTTCACTAACTTTTCAATAACTCTTTTCAATAACTCTTTTCAATAACTCTTTTCAATAACTCTTTTCAATAACTCTTTTCAATAACTCTTTTCAATAACTCTTTTCAATAACTCTTTTCAATAACTCTTTTTTTCAATAACTCTTTTCAATAACTCTTTTCAATAACTCTTTTCAATAACTCTTTTCAATAACTCTTTTCAATAACTCTTTTCAATAACTCTTTTCAATAACTCTTTTCAATCTTTTCAATAACTCTTTTCAATAACTCTTTTCAATAACTCTTTTCAATAACTCTTTTCAATAACTCTTTTCAATAACTCTTTTCAATAACTCTTTCAATAACTCTTTTCAATAACTCTTTTCAATAACTCTTTTCAATAACTCTTTTCAATAACTCTTTTCAATAACTCTTTTCAATAACTCTTTTCAATAACTCTTTTCAATAACTCTTTTCAATAACTCTTTTCAATAACTCTTTTCAATAACTCTTTTCAATAACTCTTTTCAATAACTCTTTTCAATAACTCTTTTTCAATAACTCTTTTCAATAACTCTTTTCAATAACTCTTTTCAATAACTCTTTTCAATAACTCTTTTCAATTTCAATAACTAACTCTTTTCAATAACTCTTTTCAATAACTCTTTTCAATAACTCTTTTCAATAACTCTTTTCAATAACTCTTTTCAATAACTCTTTTCAATAACTCTTTTCAATAACTCTTTTCAATAACTCTTTTCAATAACTCTTTTCAATAACTCTTTTCAATAACTCTTTTCAATAACTCTTTTCAATAACTCTTTTCAATAACTCTTTTCAATAACTCTTTTCTCTTTTCAATAACTCTTTTCAATAACTCTTTTCAATAACTCTTTTCAATAACTCTTTTCAATAACTCTTTTCAATAACTCTTTTCAATAACTCTTTTCAATAACTCTTTTCAATAACTCTTTTCAATAACTCTTTTCAATAACTCTTTTCAATAACTCTTTTCAATAACTTTTCAATAACTTTTTCAATAACTCTTTTCAATAACTCTTTTCAATAACTCTTTTCAATAACTCTTTTCAATAACTCTTTTCAATAACTCTTTTCAATAACTCTTTTCAATAACTCTTTTCAATAACTCTTTTCAATAACTCTTTTCAATAACTCTTTTCAATAACTCTTTTCAATAACTCTTTTCAATAACTCTTTTCAATAACTCTTTTCAATAACTCTTTTCAATAACTCTTTTCAATAACTCTTTTCAATAACTCTTTTCAATAACTCTTTTCAATAACTCTTTTCAATAACTCTTTCAATAACTCTTTTCAATAACTCTTTTCAATAACTCTTTTCAATAACTCTTTTCAATAACTCTTTTCAATAACTCTTTTCAATAACTCTTTTCAATAACTCTTTTTTTCAACTCTTTTCAATAACTCTTTTCAATAACTCTTTTCAATAACTCTTTTCAATAACTCTTTTCAATAACTCTTTTCAATAACTCTTTTCAATAACTCTTTTCAATAACTCTTTTCAATAACTCTTTTCAATAACTCTTTTCAATAACTCTTTTCAATAACTCTTTTCAATAACTCTTTTCAATAACTCTTTTCAATAACTCTTTTCAATAACTAACTTTTCAATAACTCTTTTCAATAACTCTCTTTTCAATAACTCTTTTCAATAACTCTTTTCAATAACTCTTTTCAATAACTCTTTTCAATAACTCTTTTCAATAACTCTTTTCAATAACTCTTTTCAATAACTCTTTTCAATAACTCTTTTCAATAACTCTTTTCAATAACTCTTTTCAATAACTCTTTTCAATAACTCTTTTCAATAACTCTTTTAACTTTTTCAATAACTCTTTTAAATAACTCTTTTTCAATAACTCTTTTCAATAACTCTTTTCAATAACTAACTTTTTTCAATAACTCTTTTCAATAACTCTTTTCAATAACTCTTTTCAATAACTCTTTTCAATAACTCTTTTCAATAACTCTTTTCAATAACTCTTTTCAATAACTCTTTTCAATAACTCTTTTCAATAACTCTTTTCAATAACTCTTTTCAATAACTCTTTTCAATAACTCTTTTCAATAACTCTTTTCAATAACTCTTTTCAATAACTTTTTCAATAACTCTTTTCAATAACTCTTTTCAATAACTCTTTTCAATAACTCTTTTCAATAACTCTTTTCAATAACTCTTTTCAATAACTCACTTTTCAATAACTCTTTTCAATAACTCTTTTCAATTTCAATAACTCTTTTCAATAACTCTTTTCAATAACTCTTTTCAATAACTCTTTTCAATAACTCTTTTCAATAACTCTTTTCAATAACTCTTTTCAATAACTCTTTTCAATAACTCTTTTCAATAACTCTTTTCAATAACTCTTTTTCAATAACTCTTTTCAATAACTCTTTTCAATAACTCTTTTCAATAACTTTTTCAATAACTCTTTTCAATAACTCTTTTCAATAACTCTTTCAATAACTCTTTTCAATAACTCTTTTCAATAACTCTTTCAATAACTCTTTTCAATAACTCTTTTCAATAACTCTTTTCAATAACTCTTTTCAATAACTCTTTTCAATAACTCTTTTCAATAACTCTTTTCAATAACTCTTTTCAATAACTCTTTTCAATAACTCTTTTCAATAACTCTTTTCAATAACTCTTTTCAATAACTCTTTTCAATAACTCTTTTCAATAACTCTTTTCAATAACTCTTTTCAATAACTCTTTTCAATAACTCTTTTCAATAACTCTTTTCAATAACTCTTTTCAATAACTCTTTTCAATAACTCTTTTCAATAACTCTTTTCAATAACTCTTTCAATAACTCTTTTCAATAACTGTTTTCAATAACTCTTTTCAATAACTCTTTTCAATAACTCTTTTCAATAACTCTTTTCAATAACTCTTTTCAATAACTCTTTTCAATAACTCTTTTCAATAACTCTTTTCAATAACTCTTTTCAATAACTAACTTTTCAATAACTCTTTTCAATAACTCTTTTTTCAATAACTCTTTTCAATAACTCTTTTCAATAACTCTTTTCAATAACTCTTTTCAATAACTCTTTTCAATAACTCTTTTCAATAACTCTTTTCAATAACTCTTTTCAATAACTCTTTTCAATAACTCTTTTCAATAACTCTTTCAATAACTCTTTTCAATAACTCTTTTCAATAACTCTTTTCAATAACTCTTTTCAATAACTCTTTTCAATAACTCTTTTCAATAACTCTTTTCAATAACTAACTTTTCAATAACTCTTTTCAATAACTTTTTCAATAACTCTTTTCAATAACTCTTTTCAATAACTCTTTTCAATAACTCTTTTCAATAACTCTTTTCAATAACTCTTTTCAATAACTCTTTTCAATAACTCTTTTTTCAATAACTCTTTTCAATAACTCTTTTCAATAACTCTTTTCAATAACTCTTTTCAATAACTCTTTTCAATAACTCTTTTCAATAACTCTTTTCAATAACTCTTTGAGATCTTGGCTTTTGATTGTTGGTTTAAAAAATGTAACTAACAGCATCATAAAAGCAGCTTCCGAGAAGATGACATTAACAAAATATGAGTCTTCAACATCTTTTAAAACGCTTGAGCTGTTTGTGAACCTGTCAATGTCAATTACTGATAATTAGAGTTTGATTTTGTCATGACCCTGGTGAGATTTGTTGAATGCAGTGAGGCCACATTCGTTGAATGCAGTGAGGCCACAGTACTCTGAGTAGAGTCCTTGAAGAGGCGCTACATAAATTCTATGATTGATTGATTGATTGATTGATTGATAATGTTCTTAAATGTCTACCTGACGTTAACCACTATTTCGTTTGCCCTCAGGGTACTTGTCGGTTTTACGACCCCCAACATGACTTTCATGATAACTGTAATGAATCGAGCTTCTATTTAAGGAAAATTCTTTTCACCACGCTCACTTCTACTTAACCTACAATTATTTTCATCAGTCCGACTTCTATTTAGCAAGAATTCTTTAGTCTTTTCGTCAATCCAACTTCTTTATCGACTAACTCTGACTCGCCATGCAGACGCAGTGGCGAATCATTTACGAGGCTAAACTACACGCTTTTTTCATAAATCCAGCTTCTATTTTAGCTAATAACTAGTTTCATCAATCCAACTTCGATTTCGGCAAGCAATTATTTTTACCAATCCAGCTTTCATTTACGTAGACACATAAGAGAAATAATAAAATACGCTAAAGAATTTTGGGGTCGTAAAACCAACAAGTGCCGCCCTCAGAGAGGTTCTTAATCCAATAAACTAATTGACCCAATGGAAAAGGACTAATTAGGCTAAACGTAGGCCTATAGCATATAATTATAATCATATTGGAACTATTGACAGAAATTCCAGAACTTGCATGTCTCTTAACATTTGTAATTTTACAAACGGCATGAACATTAACGGATCAGCCATACAGCGAGTGTGCGTTCGTTTCATACATTGAAAGTCTTTTGTGAGATTTAAAAACATGCAGTTTGGATTGGTGTGCTGGTAAACGTGCTGCATGAAATGAATCCTGCTAGGGTTTGGTTATTCTGTAGAAAACTGATTGTCTCAAGGTTGAACGCAATGAGATATATTATTACCGCTAGAGGGAACATGACGTATATTCCCTTCGCAAATATTTGAAGCCACAACCATAGATATAATAACACCTTAAAGAGAGTTCGGCAGTTAATGGAAATTGAAATGACGCGTTTTGATTAGATGAAATTCATGGACGCTGTCAAGCTTAAGCGAGACTGTTAAATTTCTTTTCGAAGCTAACGTCTTACAAAAATTCAAACAGACACAAAATAACAACTTATCGATTAAATAATATTCCAGCGGCCTTGTTTTCGGGCTTTAATAAGTTGCTACATCCACACACTACACAATTTAACTTCGATCGTTTCGCCATTTTGAGAGATCACAGGGTCAAGGCCGTTGAGAGCGGCCTCGGGGTCACAGCTTCACCATAGATGGTAGATGCGTGCTCTAGTGATATATT
>JACEVL010000132.1:1442918-1462918 GCA_020284085.1 Aporrectodea caliginosa | reverse complement strand
GTCCGCTTTGTGGAATGGAGAGGAGGCGCAGGGACGGTCGGTCGATCGGTGGTAGCCCCCACCCTAGGCCCTTCACCCTCCCTCTGGCCCTCTAGCGGTCGGACGGATGGATGGAGATGCATCGCTAGGGCAGACTAGACCCGACAGGGCATACCCCGTACAGGCCCTACCTCGATCAATTGACCACTTGTATATATATAACCGAGCTGTGGGTCGAATAATTTGTGTATACGAAAGCCAGCTAAGCTGGCTAGAGGTCATACCTGTACTTCTAGAATGTATACAAGTTGTTCCAATTATCCAAATTTACCCCCCATCCACTCATATTACTATGGAGTTCATTGCTATGAAGATACTTACAGGGTTGAGAAACAAGTCTGTAGTTTCTATATGCGATTAGATTGCCATGAACAAATACGAACTTACTATTGTGGTAGATGGCGATCAAGAGGAAGCCATACGGGCATTTTTTGCTCACAACAACTGGAATTTTGAAAAAATTGGTAATTATGAAGACGATGCGTATATATATATATATATATATATATATACTGAAATTGTATAAATTGTTTTGTGTGGTGAACCCTATACAAGTAGGCCCTATTGTTCTTCAGGTAGCGCTATACGTGCGCAAATAAGATTGAAATAAGATTTATAAATATTAAATTAAATTGCATTTATTATCCTTGCAAATATTTAGCTCAAACCATGGTATAGAAATACATAGTAATAATAACATCAGCAATGTTAGTATAATGACAACTGATGTGAACAGCAGTAACAGCAGTAATGATAATAAATGGCCAATTAAAAATGTAATTATTAAAATTACCATGATTATTATTATTACGATATGTAATAAGACAATAAACATATGCATAACCCAGCTAAGCTGTCGTTCAAGTCAAGTCGAAAGAGCTAATTGTATGTTGATGACATTATAAATATATCTCCAACCAATCGAAACTGCCTTTGTTCCATTTGCAGAGTTGGAACCACCAAAGAAAAGAAAATCTTGTATGGATGCCGCTTCGAAGGAGGTCTTGGTCGCGTCCAATGGAAATAGTACAGAGTCACAAATTGAGGCTCAAAACAGTCATGACATTCAAGTGTCAGCTGATCATTTGCAGCTGCAGGGTGAAAATCATCAATCGGAAGGCGCCTGTCCTCTTTGCTTTCTCTCTCCGTGCGTGGGTTCTGCATCTCCAGGTTGGCTTGGCGGAGGACAAGCAGCGCATGCAGCTAACAGTCCAATACGAAGAGTAATTTATGGTAAATATTGGAAGATCATTTGCAACTTGGGTGGGTGGACGAGCCCATTATATCTGGCCAAGAAACTAACGGAATCGAACGGTGTACTTCATATGCGGGAAATAATGCCAGATTGCGTAGTGCGAAAAGTGAGATCGTTGTATCCGAATCCAACAGGCACGCCTTACATGGGCCACAAGTGGGAGTAACATTGATACTTTGGATAATTCGCAGGACTTTGCTTAGACAGAGAGATTTTTATTGTACACTTACTTTCTGACATAAAGCAGAATTTTATCGATTGTGAGCTGCTTATGTACACCTGTCATAGCCTTGGTAATAGCATTGGTAGTTATTATTAGACCTAAGCTTATCCACAAGTTCACAACAGCTATGATTCAATGTAACATAACATTCCCCCATTTTCAATTTATATAGCGCCTCTTGAAGATTCCTACTCAGAGGTGGATTTAAACCTGAATTGCCCTCAATTGCTCGGCGCCACACGAAAACCACGTTACGGAGACTAGGTTTTTCATAAGTGCTATGTCAAATCAATTTTGCAATGGCCACAGTCCCTTGTCCGTTCAATCTTCTTTTTTTCTTGCTTGGATTAGGACCTCGTTGAGGGGGGGTAAGCCACAGATTCATTTTGATACAGATTGGAGCATCTTGTTACTGATCGGATGCCCTTCGTGGCATCAACCACAGTTTTCCGCTGTGGACCTAGTCTTGGTGATGAACACATGCCCGCTAGGCAGAGGGTCATCAGGCTTATTTAAATTGGGTCATGTGCTCCCATGTCACAAGGCTGTTATTGGATATTTGCAGCTTTTAGTTGTCAAGCAAAATGCCACTCTTTTTCTACAGTGTGCCCTACAATCGATAAAATTCTGCTTTATGTCAGAAAGTAAGTGTACAATAAAAATCTCTCTGTCTAAGCAAAGTCCTGCGAATTATCCAAAGTATCAATGTTACTCCCACTTGTGGCCCATGTAAGGCGTGCCTGTTGGATTCGGATACAACGATCTCACTTTTCGCACTACGCAATCTGGCATTATTTCCCGCATATGAAGTACACCGTTCGATTCCGTTAGTTTCTTGGCCAGATATAATGGGCTCGTCCACCCACCCAAGTTGCAAATGATCTTCCAATATTTACCATAAATTACTCTTCGTATTGGACTGTTAGCTGCATGCGCTGCTTGTCCTCCGCCAAGCCAACCTGGAGATGCAGAACCCACGCACGGAGAGAGAAAGCAAAGAGGACAGGCGCCTTCCGATTGATGATTTTCACCCTGCAGCTGCAAATGATCAGCTGACACTTGAATGTCATGACTGTTTTGAGCCTCAATTTGTGACTCTGTACTATTTCCATTGGACGCGACCAAGACCTCCTTCGAAGCGGCATCCATACAAGATTTTCTTTTCTTTGGTGGTTCCAACTCTGCAAATGGAACAAAGGCAGTTTCGATTGGTTGGAGATATATTTATAATGTCATCAACATACAATTAGCTCTTTCGACTTGACTTGAACGACAGCTTAGCTGGGTTATGCATATGTTTATTGTCTTATTACATATCGTAATAATAATAATCATGGTAATTTTAATAATTACATTTTTAATTGGCCATTTATTATCATTACTGCTGTTACTGCTGTTCACATCAGTTGTCATTATACTAACATTGCTGATGTTATTATTACTATGTATTTCTATACCATGGTTTGAGCTAAATATTTGCAAGGATAATAAATGCAATTTAATTTAATATTTATAAATCTTATTTCAATCTTATTTGCGCACGTATAGCGCTACCTGAAGAACAATAGGGCCTACTTGTATAGGGTTCACCACACAAAACAATTTATACAATTTCAGTATATATATATATATATATATATATATATATATATATATATATATATATATACGCATCGTCTTCATAATTACCAATTTTTTCAAAATTCCAGTTGTTGTGAGCAAAAAATGCCCGTATGGCTTCCTCTTGATCGCCATCTACCACAATAGTAAGTTCGTATTTGTTCATGGCAATCTAATCGCATATAGAAACTACAGACTTGTTTCTCAACCCTGTAAGTATCTTCATAGCAATGAACTCCATAGTAATATGAGTGGATGGGGGGTAAATTTGGATAATTGGAACAACTTGTATACATTCTAGAAGTACAGGTATGACCTCTAGCCAGCTTAGCTGGCTTTCGTATACACAAATTATTCGACCCACAGCTCGGTTATATATATACAAGTGGTCAATTGATCGAGGTAGGGCCTGTACGGGGTATGCCCTGTCGGGTCTAGTCTGCCCTAGCGATGCATCTCCATCCATCCGTCCGACCGCTAGAGGGCCAGAGGGAGGGTGAAGGGCCTAGGGTGGGGGCTACCACCGATCGACCGACCGTCCCTGCGCCTCCTCTCCATTCCACAAAGCGGACGATGTTGCCTAGGCTATGCATACAATTAAATTCAGCAGCCTATGCTTGTAAGATGTGTCAACCAAAATGAAATCAACGCCCATTGGCCGACAGATGCTTACTTGAACCGCCTACAGTCGTTGGTCACTTCATTCTACGAGGGAAACCGCCAAACCTAAAACCTTGGGCTTTAAGGTCTTACCTTTATAAATACTCACAGCGACCAAAATTCAACTACGCAAAGGCAACAGAATCAAGACAACTGTACAAGGCTTCGCCACTGATATATAACAGTTGAGGGGTATACGTCGCACGATAGGTCGTTATAGAGTGTCATTAGCGGTGTAGGGTTCTGCCCCAGAACAGATGTTCCGATTATCGAGGTCTGCCGGGCGTGTATTACTGCCTCAGCAGGAAATCCATTGGGGTTCGCCACGGTGATTAATGAGGTGTCCGTATTAACGGTTTTGATTACCCGTGGTTCGTTCATGAACGGTTTTCATTTAAAATTTCAAGTACGGTCTCCTATTTTAAGCCTTCTCCAGATACCCAGACATCTGACAGAGACATACTGGGACTACTAGAATTCACCTTAAAAACAATGACTTCACCTATAGGCCTATACATTGCATTGCATAAAAATAATAATGACAATTTATATGGCGCCGTAACTCAGTCATGCCGTTACACAGGGCGCCTCACAGTCAACTAAGAGTAGGGTAGGCCTTAGAAAACAAATAACTCTTGAGTTCAGATTTAATGGAGTCAACTGAGTTAGCCGCTCGCAGGGCAGGAGGAAGACCGTTCCAGCTTCTGTGGCCGGCCGCTGAGAAAGCGCGGTCATCAACGCGGCATAGTCATAGAATATAAAGTGCAACGTTCTGTTGCTTACTTCTGTAGCGTTTTTGGGTCAGGTACTGAACCATCAGTTAATTGTTTAATCTATGCACCTCTGGGGGATGTTCCCCATGATGTATTCCCCCCAAGAAATCTAACAAAACAATAATAGTTTTGAGTTGTTGCTGACGTCATAATATCATATATGAACTGTTATAATATATTATTATATTATTTACTATTACTATTTACTATTATACTATATGATTCTATTGTGTAATATAATGATATTATTTACTATTCTAATATATGATAGGCCTACTATCATATTATAACGAGTATAATCTACTGCTAATATAATATCTGTACAAATATTATATCTGTACAACTAAATGGGTTCTCTTGAGCGTTATCTTCAAATTTCAAAATGTCAAATTTCAAAATGTTTTGTTCCTTGAACATTTAGTAACACCGCATCATTACTAGCCTACATGGCGTCCCGATTCGGTAGTTGAATCCTTCTACAAAGTTTAAATGTTTCGGACGCTGGTTCGCCTTGACTTGCTCCTCCCTAGAAGAGGGGGACTACATTAAACTGCTGAACCACGCAGATAATAATCGGCCTAATTAGTTGATTTTACGACGCAAACGGGGTTCATTAGTCGAAGGATGGGGAAGAGAAGTATGTGTGCATATGTGGATATATATATATATGTGTGTGTGTGTTTGTGTGTGCATGTATATACATACACACACATATTTTATATATATTGTATATGGATCCATGTCTATAGGTAGTGTATAGGAGCATAGGGGCATAATAATAATTATGACAATTTATATGGCGCCGTAACACGGCCATGCCGTTACAAGGGCGCCTATACAATGTCAAGTACGTAAATGTAGATGGGCATATGTATGTATGTATGTATGTATGTATGTATGTATGTATGTATGTATGTATGTATGTATGTATGTATGTATGCATGTATGTATATGTATGTGTATAAATCTAGGCATATTCATGTGAAGTATATATATATATATATATATAGGTATATATAGATATATATACATGTATGTATTTTATTGTATTGTATTGTATCTATCAATTTATATAGCACCTCTCGCAGTGCAAACCAATCAGAGGCGCACCCAGTGCGAAAGACCCAGAGAAAAGAAAGAGGTCTTCAGACAAAGAAAAGAGGCACTATAATATTGTTTAATATTGTATATGGATGTATATATAGGTGGTTGTGCTCATATAGGTGGGTTTATGTATGTGGGGATGTATGTAGGTATGCATAGCTGAGCATGTTTATGTATGGGTATATGCATGTATATATGCAAGTGTGTATTTGCATATGTAAGGGTTCGTATATAGGTATATGTGTGTGGATAACTGGATATGTATTGTATGTAGGTACAATATATATATATATTATATATATATATATATATATATATATATATATATATATATATATATATATGCATTGTGGAGGTATGTATGTGCATTTGTATGTGTATATGTACATGGAGGTATATATATGTATATATGTTACAGTGTGTGTGTGTGTGTGTGTGTGTGTGTGTGTGTGTGTGTGTGTGTGTGTGTGTGTGTGTGTGTGTGTGTGTGTGTGTGTGTGTGTGTGTGTGTGTGTGTGTGTGTGTGTGTGTGTGTGTGTGTGTGTGTGTGTGTGTGTGTGTGTGTGTGTGTGTGTGTGTGTGTGTGTGTGTGTGTGTGTGTGTGTGTACTGCCAATATATCTAATCAATGCTGTCTGATGCCTAGCTAAGTGGCGTTGTTAATCCAGCAAGGCGCATAGGCGGGACTGCTTAGCTGCTACCTATCAATGATGGCTAAGTCAACTGAGCTGCATAGCTGACTCGAGAACGCTGCATGTCGAAGAGGCGATGCTATTTCAGCAAAGCCTGCATAGACAATTCACGTATACGGAAAAGCTGCACAAACAAAGGCTTAGTCAGGGCACGTTAGCAAAAAGTTATTTCCGGTATGCTAAGAGTCTACGCATTCTTAGCAGAATTAACAAAGCACAAGTTACCTCTTTCAGCTAAAGTTTGCTGAATAAACTAAGTTTTCTCTTGTTATGGCTATTTTTCATAGTTCGATTAAGTTTATCATGACAGCTAAGAAAAGCATAGCTGAAAAAACTCTGCATTTTTAAGAGTGTACTACTACTACTACTACTACTACTACTACTACTACTACTACTACTACTACTACTACTACTACTACTACTACTACTACTACTACTACTACTACTACTACTATTATTACTTCTGCTGCTGCTGCCACTACAAGCCTAGGCTACTTCTCCTAAAACTGCCACTATTACTACCACTACTAATACGCTTTCATCTTCTAGTTCATCTTGGTGCAGGTTCTGACAACTCGCGCTCTTAGGCAACTCGTTATTCTGCCAATTTCTGTCTTCAAGATATCACCGTATATTAGGCTTTAAGTGGAGAAAGTTCGACACTTGGTTCTCTTCCTGCGTTCTCGTCTTAATATCCCATATTTTTTTAGAAATTTGCTACCTATGTCTGAAAATTCGTCCAGTCATGCTGTGTGCTAGATGCTCCGAAAATTATTTTAAAATAAAATCGCTAGTTTGGTGAAATGTAAACTTTAGATTTCCAACACTCTGCATCAAGAGTGAATTTGACACCTCTATAATACGATATAAACTCCGCAAAGAATAATGACGTCACTATTATCAGCGACTTACTATAGGGGAAATCTGTTTAAAAATTATTCTTTGTCAATCGTTCGATTAATTATCGATCAACTCATCTGAACAGTGCATTTTAGAGCGGAATTATTATTTGTTTTCGCATAAATTCATGGACTTTCTCCTTCACGTAGATACACGCAACCGAAATTTACAGTTTCAAGTCTCTTATAAATCGGCTGCTTGAGCGTAGGGATCATTCTTTTACAACTTTCTGTTTAAACAAACTCGCTTTATTGTATTACGTTTCCAAATGCTAAAATTGTCCCTTACCTTTCTAAACATGCCGTTTATTCAGAAGCTTCTTTTAGGTTGTGATGGGTTGTGAAGCGAAGAAAATGTATAAAAAATCCGCATACTTTTGGTGGCATCAGCTTTTCACGTGTTACGTATGCGCATTCCTGTGAATACAGTGTGCGACGACTAGCCTACTTCAGATTGTGGAATACAGGCTGTAAATTCATGTTCAATTCGATTGTTCCAATCGTCTTTATAAATTCACATAGAGCTATAGTCGATCAAACGGGCGGAATTGAGATTCTGTCTCCCAGATTTGTCTTGTAGGCCTATAGCCTACTGCGACTACGATGCTTATTTCATGGAGTAACAATATGAAAAAAAAAATGTTATAAAAAGGAAATGTACGGTTTTAGGTTTTCACTGCTTCCACAGAGACCTTTATACTGATAAAGGCAGACAATAGGCAAAGTTGGAGAAATCATTTCAATCCTCAGAAATTTGCAAGAGGGTCAGTGTTTTCAACTCTATCTTTGCACAAAAAAATCAAACAATTCATACAAATTAATGATGTCGAAAAACATTTCTTCCAAGCACCTATTAGGATATTCCATCGGAAATGCAACGCAAGAAAAGAAGGAGAGTTCCCAACTATGTCAGAAATCATATGTGCTGGATAGTTATACGAAGAGAGACAAGAAAACCCATTCCAAATCAAAGACACACGAATGCGAGTTTTGCCAAAAAACATTTACGCACGCCTACATTCTTCAGAGACACAGGATAATCCATACTGGAGAAAAAGAGTACCTTTGCATGGTATGCGACAAAACATTCGCATACTCTTTGAGTCTGAAAATACACACTAGAATCCACACTGGAGAGAAACCCTATCAGTGCGAGGTATGTAAACACAAATTTTCTCAGTCTTCCAGTCTAAAGAACCATATTAGGATCCATACTGGAGAAAGGCCTTATCAATGCCAAATATGTCAAAGGCGATTTTCTCAGAGATCCACTCTAGCAGGTCACACAAGAATACATACTGGAGAGATGCCTTACCAATGCCAAGTATGTCAAAAACGTTTTGCTCAGTCTTCCACATTATCAAGTCATGCAAAGATTCATACCGGAGAGAAATCTTTTCAATGCCAAGTATGTCGAACACGTTTTTCTCAGCGTTCCACTCTAACAATTCATGCAAGAATCCATACTGGAGAGAAGCCTTACCTATGCCAGGTGTGTCTAAAGGTTTTTCCCCGAGATTCCAGTCTAACTGTTCATGCAAGAATTCATGCCGAAGTCAAACCATACCAATGCCAGTTTTGTGAGTTTAAAACAAAATATGCAGGTCATCTAAATTATCACACACGAGCACATACGGGAGAGAAACCATTTTTGTGTATTCTTTGCAAAAAGACATTTTCCACATCTTCAACGCTACAAAGTCATGTAAGAATCCACACTGGAGAGAGACCATACCAATGTCAGATATGTCAAAAAAGTTATTCCCAATCTTCTCAATTGCGAGATCATGTTCAAATTCATACTCGAGAAAAACCATTTCATTGCCAGACATGTCAAAAACGGTTTAACCGATCTTTTAATCTAAAAAATCATGCAAGAATTCATACCGGAGAGAAACCATACCACTGTCAATTCTGTGAATTTAAAGCTATATATAAAATTTATCTAAACACGCACACGAGGAAACATACTGGAGAGAAACCATACATCTGCCAAATATGTCAAAATATGTTTTCATGCACTTCAAGTCTGAGAAGGCATGAGAAATCCCACTCCTTGTCTGCATGAAAGATCACACTTTGTGTCTCTCTCAAGTTTGTTAAAACATTTTCCAAAGTTCACAGTCTGCAAAATTATGTTGGAATTCACACTTGAGAAAAGTCATACCAATTCCAGTTGTACCAGAGAATTATTCTCAAGCGATTATTTCAGGTATGCCAGGAAATGTTTTATGCAATTCGTCTTAAATATATGAATGAACCCATAATTGAGAGAAACCACCCTCTTTCAGGTTTGTCAAAAAGTTTGGCGATCTTCGAGTTTACAAAGAAACCAAAGTATCAACCAGAAATTACCTGAAAATTTGGCCTTATTGACACTGGCCAACAACAGTTGGTGAACCAAATAGAAAAGTGGAAGTGTGGAACTAAACAATATAATAATGATGATTCGCTAGACCGCATTCACGCAGATCATTTTTTTATTCAAAGTAAGAGCTTTAGTACAGTTCACCTGAGTATTTCTGCAGGACTGGACATATTCAATGATCCTGTATTTGTGTTGTGTTTCTTTGAACATTTTTTAGTTCAGTTTAGGTAAGCCTATTAGGCTTGTGTCCAGTTAGGCATTTTAGTTCTATCAACTGATTTTTTCATTATTGTATTATTGGTGTGCTGGTATTCTTCAAATGATCTACTGTAGCTGTTTTCGTGTTGTTTTCACTCAATCCAAATTTTACACATTCGTACTCTTACGCTGTTACTGTTCCGTAACTGCAATCACAAAGTAACTGCAAATCTAATTTCACACATGATGCTGATTGTAACGATGCTTTAACTGTTGAAATATCATAGCAAATAAAGTTTTTTCACTCTTTGTTTGTCATCTTAAACCAGTAACGACTCAGAAACATAGCGTTCATGCACAGCTGGAGGCGGAAGAGAGAACCGCGGTAAATTGTCCACAACATAGTGAAAGGTGGAAATATTTGTCACCTAGGTTAGCCCCATAAATCAACTCTTGTTTGAATTTATTGCATATAAGTCTAAGTTTTATTTCGCTTCAAAAATTCTACGTAGGCTATACGTATGCGCCCTATATTACAATTAACACACCGTGAACAATAAACAAGTCTAAACAGACCTACTGTAATTTCGTGGAACTACCGGTTACAATTCTAGTCCATTATCCCGTAAATTTGGAGTTAAAGAGCTTAAAAATAGTTGTGTAAAAAGAAATTACCTGAATTAGTTGACTTTATTGACGTTCGCCACCAAATGTTAGTTAACAAAGAAAAAGAATGGAAGTGTGGAGCTACTCAAGCTATGATGATATGCACGAAAATTCAAAGTAAGAGTTTTAGTACAGTTCAACTGAGTATCCTGTAGGACTGGACATATTCAAGGATCGTTCAGTTATTTTGTGTGTTTTTAAAAAACATTTTTGGTTCAATTTAAGTTTGCCTATTATGCTTGTGTCTAGTTAGACACTTTAACTTTACCAAACTGTTTTTATTACTGCACTGAGGATATACTTCACCTGATCTTCGGTAGCCGTTTTCGTGTTGTTTTAACTCAATGTAAGTTTTGCATTGTTGTACTCTCACGTTTTTATTGTTCCGTAACTGCAATTACAAAGTATAATTGCAACGATAATTCACACATAATCAGTGCAGCTGATGGTAACGACGCTGTTAATATTAAAATGTCTTAACAAAATTTGTTAGGTCATTTAATAAAGTTTGTTCGATAAAGACATTAATTTTATTTAATAAAGTTTGTTCGATCTTTATTTGTCATAGTTAACCAATAACGACTGTTAGAAATAACATCCATGCACTTCTGAGGGCGGAAAATTGATTCGCAGTGAATTGCCCAGAATATAGTGAAAGGTCGATATATTTGTGACCTATAATACTCGCACTTATATGAATTTATTCTCTTTTGGTTTAAGTTTTATTTCGTGTGCGCCCGATAATACAGTAACTGTATTATATTGTTCAGTGTCTTAACTGTTAAGACACTGAACAATAAACGAACGTAGACACATGGAACAATCCCTTTTTCAATCCCTATTTCCACTGATCTAACGATATTTAGTTTAAATTGTGCAGTACTATAATAGTGCTGAGCAATTTCTTTGCTATTGAGATCTATTATTATAAGTCAATGTGTGAAGTACAAAAATGTTACTAAAATGTTACATCAGTGTGATTCTCCTTACAGATTTTATTTTAGTTATAGTTACAGTTATAGTTAATGGTTTTTTATTTTGGTTATAGTTATAGTTATAGTTAGTATTATTTGTTGGTCATAGTTATAGTTATAGTTAGTGAATTTTTATTTTAGTTAATTTTGGTTACTACTTAGTTACAATAATTAAGGCTATAGGCAAAATTGTGCGTAATAACACGCTGTTTCACAATTTGCTCAGAGCTTTGAACGCCTTTGAAGCATGGGTTGATTCAGCTTCATGAATAAACGAGTTTCCAAAGTTACTGACAAATTGTATAATAAAAATATCGCATTTTTTGTTCTCATGTATGTCGAATCATCCATATTGTACTTCCTATTTAAATGTTTTTTTATTATTTGTATTAACGAAAATAAAGATGAATTATCGTTAGTGTTAGTTTCGTTATAGTTATAGTTATAGTTAATGATATTTTTTAGTTATAGTTATAGTTATCGTTAATGAAATCATTTTTTTTCGTTAACGAACATTTTCGTTATCGTTATCGTTAACGAGAATCACACTGTGTTACATAGAAATGCAGCTGCTGAGAAGATGACATTAACAAATGAATCTTCAACATGTTTCAAAAACGTTCAAACGAACTCTTATGATCCCGAAGCGAACCAGGCAGGACATTCATTTCCCTTACTTTAAACTATTCAGCTGCATGTTGGGTCAGATGCTGTGAATGTCCTTAATCTGTACCCGCTGGCTTTCTCCGACCAAACCAGATCGCAGTTGGGACGTCCCACAACCAATAACATTCATCCGCTAAGTATGGTGGAGCAAAGTCCGTGCAGAAAATTGTAACCTGTTTCGCCAACTTAAAAACGAATCCCTTGCTCATTGGCAGTGCTGCAGACTATTGAGCAAAGATGTAATGTGGTGAGATTTTCCATGCGCCAGGTATGATTATAATAGTTGTAAAATAACTACTTGAAGCAGGAGGCCTATAACTCTGCTGTTATAATGCCAAAAGATGGCGATAAACTGCTGGAATCCGCCCATCAAACGAGTATGACACTCTGAAGACGTAGAAAGTCTTCTGCTTTTCACGTTCGACTGAAGTGACGAACGCTGGGTCTCTGTCGCGTTTCAGAAACATTGCACTAAAAACAGACGACAGTGGGTCATCCACTATTTTCAAATGTTGAGGTAGCTCGGTCCTTATAATATGGAAAGTGAACAGTTTCTCCAAAGCACAAAAGTAATGTTTAGCCCTAGAATGCCGTATATACAGACGTTGGCAATTATACAGTACTTTTTTCCAGCCGGAGCGGTCCGGAACGGCGTCCCGGAACTTTTTCAGCTACTAAAAATAATTTAGTTAATTAAAAATTTTGATAAAAAATTATTTACAATTACTTCGGTATTTTAATTTAATTTCAGTGCTTTCAGTATTTATTGATATTGATATATATGAAATATAAAATATTAGCATAAAATATGCCCCTATAGGCTTAATTGTTCTGAATTTTTTTAAGTTCCGGAACCTTTTATTCTATAAAAAAGCATTGCAATTATATTAGGCTTCTTATTTTTACCTACATCTAACTTAGCACTAACGAGACTATAGAACAACATACAACGTCTATTTGATATGAATGTGGATTTTTCATGACGCTGTGTCGATGATTCATACAGTTGATGACTTTTTTGGTGCATCAGAGTTGCTCTTTATTTGGAGGCTAGTGTGCCCTCGGCTGGCGCGAATTTTGTCTGGAAATGCTATCGTCTGACGCAGCGAATTTCGGACAATTTACCGTCGATTGCAAATGTATTGAGAGAAGTGTTCAAAAAGTCGTCGTAGGCTATTTGGGGCCGTCCATAAAGTACGTCACGCTATTTTTGACCATTTTACCCCTCCCTCCCCTGTCACAAACTGTCACAAAACTCGGACCCCCTCCCTAAAGTACGTCACACTTTCGAACAGTGAAATAATAATACTTCCGAAAGCAAGGCTAATACATAAACAAGGCTCGCAACAGCATTATTACTAGCGCTCCTAGCGAGAGGAATCGTGAAAACACATTCAGGAGATATGCATTTCATGCTATTTTGACATAAAACTAATTAAAATGTTTCAGAAAATTTTTGAAAATTATTTTTGAAGCTATGAAATTCTACTAAAAAATAAAAAATAAATTATAAATAAAAATAAATAAAATAAATGTGTGACGTCACACATGGCCTGACCCCCCTCCCTTGTCACAAACTGTCACACTTTCTCAAACCCCCCAGAGCGTGACGTACTTTATGGACGGCCCCTTTGTAGTATAATTGTAGCCTAAGTGTAGAAGTGGTGTAGCTGGAGGATGCATTCTGACCAAACCAAAAAGGGGGAAATCAAACGCAAGCTAACACGGGTAATTATCTCTAGAATTACGAACTGGCGGTCAGAAGAACAATAACATAATGCACGGGTTCTCCTATCTGAATAGATCACAGTTACTGTTACGGATAATTAAAGAAAACATACATAGGCCTATCTATTAAATAAGCTTACGACTACCACCACCTACACCACTTCTACAGTTATACTACAAATAGCTTACTACAACGATTGCCACAGCTATAACTAAGCCTACAAGTTATACTAGTACTACACCTAAAATAATTGATTGAATAAAATCTGGACAACGACTTTTTGAACAGGTCGTCAATACGCAGATCCGACCAGAACTTTGTCAGAACCGGTTCTAGATGCATAAAGGATCGCCTTGTTGCATCCCCTCCACCGATCGTATATGTTACTTTTAAGACAAACAGCAGCAGAGGAATAGTAGGAAAAACGCCACTCATCGTCGATATGAGAGGGACCAATAATATTGATCCATAGGTAGGCCTATGTCAGGAAACATTTTTATGCACTTTGTCTGAAATACATGAATGAACACTAAATGGAGAGAAACCATTCTGTGTCAGGTTTGTAAATACGCGATATTCCAGTCGATAAAGAAACCAAAGTCTCAGCCAGGAAATTGCCTGAATTAGTTGACTTTATTGACGTCCACCAAATGTTAGTTAACAAAGAAGATGTATGGAAGTGTGGAGCTACTCAAGCTATGATGATATGCGCCAAAATACAAAGTGAGAGTTTTAGTACAGTTCAACTGAGTATTGCTGTTGGACTGAACATAATTATTCCAGGCCTCCCTGAGTTCCGCATTCGTCAACTTCAGCTTGTTCAGAATGCAGCAGCCAGACTTCTGGCTGACCTGCCAAAATATTCACACATATCCGACTACATGCGGCGTGAGCTACACTGGCTTCCAGTTGCTGATCGTGTTAATTTCAAGATCGCTACGCTGGTTTTGAAGGCTACGACCATCACTGATCCGGACTTTCATTGCTGAACTGTGCCTTCCAGTTGGCACTCAAACTGGTCGGCGGGCTCTCCGGTCTGCCTCGCGAAATGACTTGATTGTACCCTCGTTTCGAACCACCACACGTGCTCGTCGGGACTTCTCGATTGCGGCGCCACGGATCTGGAATACTCTTCCGCCATCTGTGCGTGCCACTAATGCTGCATGTGGTTACATGGTTTTCTCTCGACTCTTAAAGACGCACTTTTTCAGCTGTTTGATGGCCACGTGTTGAGCGCTTCTGTGCGACTCTCAAGTGGCGCTATATAAATGTCTTGTTACATTACATTACATTACATTACATTACAAGGATGATGAGGATTGGACATATACAAGGATCCCCCATTTATTTTGTGGTTTTAATAATTGGTTCAATTTAAGTTTGCCTATTATGCTCAGTATAAATTTTGCATAGTTGTACTCTCACGCTGTTATCGTTTCCGTAACTGCAATTGAAATCATAACTTCACACATAGGCTAATTAATGGTGGTAACGACGTTCTTAATGTTGAAATGTCTTGACAAAATTTGTTAAGTCATTTTATTTAATAAAGTTTGTTCGATCTTTATTTGTCATAGTTCACCAATAACGACTGTTAGAGATATAACATCCATGCACGTCTGAGGGCTGAAAATTGATCCGCAGTGAATTGCCCAAAACACAGTGAAGGTCGAAATATCTGTCACCCGAGTAGGCACTTAGGTCTATAAAAATATTCGCTCTTGTATGAATTTTATTCTATTTGGTTTAAACTTTATTTCCTTTCAAAGGTTCTACAATCGTATGCACCCGATAATGCAGTGAAGACACGCGTGAACAATAGACGAACCGAAACAGATGAAAACACCAGTAGCAATTGCGATCCCTTTTCCAGCCGATCTAAAGTTAATGAGTTAAAAATAGTGCAGTAGGCTAGTCTACTCTAATAGTGCTGAACAATTTGCTATTGAGGTCTATGACTTTGATTATAATTATTATAAGTCGATTTGAGAAGCTCAAAAATGTAACTATGATGCTCATGTAAATGTGCTTAAGCAGCTGCTAAGAAGATGACATGAACAAATGAGTCCGGCATGTATGTTAAATAATAAAAAGATTTATACTTGTATTCAAAATACTTTTATAAAATATTTTTCCCATCACTTATCATCGAGCAGTCTTCGGATCCTCGACAATGACTGAGTAGGGCAGGGGCAGATGTAAGACGGTTTTTTGCATTAGGCCTACACACTGGTGACTATTTTCTGGCACTGCCAAAAGTGTTCGTAGTGTAAGGCTGTCAGACGAAGCTGTGCACATTGCGAAAGACTTTGAGGCGGAAGGTGGATGGTTCTCGCGGTCTGTCATGCGTTCAGGACCTGCCAGAACCGCAAGCGCTCGTGAATAAGCTGGTGCCCTGCGCTTGGCTTTCGAGTGGCGCTTTAGAAATTTGGAGATTACGATTACGATTAAGACAAGAATGATCTATTTGCAATTGTAATCACAGATTTACATAGCGCCGAATGAAGACGGAAAACGAGGGTCGTTCAAAATATTTTCAAGCACTTACTGGATAGAGGCAAAGAAAGACTGAGACAAACAACTCCGTAAGATGGGATGGAGCACAGTTCGCGTGGCAATTACGAAAATTCTGCTCAGTAAGAGTCTAAAGTTATCTATGTTTGTTGTTTTATTACTGTTGTTAATATTGTCCGTGTTGTTATTATTACTACTACTGCTACTGATGCTGCTACTACTACTACTTCTACTACTTTTCTTTAAAAATTCCACTATTAGGCCTTTTACCACTACTAAGACGCTTTCATCTTCTAGTTCATTTTGGCGCAGCTTCTGACAACTCGCGCTCTTAGGCAACAGTACTGGTTATCCTGCCAATTTCTTTAAGATATCACTGTGTAGGCCCTAATAATTTCGAAAAGTTCGAAATTTGTTCTTATCCTACGCTCTCCTCTTAATATCCCGTATTTTAAAATTTTGTTACCAATGTCTGTAAATTTGTCGAAGTCATGCAGTGTGCTGAATAACTGGCAAAATAGTTAAGTAGTGTGATGAGTTTCGGTTCTGAAGCAAGCCACGCCTCCTACTCCTGATTGGTCAGTTAGCCACGCCTCCTATTGTTGTAAGCCACGCCCACCTATTGTTCTAAGCCCCGCCCCTTTTGTCTCCGAGCCTAGGCTGGCACCTGCCATTCTTTTGTTTCTGTAGCACCTAGGGTTGAGGCACCTGCCATTCTTTTGTTTCTGTAGCGCCTAGGGTTGGGTCACATGCCAATCCATTGTTTCTAGGGTTGAAACACCTGCCAATCAATTGTTCCTAGGGTTGGGACACATGCCAATCAATTGTTCCTAGGGTTGGCGCACCTGCCAATCAATTGTTCCTAGGGTTGGAGTACCTGTCAATCAATTGTTCCTGCGTGTGGGGTACCTGTCAATCTAGGGCTAATGGGCCACCCCCTGGGCCACCCCCTGAGCATTTGTTCATACATCAAAGCACAACGGTCCTTTGTTACTGGCGCTAGGTCATAAACTCATTAAACCGCCATACTATGAAAGGACTGTCATAAACTCATGGTCATTAAGATGCAGCACTATGAATAGCCCATCATAAAAACGCCGTCAAACCCCCATTATAGTGGGTCACGCACTATGAATAGACCATCATAAAAGTCCTGTCAAATAAACCCACTGTCATAAAATTCCCGTATAATGTCATAAAACCTTTAAATAAATGTATACAATAGCCTTTGTCAACTGAGTAAAACCGGTTTAAACCGGTTCCTAGGAGAGCATTTAATTTCTAACACTTTATAGAGAAAGAAATTCGAGAACGTGTTTTAATAAAGTTTATTGAAATCAACAAATCGTTTACATGAATGTCTTACAAACATAATTATGGACTAAATAATCGTTGAGACCAGTGTCCAAAGTAAGAAGGTTGGTAATAGCATTAACATTTTTATTTCTAGATCTATGAATACAATGAAATATGCAATAATGTCCACAGAAATGGCTAACAACGCTTTGTAAGTGTCTATCGCTGAAAATCCAACGTTTACAATGTCTATTCAAAAAATCTCTAAATGGTGCGTCGGGCGGCCTTCCAAAAGAGTCAAAGTATTCGCCATAGAAAGAATTCTCCACATACATGACAATCCAATGCTTGCCAGGTTTGTCATGAGGGTCTGTATTACACACCAACAGCATAGGTCCTGCAATGTTTAACTTCATAGGTAGACGATCACAAGCAAACACGCCAATAAACATCTGAGCACATTTCGGATCTTTAGACAGAATCGCTTCAATTGTCGAGCTGTTCATGTTCAATTCTTGTAGTCGAAAATGACGTTTCTCGAGCGATCAATCTCCAAAATATTCTCAAACTCTGCAAATGCTATGACATTTATCGTATTCTCCAAAGCTTGCGAAAATTTCATATCAAGACGAACGTTTCCTTGTTTAAGCAGGTTGAAATGATCACCCTCGGATAAATCAGGAGTCAGATCGAATGCATAAAGAGCGTATCCACCAGCAAAGTCCTCTCTGCTTATCTGATTTCCTTCGTCTCGCATCCACTTGCCAGTTCCCATAAATAACGAGGCATACGCATTAATATATTGATTGGTTGCAAAGTTAATTTCCAAGGGTTTCACCGACTGCTGCTGACCATCCAAATATACTTTTAGTTGTGACAGATTCATATGTTTAAAGTTGAAGGGATTCTTCGTATAGAGTCCGTTAAACGCGTCGTTGTCTACACATCCGATAACGAGTCTAGTAGGTAACTGTCCAGAGAAAAGACTCTCCTGTGAAGCATCAAGATTGCCTCTGGGTATGGTAAAGGTTTTACAGACGACTCTTCGTATTGGAAATTTCACGTTTCCACGTTCAATAGCTTTCGCATGTGCGAGAAACACGGACGGACTTAGTTTTACTTTTCTAACATATAATTTACATTCCAGAATTCGAACTTTATAGGTCGCACCTACAACGCTCGACATCAAGCAGAATGAATCTTTATTTCTAACGAGACGCACCCTTATAATGCACTACGTTTCTTAAAACCAGCATTTGATAGCATCGTTATCGTGCGGGTTGGCGTCTTCGAAATGACCAGCGATATCCTTGTAATACAGAGCCGAAGTAAGTTGTGAAGTTTTGGCGCCTCCATGCCAGGACAAAATGATACATAATTCTGTTCCCCTAGAGCTCTCTAGTGATATCAGCTAGAAGGAAACCAACCACCTGCCCTTATGGGCCACGGCTAAGAAAATAAAGCCTCTAACATTTTGCAACTGTCTGCCTCTCAGGTGGCTGTCCCTAGCTGCTTCAGATACTTAACTTAATGAGTCTTACCTTCTTCTACCATAATAAAATGGATCTATTCAGAACAAGCAGTTGAATGCTACCCATTGTTTATAACAGATTCTGACACAACCAAAAACCCTATTGTAAAGGTAATAAAAAGTAACATCAAAAGCATTGAATGCTGCAACAAAAGTTTTCAAAAGCCTCTTCTTATTCTTGCTGGTATACAGATGCAACAATGTGGGGCAGTAAACATGAAACAACCTTGACACTCAAGTTCACTGATTTTTCTGGTTTTATACACTCTTCATCTAACTAACTGTCTATCCAATATCAATAGTGAGAAGTCCAAAACAAAACAGATTTCTGCATAAGATGGAGAACCTGGAAGTGGTTCAGCTGAAGCATCCACATCTTCCGGGTCGAGATCAAACTCTAAAAGTATTCGGAACCGTTCGGCAGAGTCGTCTAGCGTCTCGTCTGGGAAGAGGTAGTCGCAGAATTTGATGTGTGTATCTGGTAGATCTGCATAGACTCTTTGTGGTGTTTCATACAGAACTCGGACATCTAAAAATATACCGTAGGATTACAAACGGCTTCTGAAAATCCTTACATCAAATAGTGATAGCAATATCATGATAACAAACATATTGGCAGAACAAGGACAAGAGTTGCACGAATACTGGCATCAGTGGTAATAATAAGAATTATTATTCCACAGTCAATTATTCGGCGTGAAACTCCGATTCAGCGTCTGCACAGTAGTCGGGAGCGCCTCTGAATGGGCAATCTGGTAGGGGCGCTATAACAAGTGTTCAAATACAATACAATA